>VXBO01008598.1:210690-248069 GCA_013400135.1 Rhinoptilus africanus | reverse complement strand
CTCCGCGCTGATGTCACCCGGAAGCGGCGCACGTGGGGCGGCGGCGGCGGGGGGGCGGCCATGGGGTCCCGGGCGGCTCCAGCAGGTCGGTACCTGGGTGTGAGCCTTCCTCTTCCTCCTCTTCTTCCTCTTCCTTACTCTCCACCCCCCCACCTTACTGCCCCCCGATCCCCCGCCGGTGTTTTTAACCTTCCCCTGCTNTTTAACCTTCCCCTGCTGTGGGCTCCGCAGGGCCCGGCGGGCCGCCCGCTGAGGAGGAGATGCCCGAGCTGTCCGACGGTGAGGAGGCCTGGGAGGAGGAGGAGGAGGAGGAAGAGGAAGGCGCCACCGAGGGCCTGCGGACCCGCTGTCTTTTCTGCGACAGGTGTGGCGGCTCGGAGGGTGGGGGGCTCCCCTCGAGGGCGCGCCCTTGGAGACCCTTGGGGGAAGGGGGGGTGCCAGCCCCCAGACCCGGCCTGCGGCAGGCGGCCACCTCGGAAAAATAAACCATTTGTGGTTTGTAACAGTGCTCTGGAGCTTGTTCGTCTTCTGTGCGGCCCCTCTAGAACCAAAGGTTTGGTAAATCCAGATTAAAGGAGGGAGAAGCAATGTGGGAAGCACGTAATTCCCCTCTCCTCGCCCTGAAGCAGTGTGGATGTTTATCTCTTGTATTCTGTCATCTTTTCTTATTGCCAGTAAATAGATGAGAATTTTTGTTTTGTTGTTGCAGGTCTAGTTGCCAAACTCGCCCTACACGTGTCATTCTTATATTTGGGGTTTAATGCTGTCTTTGCTCTCAATGAGATTTTGAAAGTTAACAGGGTTCATGGTTTTGTCAAACAGAGTTTTTGCATTTGTTACTCTTTGTTGCAAAATGTTTAGCAAACAAAGTAGAAGTGAAGTATGTGAGTAAGCAGGCACCTCTGTCCTTTCTCAAAAGCAAAAATAGCATGTTCTGACCATGTTGCCTGTCAGGTCAGAATAAAAGCTCATATAAAACTTACAGTAGCGTTATATCTTTTAAACACGTTAATGCTGTATATTTAATAATTAATTATTTACAGGTGGTTTAGTTCTCCTGAAGATGTTTTCTCCCACTGCAAAACAGAGCATCAGTTTAATGTTTGTGATGTGATCAAGAAACATGGTAAGTTTTTTTCATGACTTGTCATTTCCTTCTGTGTATCAGCACCTCGTTTAAATTAAATTGTGAAGATTAGCTTGTTTCTGGTGTATTTCCTGGTTGTAGCTGAAGATTCCAAGATTGAATAAGAAAAGGTATTGTAGGAAAATGCTTATATGTTACAGGTGAAATATTTGTATGTTCCCTCGGGTGAACGCAGGAAGGCATATACTCCAATGTCTCTTTAATTCTTTCCAAGTGAAGTGTAAGGTTGGCTTTCACTTGAAGCTGTTGTATTTAGGCCAATGTGGTGACTTCAGTCGGATGCATGTAGGAAGATGTACATGAAGTAGGGGGGGTGGGCTTTGAAAGCATTAGGTAAGTGCTGAACTGCTGAGTCTGAAATCTGTATCTTACTGCATGTAGAGCAAACCTGGAAGGCAGGGGAAGGGGAACAGTGTTGGAAAAACACAATATTAAGAGCGTACACTAGAAAGTACAGAGAAATAAGGGAATGGGAACCACATGAAGCATTTGGAAATCTGCATGTAAAATTCTAAGATCTGGTCTGTTTTCTGTCTAAAATCCAATGGAAAGTATTTTGAGTTTCTGCAGTATTCTTTCTGTTCTTGCGGAAAGCACATAATTATATTTACATTACTGTTATTTCTGAGCAAGGTGGCAATTTTAGATCGATATTGGTAGGTATTCCTTGATGAGCAGGACTGATTTACATTTTATTAAGCAGAAGGCTAAAAATATGAACAAAGGAGCACAACAGCGTCAAATATCAGCAAGGTAGCTAGTAGGAGATAAATGTGGTTGTCCTGATGTAATTGCTTGCTAAATGAATGAAATCCCTGTTTATAATCCACATTTCCATATGTTCCGTTCTTAATTTGTGGTAAATGTATTTTCCCTGAGGGTGAGAATTTCCTGATTTGGTCCTGAAGAGAAGAAAAATGTACATGGCAAACTTAAGATAGGAAGACAGCACTAGATAATGATGTACACCCCAAGGGGAAGCTGGCCAATTGAACAAGTAATTAGTATTCATATAATTGTAAAATGCATGTGGGCTTTCTGTAATGCAGGCTCTCTTATTTTTTCTTCCTTTCTTTCTTTTCAGGGCTTGATTTTTATGGATACGTTAAACTAATAAACTTTGTTAGATTAAAGGTAGGTATGCCACATACTACTACTTGTGTATTCTGTGTCTGGAGAATGGGAAATCAAGATGCTGTGCTTTCAATTTGCCCTTTTTAAATAAGCGTATGAAATTTTGTATTATATTTCTAGAAATAAGATACACAGGAATTACAGTAGTTATTGATCAGTTTATTTAGATGTTTTCATTTTAAATATATTTAATTAACATGGGTTTTACTGTTTCCAGAAGAAGATAGTCAAACTGGCATAAAGCCCACGCTATGTAGTATCATGTTGTTTTGTTAATTAATCTCGACCTTTGACTCTGCTGTCTGGCTCCAGTAATGGGTTCACTTCTTGGTAACTGAAGTTTCTCAATCCTTGCACGTGTGTTGGTGCAAAGAGTCTTTCCTGGGAATGTGAGCTGGCCAGACCCCTACTGCACTGATAATAAGGACAACACTTCATCCTTTAGGTCACAGAACCTAAAATTAATCTCTGATAAAATGATACCAGAATCAGGAAAGCTGATGGGAACCCACAGTTTAAAGTTAGGCCTGGGTATTTGTGGATGTTCTGTAACTTTGAAGTATGCCCTTTAGTTGTTCCCTAAAAGTTTAGGTTTAGATCTTATATGATTGTATGTAATTAAGCATTAATTAATTTAATTTAATTATAGTTTAAGCATTAAATTCTTAAATACTCAAGTAGTTATTTAAAGCATAGCCAGCTAAACACAGAAATGGAAAAACTGAGGTCCAGAAGCTGACCTCTCCTTTCCTGGCAATCGTAACTGGCTAGATGCAAGCAGGAGAGAATATAGCCTGTCTGGCACCTGCCCTTGTAGCGCTGTTCATGTAAAAACGCTTTGCACGATTAGTATTTTGGCCTTGTTAATTAACCCTGTTGTAAGATATGGGTCTGACACAGTCAAACATCAAAGTAAACTTGGTTCTTGATAGCAGTGGAATCCTACAAGTAGCCTTTAGTGTCTATCAATCTGCTGTGCTTTGCTGCTTGTACGGAATTCCTTGATCCTGTAGCCTCCTGGGTTTTGGACCCAGACTAACTCATAGGCTTAGTTTTATGCTATTCTCTGGTCACGGTGGTGGTTGTGTCACTATGCTCAGGTGAGTACTTGTTTTCAGAGCCAGCATGGAAGCCGGAAATTAATTTCTTCGCTGTTCTTGCTAGTCATGCTTGAAAGTAGTATCTTTCTCAGCCTTTGCTACAAAGCTACTTTAATAATATTTTAATGGGTAGAAGAACAGATTTTTGCCTTATTTTCTTGAATGAAATTGAAGGACTGGTGTTTTCAAAAAAACTTAGCTTATATGCTCTTCTCTTTCTGTCTAGAGACCAACAGCAGAATATTTGAGTTCTCTCAGCTGCCCACTGCCTTGGGAAGGAGACGAATATTTGAAACCAGAGCTAGAAGATGATCTCCTGCTTCAGTTTGGTAAATAAATACGTTTCAGTATGACTGTACTGTGTTGTGGGGTAAATGTGATGTTGGCAGAGTTCATGTCATGTGAACCATCATCATTATTGTTGACTCTTATATAAATGAGAAAGTCCACTTTCTAGCAGAAGTCATGGCATTAAATCACATTCTGAAGTTTTTACCGTACGTTGTAGGTTGGTTGTTAATGACCGAGATTTCCATAGCCCTGTTTTATTATCTGCATTCATTTATTGTAGATCTGACGTTAACAGCAGAGATGCTGTGTGTAGTGTTTAAGCAGGTCAAAAAGGCACTCCACCCAAGATTTATGAATGGAAGACTTATGAAGCTTTTAAAGCTTCTACTTGTAGGTATTTAAAATCAGATGCTTTAATTAAAAAATATATGCTCTAAGCCAGGAGCAAGTAATTTGCCTTGTCAAAATACGTTCATCTTTTGTACAGATTCTATTTTGAACCAACCCAGTGTAATATACTACAGTTGCATAGAAGCAGTCCGATGCTTTAGCGGTTCTAGCAATCAGTACAAGCAGCTTTAGCTTCTCTCTCATGAGCGGTCATTAGATGGCATTGAGAGAATTTAGTTTGACTTTTGAACTTATTTTTGCTGCCCATAATCCTCCCGCTCTCTTCCTGTTTTGTGCTTGATTGTACGTCTGTCTTTCACTAACCCATAAGGTTCTTGGGGCTTGTGAATCCTTTTTCTTTTCCATAGAGTCTGGAATGCAGTGTTGCCCTATTCTCAGCAAGCCCTACTGCATGATAACAGAGATAATGTGTGGTAGAGAACACTGGTTGGTTACTACAGGCTTTTCACGTTTCACTGTCTCATCTCCTCCCTAGTGTGTGCTCTTTACCCAAGCTATGGGCTTTTGAGATGCTTTGAGCTGCTGTTGCAATTGCTAAAGGGTTATGGGGCTGAACTGAACCTCTGAAGTCTTATTTTAAGTATCGGTGCTTCATTTCAGTCCCGTGGGCCAAATAGTCACTCTGTCGTGATTAAAAGGACTAGATACATTTTAATTTTTAGTGAAGTCTGGCGTCCAATAAGCTGGCAATAACTTCTTACTATATCCAAAACCACAGTAGCCACAATTTTTTTTTTAGCCACTGACATCTGCTCACCAGCTGAATTTAGCAAGAGGTGAATGGGAACTGGTGCTGAGTCTGCATTTTGGTAGTTAAAAAGCAATGTTTCATCTAGATTCATTCTGATTATACTCTTTTGAGTTTTGTGTGTTCATAAGCTTTATAAAAGCCAGAGGAATTGGTTTGGAAACTAAGAGTCACTGTCTAATTATTAAGAAATTTTAAATTTATATACATTCTTACCTCTTACCATTATTATGACAGGGAACTGCTTGAGAGAGTCCAGCGCAGAGACACAAAGATGATTAAGGGAGTGGAACATCTCCCTTATGAGGAAAGGCTGAGGGAGCTGGGTCTCTTTAGTCTGGAGAAAAGGAGACTGAGGGGTGACCTCATCAATGTCTTCAAATACCTAAAGGGGGAGTGTCAGGAAGATGGAGAGAAGTTGTTTTCAGTGATGACCAGTGATAAGACAAGGAGTAATGGATGTAAATTGGAGCATAGGAGATTCAAGAGGGATATCAGGAGGAATTTTTTTACTGTGAGAGTGACAGAGCACTGGAACAGGCTGCCCAGAGAGGTTGTGGAGTCTCCTTCACTGGAGACATTCAAAACCCGCCTGGACGCGTTCCTGGGTGATGTGCTCTAGGTGACCCTGCTCTGGCAGGGGGTTGGACTAGATGATCTTTCGAGGTCCCTTCCAACCCTATGATTCTATGATTCTATGATTATTGACAGCCCTTCTATCCTCAGAATAATGTAACTGGAAAACTGGAGGATAGGACTGTAATTAACTTAATTACAGTTTAAACCTGAAGTCTCTTTTATCAATAATCAAACACTGGCATTACAAAAGCCTGAATTCTGGATTTATTTGCTTTAGTATAGAGCTTGTTTCTGACATACTTGATTTTACTGAGTAATATTGTGTTCTTTGATTAGTCCTATCAAATTCAGTGATTCTGTACTAAAACAGACTATTTTTACAAATCATTCAAAGACAGAATGAAAACATCATATGTTTATGAGCTGCTTTGAAGCAACATGTGACTGGTTGGTGGTTTTTTTCTCCCCATTTCATTAGATATAGAAGATCTTTGTGAACCTGCAAACGTTTTGCCTTCTAATGGTTTAAATGATACCATGATGCTCCTTGAACAATTAAAACATGCAGAACACAGAGCAAGACTCGCAGAAGCAGCCTTGGCTAGAGCACAAGATGATCTTCAAAAAATGAAGTAAGCGTTTGAACTGAAGTTTTGGGGTTTTTATTTTATGTGCCTTAGGTGAGATGAGTTGTTCATGTTTAAAGACCAATAGAAATTCAAAAAAGTGATAGAACGTAACTACAGAATAAAACTCCTGACTTGTGTTGGGACTGTGGGTTTGACTTTTATCTAGTAGGTGATGAGTAAGAACTGCACAAAACAAGCACAAATTGAAAGAGCAGAGGACGTTTAGGAAAGCTAAATAAGCCCAGTGCCCAGAAACATGTATTTTGCTTCAGGCCACTCTTTGGTTTTCAGACATTTTTCCATCAGTCCTTTAGGTAATGAGTTTAAACATTGAAGATGTACACAATGGAGAAGAGGGAGATATTGGCAAATTAAATATGGGACTCTCAACACTTTTCAGAGGTGATTATTGGTAGTATAATTCAGTTACAGTTTGGAGAAACCTTCAGTGAAATTAATAAACCAACTTTTCAGATACTTTATTTTCAATCTCAGGTATGGGTTCTGTTAGTAAGAATATTCAGTGCATCGCAATCAGGACATCCTCGTAGTTGTATGTGCTACTTTTAAATCTTGAGGTCTCCAGAATATGAATTGGTGAAGCTTGTGGATAAAATGGTAATATAAACTTCTTTTCGGGTCACAAAGGATTAAATCCGGTACAAACATTATTAAAAGATCACTCTGATTGGGTACCGAAGAGACTTGAAAAAGAATTTGTAGTCTTTTGTGGAAAAGTAAAGGGGTAAAAACTTTGTTTTGTAAAATACACTTGAAGGTTTGTTGTATGTTTTTAGAGTACACACTTGATGTTATTAATAACTAAGAATACCAAAATAAATTCATGTATTCCAACCCTATCAGCTGTGAACAGTTTTGCATGTCAAAAATGAATAATTTTGTTTTCAGCTGGGTTTAACTTTTGTAAATTGTACTTTATAGCATACAGCACTTTTCTCATATCTCTGTGTACATTATGCATTAATTCATCATAAACAAGAAGAATGAAAGAAATTTATCACTGTACTTGGAAAACTTGGGATTTTCTTCTGTGTGTCTTTTTGTCTTATTCTTCCCTTCTTTTTCATTTAAAAGGAAGAAAAACCTTTTCAGGTCATCAGTTGCAGTTTCTTTCAGCTCTGTGAACTTCAGTCAGGCTTGAATAGATTTCTTTTTGAGCTTAGTTTATCAAATTATCTGCTGTTGTAAAAGGGAGCCTTTAATTTTTCTTTGTCAATGCAGGCTCTTCAGTTAGGCAGGGATCGGCTGGCAACAAAAAATAGCCAGATGTAGATCTGATGAAGCAGCGCAGTTTTAAATTATAGACAGATGAACCAGTTGCATTGTAGTGGCCTACCTGCTGTAATTCATGGTGATACGGGAGGTTACTCCACTGAAAGAGACCGTCTGCAGATGTCTACTCTCAGCTAAACCTCTCTGAAATAAAGGTCACTTGGAAGCCTGATGTGGAGCAAGAATAGCGTGCAGGACCTTAATTCACAGTGACCTGTTTTCTGTTTTTTTATCACAGAAATATGTACGGGTATTTAGCAGGCTGGATGGCCGACATCAACTTCTGGAGTGAAAAAAAGCACGATCCAGGAGCTTTCTCATGCTATACAGAGACTTCTTTGTGAGAGTAATTAACTGTAATTTCCTTCAGTTATGATATGATTGCATTATGCAGGTCTTGATTTCTAAGATGTGGAAAAAATACCTTAGGTTTTTTAATGATTGCCTGTTCAGGATCAGCTATGGAGCTCCCTAGAGATTGTTGCCACCTGAGCCCAGGAATAACAGTAAGAGGACACCCACTAATTGAGTGAAATAATTTCTGTGGAGATGTTTTTCCAAGTTTGCTAGACTGAGTAGACTTGTAGAGTTAGGAGAATTGAAAGGGCTACCAAGCAAAGCCAGGCAGCTGGAGGCCTAGTGACCTTTTGTTTCCCCCCACAAATGGCAACAGCTCTATGAATCAGGTTACCTTTAGCATTTGATGTAACTTAGATTTAAGAGCACGGCTTGTATATCCTGAATTTTTTTCACCTGTTCCCTGTTTAGAGATCACAGCTTTTGTTTTTACTTACCTTCTTTTTTTTTTTTTTACTGATTAAAAAGACAAGAGGGCAGCTCTGTCTCTATAGAGTTTGTTTGCTACTTAGAATCATAGATGCACAGAATAGTTAGAGTTGGAAGGGACCTTAAAAATCATCTAGTCCAGCCCCCCTGCCTTGAGCAGGGACACCTCCCACTAGATCAGGTTGCTCAAAGTCCAGTCCAGCCTGGCCTTGTGCTGCTGGAGAAAATGGTTGGCTGAATCCATTTTAAATAATTTTAAATTTAAAATCAGGTTTAAATCTTAGAAAATGCTAATTGTACTGAACTGTATGTCATAGAATGTATTTTTTGTAAGCTTCAGTTTCTACCATTTTGATATTTTTCTGAAAATAAGGAAAACACAAACTGTCATTGTAAAGAGCAATGTTAAAGATAGGATCCCAGTGTTATCTGTATGTCAGCAAATATAGGAAGTTTATGATGTTGACAAACTTCTAAGACAAATTCCCTTACCACCTTCTCTTCTTCATCCAAACTAGCTATGCAGAGAAGTATTTGACATGTCAGGACTGAAACAGTATTTTTGGGTTTGTTGTTCTATAAGGCTGGTACTGGTAATGAGATGTTACCTACAGCTTTTCTACATTAAGTTCCTGTTTAAGAAAGCACGACCACGTTGAAGGTGAGCTTTGGCTGCTTTGGAGTGGTGCAAGTTTTGGTGTTGGACTATAGATGTTGGACTTGGAGGAATTTTGTGGGTATAGTATGGGCAGTTTGCATGTCAACTTTTGACGTGTTTTCGTGATAAACCGCTTGATTTGTGCATTTTGTCATCAAAACTGCTTTGAGAAATGAGAAGAGAATATGCATATCAGGAATGCAAGGCCATAGATGAGGAAAAAGAAGCAGCATGAAATTAAAGTAATAAATTGAATTTTATGCTGTGGTTTGTTTCTACCCAAATGCTTCAGTTCTAAAGTACTTTCTTCTACCTTCCAGTAGTCAGGCAGTGTTGTATGGTTTGTATTTCTTGTGCTGTTTGTTTTATTGAGTCTGTATTTGCATTACACAACCTAAAACACGTTATTCCCCTGTAGACTTTGACTGCTGTGCTTTTGTACTAGTGAGCACAAAGTACAGAATTCCTCCTAAAAGACAGAAATGAAGTCCAAATGTTTTGCTGCTGATACTTGCTGGTTGTAAGCGGAAAGTAGCCATTGCAGGAGAGCGATGGATGGAGAATGGTGGTGCAGCAGCCTGGAGGAGCCGGCAGAGGGAGGTTCTGCATGCTTAAAACCGATCCCATTGTTGTAAAAAAAAAACCAAACAAACCAACCAAACCCTGTGCAGGCTGGATTTCTTACCTCTTTCAAGCCCCTTTTCCCCCCACCGCCGCCTCCCTTTCATGGTCCCATAAACACGTCTCATGGGTATATTTCAAATTGATTACAGACAATTTGCACAGGATTTTGTGATGAACGCAGATGTCGGGAGCAGCTCATCATCCAGCGCCATTGCAGACCTTCAGGAGGATGAGGATGGTGTTTACTTCAGCTCCTACGGGCATTATGGGATACACGAAGAGATGCTAAAGGTTAGAAACTCATCTCAACTGCATCTTAGTAGGACTAAAGAGGAAAGATGGAATGAAGTGGGCTGTGTGCCCATAAATATACTGCAGAGCAGCTGCATTTTTAACCCTTTCTATACATGATAGTTTTTTGCTAGGAGTTGGGTTGAGAAATATTTTCCCAGTTTTATTTCCTTTGTATAAATTCTGTTTAAGGGGAAGCATTAGTAACATAAAATTATTTGCTCTACAGATATACTTGAAGTTATATTACAATATCTATGCCACAACCTTAGCTTGCCAAAAGCAGCTTTTTCCTGGATGCTTAAATGGTAAAGGATGAAACACGGTACAGGCAGTGAATATTTTTCTTTAGCTTATATTTTCCTTACAACTGAAATTTGTTAGGAAGAAGTATTTGTCAAATATTGCGGTTTCCTATTTCGCTAGGTAAACAGAAATTCTTGCTATTTGTGCACAGTTCAGGGTATCCATAACATGACATTGAACAGCTGGAAAAAGCGTATGCTGCCCTTATATGACAAAGATAAAAAAATAGTGCTTAAAACTCTTCAAAGCCAAACCTGTGTATGCATGCACTTTTAATTTTAAAAAAACTAACACAAAACCCAACAACTTAGAATTGATGTGTAAATCAGAATCTCTTAATGCTTCCTTTCAGAAAAGGTATCGTGGTTGTGAAAGTCAGAAACAGTTCTATCATTTTAAGGCAGAAATAAATAAAATTCCTGCCTAACATAGAGATAGAATGCAGAGTTGTGAACTGACTTTGTCCATACAGGTAGCATATAAAGTTTTCTGGTTTGTAAATCATTTAGTGGCCCTAACATAGAAATACACATGAATCTGTGTTAAGATTAGTGTAAGCATGAGGTTAATTTTTTAAGGGGGGGGGATTTTACAGAAGACCAGAGGTGTCTGCAAAAATAGAAGAATATGTTCTAAATTGTATAGTCTAGAGAAGTATAATTTAAGTCTTGAAGATAAATAGAAATTGTGAAGTTTGGGTTTGCAGTTGTATAAAGGTGTTAAGAAGTTATAGGCTATAGGATGAGGAAGCCTTTCTATCTGCTAATAAAGTTTATAATAATTCTGCATCTCTGCACAAGGAAATTGGTATTTTTATTGGTTTCAGGGACTATTTGTCAGAATGCTTTTAAGAAGACTTTTGACTTTCCTAAACATAGGGAAGTAATTGCTTTTTATCATACGTGTGTAGAATTTTTTCCTATATGCTAGACATTCGCTTTGATTTTTTTTTTCTTTGTATGTCTACCTTATTTTTATATATATATAGTGGCTTGCTACCTTGAAATTTTTAAGAAGTCTTGCTGTCTGAATTTTAAGTCCATTTCTGACACTGTTCCATTTCTAAATCTTTTTTTTCATATGCTTGGTAGTGGTAGGATGAAGTTTCAGGTTTGTTTGGGTTTTTTGCTGCAAATACTTCAGAGATGGGGAAGAGGTATTATTACTTCACACTGGCCAAATGGCCAGTGTTTCCCTTACTCAGTTTTTTTTTTTTTCTTGAGAATGCCTTGACTATCATCTTAATAAATTCCCTTGCTATTTTATTTAAATACAAAGCATGACGTTGAAATGGTGAGCAAGAGAATGGAATTGATGAATAGAGAGACATGAAGTGAGTGACCGTGGCTTACTCGAGCAGCAGTGCGTGCAGCAGAGACAGCAGCTAGAATTGTATTGATTAAGTTGGGGCAGTGCTGAGGCACCGTGAGTGGGCAGGATGTAAGGCTGAAAGCTTTCCAGCTGACTGCTTTCTTGATTGATGCCAAACCTTCCAATTTTTTTTTTTTTAAACTTTTTTGGTCTTTTCAGCAAATCCTATTATATACTGCAATAGAGGTGAAGTACTAAAAATAGTTGCTCTGAATACAAAGTCATAGTAAACCGGTATGATTATCAAAGATCCCAATTTTTTTAAAATTCATGTTAATTATGTATAATTTTAAAGTACTGTTTCCTAAAATCATCCACAATTATTTCTTTGGGCTCTCTGTGTGTGTGTGATAATCCTCCTAAACCTAAAACTGTATTTTAAGATTTTTCAAGCCTCAAAACAATTTGTTTTGTCTCCAGAATTTTTATGAACACATCGTTTGTTCTCAGTCTCTGTTTTTGATCTTGTTTTTCTAATAAAATAGACTTTGTTCTTTCTCAGTAGAGAAAATGTCTTTAGTTTCCATTTTGTTTCTAAAAATATCTTACTTGACATAGTAGAAAAATGTTAACTTAAATATAAGCAGTTGGATTTTATATTTCAGTTTTATTTATAGACTCGTCTTTATGAGATAAAAATTGCTTAAGATTTTTCTTTTACTTTGCTCTAACCCTTGAACTGCAACAGCAATTCCGAAACCTATACTTGGCTGTCAATTTGTGTACCTGCTGATGCATATTAAGAGAATCAATGTTTAATAGATTACCTTGCTGGTAGATTGAGCTATACTGCTAGCTTTCATATGCAAAGATACTATAAATGTTTAGTTACATGCTTGAAAACATCCCAGCTTCTCGTGTCATGATGTATTACAGTTAAGTGTATTTATTTATTATATTAGACTTCCATAGAATGTGCTGTACAGCTTCAATTAATAGTTTGTCTTTGGGTTTGCAAATTTGCAGTTTGTTCAGAAACAGAAGAAGTTAATCTGATCCATAGTTCTTTTTTGAAGGAATCTGTGTGTCGTAAGAGTGTCGGAGAATAGAGTGATACAAAATGTTTTATGAGCTTGTGACTCAGATTTTTACCATTGTACAGAAGGTTGTTATGTAAAGTCAATGCAGTATTGCCACTCTATTACTGCTGTTCCTGGAAGGTGGGGACAAGGTGTTAAGAACTTTGAAACATCCGAAATCAAATGTAGCGGGTCATAAAAGTGCAAGCTGATCTGTTATTTTTCCTGCAAAGGCTCAGCTGTCTTGATTTGCAAAGACAATAAATTCTGCAAGAATATCGTGTGGGAATGGTCATGATGGCAGAGCCCTTTTAAGTGCAGTAGTCACAAAACATTGTTAGGACAAGTTAAAAAGCAAGTTTTTCATTGTTTTTAAATGATATACTGTACCTAAGTAGAAAAAGTGAACACTTCTTTATTCTTTAAATCATAGGATAAAGTGCGTACAGAAAGCTATCGTGACTTCATCTATCAAAACCCACATATCTTCAAGGACAAGGTAGGTAAAGCAGCTCAGAAGATACAATGATTTCTGTGCTTTATTTTTTCTCAAGTGCTAGAAATCCTTCAGGATGGCTACTCTGTAGCTCTGGGAATGGAATATCACACTGACAAGATTTGATTTAATGTACTCTGGCTTTATTAGGTGGTAGAGCGCTATTCAGCTGCTGGAGGGTGCAAAGTGCTGATAACAGAAGTGCTGATCGCTGTTGTCATTGTTCTGTGTGCCATGTTGGGATGTTCATTAATTATTTTGGCGGGGTTAAGTTGAGCCTTCCTTGTCCAGTATATTAAGTGGAATCTATCTTAGAGGGCCTCTTTATCAGAATTTAAGTGAATTTCAATTTGTGCCTGATACAGTAAAAACATCCTAGAAACACTATGTAATTAGAATTGGGGAAGAATTCATATGCAACTAATTTATGGAATTAGTGTTGTTTAGCCTCTCCAGATTAGGTTATCATGAAGGGACTTAAAACCAGGAATTAGTGTTTTACTTGCAGTGTGGAGAGATTGCGCCAATGTTTGTTTATGATCTTACTATGGGTATGACCCCTGCACAGTTGTGAATCCTCTTCTTGTCTTCTCTATTTCTGCCGAGTTTGTTGCGTTCTGATTTATGGTGTGCAGCCTTCTGTTCTGGATTAGCTTTCCTCTACTTCGTGCTTAACGTTCTTAAGCTGTATATGGTTATTTCTTAATGTGAAGCCACAATACCTACATTTATGGGAGGCAATGGCTGTTGATTTTTATTTTGATTGACACCTTGTTAATAAGTGATAACACAAGGGTTCAGAATAGTTGTGGAAGTAATAACAGTGCACCCATCTGATAGCTTCTCACTTGTGCTAGGTGTGTTTTTGTTCTAGGCAGGAGGTATTTCAAGATAGTGCATACTCTTTGTGTGCCTTACCTCAGTTTTCTTTTGGCAACCACAGCAGAAAAATATTAGGAAATGAGTTTTCTTCCTTTTTGCTTCAATCCATGTCACAGGCTCGTTTCTATTAAACATTTCTGAGTTCTTTAGTTATAATGAGAGAGGAAGGAAAACTGTTGTAGAAACGTGCTGCCAGCCTGCCAAAGGATGTGAGTGTCTGCGTAGCTGGGTAGCTTGTCCAACCACAGAGATCAATAAAGGAAAGAAAACTTTCTTGGAAGAAACTTGGTTTCACAGGTGCTCCTAAAATTAATAACTGGAGGTTTTCATAGGGTAAGACTGATCTTAGGTCACATGGAATGTATGTCCTAGTGGAACGGTAATTTTTCCAGAATTGTTGCATTTCTTCTCTGTTGTATGGAAGTATTGGTAAAATTCCAAACTAAACATGGATGAACTGCTGTAAACAACATTGGTTCAACCCCAGGTGTAGCTGCACTTGCTCAGAAATCAGCTTGAAAACCTGCGCTTACTCCGTGTGTTTTAATTCACGTGTAAGCATTCAACTTCTAAAGAAAAGCTTATCTGTTATTGCAACGTCTACAAACTGGTTTCTGAATTGTTTTACAGCAGTTTTTTGATCAAGATACTCAGAGCTCAAATTCATAGCATATCCAAACCCATCATAGTGTGGTGAAGCTGAATGGAAATAAAGATTCTCAATTGTTTTGAGTTCCCAACAGCTTCCAACCAGGTGACCCAGTGCCCCGCTTGACTTCTGTGTCTGACTTTATGTTGACGGAGCTTTCACTTGGAATGCTCTTATGGAGAATATATGGGATTTTTTTTTCAGAGATGTAGCTTTGAAGTGACATCTGTTACAGACTTCTGCTGAAGGAACTGTTACCATGATTTGCTTAACTTTTGTATTATATGTTGCTCTCAGAACTCATATTAATGACCGTAACTTCCAACTTGAGGAAATAGCCTATTTTCCCTTGAAGTTTGATTAAAACTTTAAAAAAAAAAATTGAGTAAAAGTCAGATACTGTATTTCCTAGATCTTCTATGTGGTATGCCTCCCTAGAAAATACATGGTGATGCTGTGATCCACCTGTGAGGTGGATTGGGAGGAGCTTGTCAAAGAGCTTAATTGGTCATACTGCTTTTGATGCAAATCCACAGTATCCCAAAGAGGTGCGATTGCTCGGTAACAGATCATAACAGAATATGCAGGTTTATTTATTAGGCTTACTTTATTCAGAACCAGCCAGTTTGTTTGTTGTCTCTCAGCAAGAAATTATTAAAACTTGAATGATCCTGCTTGCTGCCTTTATTTTCAGCCTATCAGATGTACTTGAGAACAGGACAATTTAAATTACCTAGCAGGAGTGATTAAGATGGCCTTACTCAGTAAAAGGAAATGTGACCCATTTTACAGTGAGAGTATTTTTTGGTGGAAAAATAATTGGTTAGAAAAGCACTATTGCCATGCTTAGTTTTTTGCTGTAGATAGAAGTCTGAGGCAGGCATCGATGCCATATTGAGGTGAAAAAAGGAGGTTTTAAACATTGTTCCTACTAAAAGTACGTTGATGGAATTAATTTAATTGGCCAAATTACCTGACCTCCCGTTTTTCTGAATTTGAAGTATGTGTTTTCTGTTACTCGGAGTAGAATATCAGTTTTGATTAGACTGCAGAGAAGGATGCGATTCTGCAGTATACTATGGTAGAGTCAAATCGCCAATCCAGCTGCTCCAGATCTCTGGTGAGAGGCCATATGTGATCACCGCAAGAATGCGATAGCTGTACACCCTTGTCCTTCGGCTAATTGGTGATCATCCTGCTCGTCTTTCTGTTCCTCAGATGTGTCCCAGCTTGTATATTTTCTCTCCTGTGCCTTTTTCTCCACCCCCATCCCCTGCCTAAGGCTAGATGAGTTCCATCTGGGTTTTTAAGTGACAAGGGCAGCTGTCCAAAGTGGTGTCTGTTTTGATTTTTTTCCAATTTGTGGTGATTGCTCTCTTTCATGCAACTGTACATCAAGATCATTCTTTCACAGAGGTTTATTTTTGGCTCCGACTTCCAGCTTTCATGGCTCAGCAATTTTGTTAACTACCATGGGCAAAGCGTTCGAACAGATGATATTAGGGGGTGTGAGATTCCAGCAGCTGCAAGAACATTGGTTTTTACTTGCTATTCCCATCTCCAGAAGACTTCAGCCTAGGGATTTCTGTAGCCATCACATACTCATGTGCAACTTGTGAATGAGTTGTAGAATTGACTTCTATTGGAACATAGCTGCCAAGAGTTCCAAGTGGAGCAAGTAACTCTGTCCACAACTCCTGTGCCCAGCCTCTACACAAGATGCTGAAAAAAACTCATCACGCTAATGTGTTTTAGTCTGATTCCAGATTGTAAGTTGCTCTATGAAGACAGGTGGCAGTCAACTCTTCAGCCATCTCTTCCCAGTACACCACAGCAGAAGCTCATTATATAGCTGATAAACGGCTATTTTTATTCATGCTGACTTCAGAATAATTGCTCTGTATCCATCATCGAAACAGAGAATTGTATGCAAGGCAAGCAAACCTACTGTGCAGAGCATTCAAGGACTGACTTTGATGCTATTTGTCAGGTGAAATTGAAAAGTGCACGTGCAAGTGTTTTGTTGTGCCAAAGCAAGAATGCTCAGTAGCTCATAAGCTAGAAAGTTTGTCAGTCCAGTGCGTCATTGCCTTGAAATATTTTGTAAAATGGGGTAATAATTCTCAAGTGTGGGATTGATTACTGAGTGATTTGGTGCCTTATTTGGAAAAAAATTAACGTCACAAAAGCTGTGAGCACAGCTTTTACAACACTGGATGCTGTGCTAAGGAGAGACAGTGAGATAACTTAATTTTCCTTTCTAATAAATGATTTTTTATGACTAGTAATTCTGACTCAATGTTCCTGTTAGCTTAGAAGTGTTTTAGTAACTTGTGCTTACTCTCTTCTTTAGGTCTCTTGTATGAGAAAGGAAGTCTGTCTTTACAGTTCTGGTTCTGTTAATGCTTAAATGCTGTGCACGGTACAAGTGACTGTACACAGTGTTTAGAAAACTTCTTGATTTTCAGATTTCAGAATGTTTTGGGATTTAGTGCTTAGAATTTTTTAACACCGTTGGTAAAGCTTGACTGTATTAGGTAGAAGTCAAACAATAAGACCGCAGATGATCTCGCTAATGCAACAAGAATGCACCCTCAGCTGGTTTGCAGATGATTCAAAACTGGGAGGAGTGCTTGTTACATGACATAGTTGTGCTGCTGCTCAGAATGATGTCTGTAGGCTGGAGAAATGGGCCAGTGGGGGTCCTGTGCAAAGGGCTCTGGGCAATCAAAGGGCAATGCAGAATCCTACAGCTGGGGAGGGAAGAATAATCCCATGCTCAACGGAGACTGGGGAGTACAGGGTAGAAAGCAACTTTGCGGAGCAGAATTTGAAGGTCCTGGTCAACATCAAGTTGGACCATGAGCCAGCAACACACACTCTGGTGGTAAAGGCAGCCAGCTAGCCTCTTGGGGTGATTAGGAAGAAGACTTGTCACCAACAGGTCAAGAGAGATGCACTTTTTCTTGTACCCCAGGGAGATGACTTCTGGAGCGCTGTGCCCAGTCCTGGATTCCCCAGTGCAAGAGTGAATGAGTGTCCTAGAGCGAGACCAGTGAAAGACTACAAAGGTGATGAAGGGACTGGCGCATCTGTGATATAGGGAGAGCCTGAAAGAGCTGGGCTTGTTTTGTCTGGAGCAGAGAAGGCTTAGGGGAAATCCTCTTGCTGTCTCCAGCTATGTNTGGCTGGTGGGGGGGGGGGGGGGGGGGGGGGAAGTAAAGGAAGTGGATCCAGACTCTTCTCAGTGGTGCTCAAGGACAGGACAAAAGCAGTGGGCACAGGCTGAACTCCAGACAATTGTTTAAACACACTTTTTTTACTGTGAAGTCAATTGAACAGTGGCACAGGTTGCCCAGAGAGATTGTGGAGTTTCCAGCCTTGGAGATATTCAGAAGCCATCTGAATGTGGTCCTGAGCAACTTGTTCTACTTGACCCTGCTTTTGGGCTGTGATCTCCAGAGGTTCCTTTCAAGCTCAACAAATCTGCGTTTCTGTGAAAGCATCAAATGTGAAACTCATATCTTAAAAATCTACTGTAACACACTGAAGATTAAAAATAGTTTTTAAGCTGTTGGGAAGTTTCCAGCAGTTAGAAGAAATATATTATTATGATATTCAAGCCCGAACAAGGCTACTTGGTAAAAATCTCTGCTTTATGAAGTTCAACACTGCTGGCAGGTCAACTCTACTTATTAATATATTTGGTACTATTTTCTTAGTTGCTTCGCATTTTTAAACTTTTCAATCTTCCTACAGTGTCTGATACGTGAGAGATCAAAACCAAGCATTTGCATGAGTCTTATTGCTGTGTTGAGTGTACTTCTTCCAAGTGTAGCGCTGAAGTTAATTTTTCTTTCATGAAAACTTAGGGATCCCATCTTCCTGGATTTTTTTGGTCCTATTTTGATAATAGCGTTAGACAGAAAACATTTCGAGGTGTTAAAACTGTGCCAGCCATCATTTTGAAACTTAGTTACCTTGAGTTATGGCTGTTTTGAGGCCGTTTCTAGCAGAGGATTCCCAAATAAAATTTCTGAATGGACTCTTAGTGAGAAACTGCAGTTAGAATATGTTTTTTCAGTGCCGGTACTAAATTCAGTTGTTAGTGATTCACTGATTAAAATTGCTCAGGCTCCAATTTCCGGTTTCTCCTGTTCATGTAACTTTTTAGCTGTTGTCCAAATAATTGCTAGTGAGTGTTTCCCATGTGGCTGAGTTCATTTGCAACTGGAGCTGATCTGCTTCATAGTCTGCTATAAAGGGTAGTAGAGGGAGTGGAGTTTGAACTGTGATTCGACTTGGATATCTGTGAATGTAAGACTTGGTGCTACCATTTGTTCCTTCTGTTAGAACATGGTATCTCACTGATGTAGAAAGACATGTAGAAAAATCGTAGCAAGGGAAGTAGATGGAGGTAAAAATAAACGTAGTATTCGTTTCAGGTGGTTTTGGATGTTGGATGCGGAACTGGAATACTCTCCATGTTTGCTGCCAAAGCAGGCGCGAAGAAAGTGATTGGAGTCGACCAGTCTGAAATCGTCTATCAAGCCATGGACATCGTTAGGTAGGACAAGTTCTGAGAAAAGCATGGTAAATGTTGCTGTAAAAAGTTGTTAAAATGCTGTTACAAGTTAATGATGAGCTATCACTCAAGTATGTCTTTTGCTGAAGTCTTTCTTTGTCCTAAGAATTAACAGAGTTTTTGATATGGAGTCGTTTTCTCCTCTGGTAGAAGTAATTAAAACAGGGCTGTAGTTAAGGCAAGTTGTTTCTTTCTTCCTAACGTTAGCGTACAGCCAGTGCTGCCTTGCACTAGACCCCCCAGCTGACTGCTGCCAGCCCATTGTCTGTTCTTATGCTTTAAATAAATGTTGCTACTGATAAAATTGTAAATTTTTGTAGACAAAAAATGAAGTTGAGACACTGGATTTCTGAGGTTCTTGCCAGACCGTTTCTACAGTCTAAGGTCCCTCTAAATAACACCCTTGCCCTTTAGCATGTGAACTGCTCCCCCATAGTTCAGCATTATCCACAGGCTTGTTGAGGGTGCATTCTGTTCTATTAGGTCACTAATAAAGGTGTTAATTAGAATCAGAACTAGCATTGAACCCGAAGGGACACCTCTGGTACCTAGGTTGCCAGACTTTGTACTCTTTCTCTCACCTCTTGAACTTCACGGTCTAGACAGCTTTCCACCCATCTAATGGTTCATTTATCCACTCCACATTTTGCTAATTTACCTAGTGAGGATATTATGCGACACTGAGTATATGTAAAATTGAAGCAATGGCATCTTACGACTTAAAAAGTATTTCCTAGCATGAGATAGGAGAAAGGCAGGTGAAAATGTGTACTCTTGATAGCTGAAGTGTGCAGGTTTTTTCGGTGTGGTTGTTTTTGTAAGAGAAACTGTTGAAAAGAAAGTCAAGGTAGATAGCGAGGAGTTTGGGATTGACATTTTTTATGCAAGCTTAAATTGTACAGAAATAAGGTTGTCTGGGCAGAAGTTTTAGGTTAGATGCCACTTCACACACTGGAGGTGCATAGTTGGGTGCTGTAAAATTAATTCTGTTAAATAAATGCCTGTCAAAGAAAAGTACTATTCTAAGCATCAGGTACAACTTCAACCGAAACACTTTTATGGTGCAAGAACTCATTCCCCGAAGGGAACTTTTCCCAGGAGTCCTTGTCATCTTCAGAGTGGTTACAAATTTGAAGCGGTGTTCTATTTCTAACGTAGTAGATGACAAACGTAGGATTGTTCATATCTTTCAGCAAGTGCACGCAAAGTCCTTTAGGTGTTATTTATACTTAGGGGAGGATAGAAGTATCAGCCAACACATATCACCTTTGGTGAGGAGAAGGGGAAGCCTTTAAGAAAAACAACAAATCAAAGCCCTTAAACTCTCTGGAGAGTGATGAATTGCCACTTGAAGTACACAACGAACCATCGCTAAGGCTGCACATTTATAGATACCTTCTGCTATAAAAGGCTCAATTCCCATTAAAGTTTTCAATTCACGTCAAAACAATTTTTATTTGTCTGGTTAAACCTACTTTTCCTAGAAGAATAAAGCTGACAGACCTGTAATGGAGTAACAAATATTTATTGAAATACTAAACAACTCTGTGTAGCTTAAAAATGACTACTGCAGTATGTGTCCACCTGTGATGAAAGTACGTGGTCAAGAGCTTTTGTCCTTCCCGGAACTCAGGGTCATGAATTCTAGCGTGCTAATTACTAGCAAGAGTGCAACCCTTGTGTGTAAGTACACTGGAGTAAGTGGCCTGCGTGGCATGATTCTTTCCCAAGGTTATGCAGTAAACTTCCTTTTAACTAAATGTTTGTTTACCCTTTTTCCTTACTGTGAATAGCTACCCCTAAAATTTCTAATGCAGTGAATTACTTGATCTTTGTTGTTCGTCACTGTTACGCTAGAATAGAAAGTTGAAGTAAACTTCCTAAACAGCATCTTAGTTTTTCCTACAGCGTGTAACCTACGTTATTTTGTTGGGGTATTTTTTATACCTTACAACTGAAAACAAGTATGTAATGAATTAATCTTTTTCCTCTCTTCTGTTTTAAATCATGTCCTGTATGCGGTCATTTAGGAATTTATCCTTAGGTCTCTTTTTGTCCTTCTTAAAATATTGTTGCAGGTGATTGCTTTTTAGCATTTTTTTTCTCACTTTGAACTTCTGGGTTTACTTCTGTTTGCAGGATTAATTATGATACTAGTGATGAACTGCTACTCTTCTAATAGAAGACTGGCGTGTATAGAGTATTTAATTGATCTTTCCAAAAGCCCACATGTTCAAGTAGCCCTTTGACCCTCTCCTTTCCCTCCCTTTATTCTGATCTTTCTCCCATTATCTTTTAGATTGAATTTTTAATGTGATTACTGGTCTGTATTGAAAGCCAGATGGAATGGAAGAGTAAGATATCAGGACAGGGAGGGAAGGGGCAGAGATAAGAACAGCAGTGGAAAGATAAATTTCTTTGGTGGGAATACTTTTCTGCCCTCTGTAAGAACAGCTATTGTAATAACGGTATGTGCAAGAAAGACTAATACGGTTTGCTGAGAAGAAAAACACCAAATTTCAAGGATTTATATATTTAGTAATTTCATTGTCATGCAGTTTTTATTTCAAAAACTGTAGTCGTGTCACAGTACCTTCCTCCTTACACAGGACAGTTGTATTTACTTGCACATGAGGTAATTTGTGATTACTGCAGTTACTAAACATTGCAGCCAAATATTCTGGCCAAAACCACAGTGGGGGGTATGCCTTTATTGTGGAATAACTGTAATATTGATCCAGAGAGGGAATGTTTGTTCTCGGTGACTTTGCAGCTAGTTTTGTTAAATAAAAAACCAAGTCGTGCAAAACAGCTTTGTAAGGAAGTTCATTTTCATTGCTGTCCTAGTGTGATGAGTAGGCTCTAACCACTATAGACTTATGCTACAGGGTTCAAAGAAGGAGAACTGGGAACAAGCAGCTATAAGTGAAGAGGAGCATCATTTTAGATTGTCCTTTTCTCTGTTTTCCTGCTTTCTGAACCTCACGCGTTTGCACGCACAGCACATTGGAGGTATACAGATCTACTGCGATCTTTGCCTGACACTTAATCCTCTACAGGTTTTGGATACTCAGAAACATTCCCTCTGAAGTATCACTGAGGAGTAGTACGTTTTAGTGCTTTCTTAATTAGTTAAAAAACAATTATTGGGGGGAGAAATGCAAAATAACAGACATCAGTATATCTCTCTTGACAGCATAAATTGGAAATATAAATTAATTTGTTTATGTTTTACTTGCAGATTAAATAAACTTGAAAACATCATTACATTAGTCAAAGGAAGAATCGAAGACGTAGATCTGCCTTCGGAAAAAGTGGATGTAATTATATCTGAATGGATGGTAAGGTGCATGAACATTCTTCTCAAGACATAGTTGTTTTGGGGAAAAAATGTGTTGGTTTATTTCATTTGAAAAATTATTCTTAAAGTGATGCTGTTTTTTTAACCAAAAACTTATTATGCTTGCAGCTTAGTCTTTGATGATGTGGGAGCTGGGATGATGGTCCTGATTATGTCATACGCGGATACAATTCCTGATCTCTCTTGTTCACGTTCTTTTCAAGTCAAGGTTCTGTGCAGTTGAGCTGGTTTGGGTAGAGCAGTAATGTTGTTAGGTAGTTAGCGTGCAAATCTACAGAAGGTCGCTGTATTCCTGAATATAATACCATTATAGCTGCTCAGGTGAAAGTAATGGAGAAATATTGTGTTAGTGATCTGGCTACATCATTCTGATGAGTAAAATACCTTTAGTCTGCAAAGATGGCTAAAGACTATGGTGTCTGTGGGAGGGGTGGTGAGGAGCATACATACGCTGGGAAACCTACAAAGAGAGAGAGACAGTTTGAAAACAACTTTACTATTCATTGCAGTTTTTTAGAATAAGATAACCGATTTTAAAAGTACATAATAAAGATGACGGCCAACAGGAAATGCAGTATGTGGGGTGTAAATGAGCCTTTTCCTGGAATCCACTGGATTTTAGCCATTGGCCTGTTGCCTTCTATTCATGTCCTTACTGGCAGATGACTCTTGTCATCATGCTGGTGACACAGTTGTGCCTGCTACTTGCCATTGATCCTAATAAAGAGATCTGTGTGACCAGACCCAGTGGCAGTCTGAATTCATAGCAACTGAGTAAGTCTTCCATATCAAAACTGTGATAGGAAACACCCCTTGTGACTTTTTTGTGGACTTTGATTATCCGGTCTCCTCATATTGCAGACCTTCAAAAAGCACTTGAAACTAGGGTTTTCTTCATGGCGGTTCCCACTGTTTGGACATAAAGAAAAATTCTTTTGTCTTTCAAATTTAAGATTAATAATGAAAACTTATATTCAAAGTTACTTGATTTGGGGTTTTTTGTATTTTTTTTTTTTTTTACAAATTGTGGCTGTTGTACTATATACAAGGGCCTTTGGGAGAGAGGTCACATGTTCACTCTGGATCCATATGCATCTAACTAGTTTCAGGGTAAAGGTGGAAATAAATTGTTTGGTTTAGTTTTCCTGTGGGGTGTTTTTATATTACATATTTCAGTGAGCTGGAAATCTGCAAAAGTTTTTCCTCTACTGCTGTAATGAAAGTTATTTGAAGCAGGAGCTTAATTTAGTGTTGAGGTCACTAGTTTGAAGGAAAATTTAAGGCGCTGGCTTTAACTAGTGATTTAAAAATAGCGCTATATGGTTGATGATTTCTGACATTATAGTGACTTCACTAGAAATATAATTACGGTTCTTTCAGGGAAGCTTGTTATCAGGTGCCCAAATGTGCCCATCATGTGCACCAAGAATAATGTTCCCAAAATACATTTCTCATTCTGGAGACCAAGATTTGGTTTTAAAAGGAACTTGGGCACTTAAGAGCTTAAGTCATGTGCCTCTAATGTAAAGTAAAGGATTTTGAGTATTGAACATTCCATGTTTCCCATTTGTGTGCTAATTTACCTTTTAATGTCATAATTATACAGCCATATGCATTTCACTTAATTAGGTATTCTAAATATTTAGGGATGTTGGCATTTTTATAGGTTGCTGCAATACAGAGATAAAGAGAACAATGCCCTGGAAGTAAGATTGATAGCTGGACGGTGTGTGCACTGTTCCAGTCCTGTCCAGAAGGGAACATGATGTTGCCTAGATGCAAATGAAGATTCCTCTTTGTCTGTCTTTCTTGTGTGAATTTGCTTTTTCCGTCCTTCTCTACATGATACTGACGAGTGTGAAATCCTTTGTTAATATGTGACTATAAGTGCTTGAAAATGTCGGAAATGCAAAGGATTGAGAGCAGAAAGGCGTTCAGCAGTTGTCAGCTCTTTATTTAGAGAATCTGTATGGACTAGCAGGAATATTCTAATGGTAACCGTGTTTTTTCTTTGTAACAAAACTATGAAAAGTTGCTATTCTGTTCATAAAACAAACAGCTTTTAGACTAGTAAACATCAAAAGCTTTTGTGGAGCCATAGCTTTGTTTTCCTTGGTACAGAATAGTGCTTAAGACCAGTGCACTATATATGCTTTTTTAGAGCTATATATGGAGCATCAGGAAATTAAAAACAAGCGTGACGCAACAAAGCAGGGGCTGGAAAGAGGAAAAATACTGGGGAAAGAGGAAAAATACTGCATCCCCCAGGAATGTTTGTAGAACACCTTTCTGAGAAAGATGGCACGCAGAACAGTCTATTGTAAATGTATGGTGTTGCATTACAAGCATCTCCAGTGTAATATCTTCTGTTGATCATTCTTTTAATTGTGTAAGTGACCTCTGACTTTCACAAACTGCTTGCTAGTCCTACCTCACTTTGATTTTTAAATTTGTTCCCTTAAAATAGGCAAAAGTGGGAAAAGCATCTTAAATACTACAGCATGGGTAGGGGTTTGTCAGTGTGTGCGTATATATATAGACAAGTTATATTTCAAATGTATATTGCCATCTTCCAAATAATATATTTCAGTTTAAAATTCGTCTGGATATGGTTTTGTTGTGTTCCAGGTTAGGAGGCTGAATGATGACCAACTGTCTCTTCAGTGGCTTTATTTAAGCCCTGGAAAGAAACCAGCAGTGATCTTGCTTATGTCAAGACTAAATGCCTTGTTTGTGACATCTAAAGTATGTGTTTGATGTTGTTAAAATCAGACTATAAGCAGGGCATCTGTGTGATTGTGTTTGACTACAACCCATATGTAAAGACAGTGGAAGGTGTGATGAGCTGTTCTGTTGGCGTCCAAAAGGCAGATTGCTGAAGATGGGTGGCCTGTTGGACTACTGAAGACCCAGATAAAGACATCCATTCAGACTTTTTCACTCTGAAGATAGCTAAGCTTTCCTTTTGGCAAAACACAAGGACTTCTTGTGTGCAGTGACCCAGGAGCACAAGGGGAGAACAGGTAGACCGACGAGCCATGTTGCCTAAGAAAGAATACAAGAATTGCCAAGTAATGGCTTGTTCTACGAACCAAACTGATTCTATAAGGAGAAAGTCTTCCCGTTCTTAGAGAAGGGTTATTAGAATGTAAGAATGGGTGAATTTTACATAAGATCTCACTGCTGGCCTTGTTCTGTAGAGGTTTCCCTGTCCAGGGTCATTTCATACTCTGTAGCAGGGCTTCTGATGCACCATCCCGCTTGGTTGCCTGGAGCTCTGGCGCGTGAAACTTTGGAAAGCCTTAATTTGTGAAACTAGAAATTATTGTCCCTGCCCATGGCAGGGGGTTGGAATGAGATGATCTTTAAGGTCCCTTTCAACCCAAACCCTTCCATGATTCTACGATTGGTGGTGGTTACAGGTATCAGCCGTTAACATCTTTTTTTCACTTATCTGCCTGTACCATAGGACAGCTACAAGCAAATCTTTTATCGTAGAATACCAGGTTGGAAGGGATCTCAAGGATCATCTGATCCAACCTTATCTCCATATTCAAACTGAAGATTTATATGAATAATATTTCTAAGCAAATGTGCAACTAATTGCCACTAGGCAGAGCATACAGATACTCCATCTGCGCAAAAAATTTCTGAACACGTATCAGTGTTTTGTTGACATCTTGTCAGGTAAAAACCCTTGTCAGTCACTGACTTGTCCTGAAAGCTTGCAAATGCTCAAATTTCATCAGAAGTCTAGAATTTTGACGTGATGGGTGGCGGGAAAGTATTTGAGTTGCCCAATCCATAGACGTGCTCTCAGTCAGGATCCCATTTATGCATTTTCCCCAGAGCTACCAAATTTTAAGAAAAAGTAATGTTTTACTGTAATTAGAGTAATTTTACACTCAGTACGTGAGTTTGAAATGAGAGGTGCTATGCAAAGTGCTGAAGCTCATTTTTTCATTAAATAGAATGATGGGCAGGAAAAGATTTGCTATCAGCATCCAAAGGTGTCTCTGTGTAACTGCACACGTGGATTTTGGTAGTGTAATTGTAAACTTCCTAGGCTGCTTATTGAAAGGATCAGTGCAGAAAGAAACAAAGTGTATGTAATGTTTTTCTGGAATGTTCTAATCCAGCTGCCTCTGTGTACAGATTTCTTTTTTTCTCTCAGTATGCTTTTACTTCCTTTCTCTAGCTAAGACTATAAAAGTAGAGGTTGAGAGTTTTATTCACTTGAAAAATATCTGCATTTCTTGTTTGTAAGGGGGTTTACTGTGAGAGACAATTGTCTGAGTCGCTTGTCTCAAGTACAGCGTTAGAGCACAGTGCGGTCTCATAAATTGCTGGTTTATGCAGTGCTTTATGGTACTGAATATGCAATAGAGCTTTACACAAGGAAAAACTGGGAAAGAGAGGGACACACAAAATAAACCAAGGATAGCATCCACTACTCTTGTCTCTTATCTCAGGTAGTTAATGTCTTCCCCCGACCTCCCACCCCCTTTTTTTTTTGGCGTTAGATAATTTTGAAGTCGTATCAGGATGGGCTGTGAGCGGGAGGTGGTCAGGATCTGGGGAAAAGAACTAGGAAGTGAGCATGTCCGAAACACTGGAAACCATCTTTCCTCTCCTTCCTCCTTCCCCCCATTTCTATGATGGATATACAGCGATGATGCTTTTTTAACGCTTACTAGTCTTTCTGTAGTCTTAACGTTCTCTATTGTTTCTG
The DNA here is from genome assembly GCA_013400135.1 of Rhinoptilus africanus. NCBI lineage: Eukaryota > Metazoa > Chordata > Aves > Charadriiformes > Glareolidae > Rhinoptilus > Rhinoptilus africanus. Next base: position 220,977 of record VXBO01008598.1, on the reverse strand, counting down.
TTAGTATTTGGAGGTGCGTTGATACAAGTGTTCAATTTCTTTTAACACAGTAATAATTTATCATTTTACCTAAGAATTGAGCTTTTCTTTTTTTGTGTTTTTAATAGTGCTATGTAAAGAGCATACTAAGTAGTGGAATATTTTAATTTCTTCACAGCAACATGGTTTTTATAAAGGAATTCTATTTCCTTGTATGGAAATATTTAATTTTTTTTGGCAATACCAGTAATGGGTGTCACTTTTCAGCTCTTCAGATCTTCCCATTTGTTGTTCGCATGCATCGTATATTTGTTTAAGGACACAACAGGGTGTGTATAATAAGAAAGTCAAGCTGTGGTTTTGAAATATGCAGGCTTGCTCTGCCAGTAATGAATTATTTCCTTTTTCTTAAAATTAAATCCTACCTGAGAGATCAGTATGAAGGCTGACGTAGTGTGAGGGAAATGGTGCTGCAGCAGAGCATGCAGAAGAATTTACGCGGAGCTGCTGCTTCCCATTTCAGTGCGCCACAGGTTTTTGGGGATTTTGTCAGGTAAAAAGTCATTTTTTCCCAAAATTGAGTGGGCCGCATCAGTGTTGTGCATCTCTTAATGCAAGGTTAGGTTTTATTTGATAAATCAGGGTCTGTTGTCCAATCTGTTTTACATACCCTCTGCAGTCCAATGGAAACCTTGTAGTTAAAACTTCAGATTAAGAAGATAATGCATTTTTTTAATACTTAATTTAAAATATTTTTTAATAGGGATTAAAAAAAATGGCCAGTCTCTCTGCCAGTGATGGATAGCTGATTTCATCTGATTAAATATTCAACATTGGGCTTTACTGAATCTGGAGTACCAGAGCAGGTTTAATTGTGTCACAGAAAATAAGAAAATGGCTCTTCAATAGAAGGCCGGGGGGGAAGAACATGATGCTTATTCAAGTAATTAAATATTTCTTCTCAATTCTGTCCTTACATTGTTTTTCTGCTGTACTAAAAATTCTGCCAATTCTTGCTATTTTAAACATGCCAGTGCCACTTGTTGAAATAGATATGGCTTTCACCAATAGGTAGAAAATAAGTGAAGGCAAAACCCAAGTTCCACTAAGGTATTTGATAGGAACAGTTAAGGGAAGTGTACATTTTTAATCTGAAGTAATTTGTGTTTTAAAGCCTTTTTCTTTACTATTCTCTACACAATGAGGTATACTTTGGAATTCAGTGTTGTTCTTGTGTCTTGATGCTTTTAAAGAGCTTAATCTCTTTTTCTCCATGAAGATTATAATGATAAATACGGAAGCACTAACGTTAAAAGAATTTCCTGTACTTAATATCTTGATCAACTGGCAAAATATTTTTATGTAGCTTTGAATTAAAATGAAAATAAATATTAGAGTGCTGTAGCGCGTTAGAATAATAGAGGGAAATGTAACAATGCAGGATATTAAGTCATCAAAGTTTTGTGAGCCTTTTATAATTCTGTCGCAAACACAAAATACAGATATAAAGGATATTTAAGAAATACAGTGATATTCACATTCCTCTGGATTCAAATTTGTCAGTTGGCTTATGCATTTTCGATATCTGATTTCTTGGACAGATGTGATGTAGGACAGACGCTTGAATGGAGTAACTGGATAGAGCTGTGTATTTCTGTTCCTGTCCAAGTCTGTTTGTGTGTCAAGGTTTATTTTGTTAGCTGGAGAGCAACTATTTCATTTCAGCTCTGAAAATAGAAAAAATAAGGAACTCCATGTTCATTTTGAGAAAGAAATGGCCAGCTTTTTAGTAGAAAACAAGTAGTATGACGGCTTAACATTTAAGATGTGCTGTGTATTCAGATTAACTTTAGCAGAGAACCCGTCACCTTTTACATGTCTTAATTTAGCCACTATCAAGATTGAATTATTAACATGCATCTCGCAGATTTGTATCCTAGAGATGTCTTCGCAGTAATTCATTTTGAGCATGCAAATACGCGCTTCAGAAAAAACAAAGCCCTGAACATTCTTGGGGTGAAAGCCAGAGTGTCCCACAGCATCACGGGGAAAAGACGTCAGGTATAATTCTCTTTCCAGATGGCACCCCTACAGGTGAGGCAGCAGCCTGTGAAATTACATTCTAAATTACACCACCGATGAGCACAGCACGCTGAGCAAAATGCTTTGGTATAAGTAATAAATGACTTGATTCAGCACCATTGACGGTTTATGTAACTTACAGGAATGCTATAATGAATTGGGGGGGAAGAACTGGGAGTAGGGGGGGAGAACCAACAGTGCCAGAGTGGAAAGGTCAGGGAAAGGACGGTGAGAATTTGACCGTATTTCTCAGGAGAAGGTGTGTCTTCCAGCTGTAGTTCCTGCAGTTGTTTGGCAGACATTTGAGGTGATGGGCATTTTAGGCAGGAAGAAATAAGCGAAGAGCTGATCCTTAAAAATGTCACTTTGTTGACATTGACTCAGTGTTGATACTGACTCATTGATATGATCCGTAAAAATGTCACTTCGTACCTCTTGCTGGTAACTAGTCTTAAGATATGTCCTAGACGTCACATTTAAAATACTATGAAAATAACTCATTTTCAGTTAAAAGCATCTGAAAAGAATTTTTATGAACTAGGCATATTCTATTTTTAAAACTGTGAGAATATGAATAAAAAAATCCTGGGTTCCGTTATGTGCTTTTGGCTTGCCATAGGCATAAAACCATCTCTGCCTGATGCAACTGGAGCTGCTGGCCTTTTCAGCCATTTTGCAAAGCTTACTAAGAATCATGTTGCTCACAACACAGTAGTCAACATTATGGGACTTATTCTAAGGCCTTCATAAAAGTTAGGCAGTAAAGCGGAAGGATAGGCAACATTTGGAAGAAAAGCGTCCAGTAGATCACTGTGTTGTTACCAGGATAAACAGATTTGAGAAAAGGGCATTTCTATTATTGAATACAGATACGCCATGCTTCAAGTTTCTCATCTTCTAGTTTTGTTTTTAGTTCTGAAGGCTACAATGTGGATGGTGATACTTGTAAGCAATTCTGAACTTGCAGTATTTTTTTTTTCCAAACAGCCTTAGGCAAAATAAACATCCAAGGTGGCACAGACTTGANTTCTTTCCCTTGAGGGTGGCAGAGCCCTGGCCCAGGCTGCCCAGGGAGGTGGTGGATGTCTCTGGAGACATCCCAAACCCGCCTGGAGGCGTTCCTGTTCCCCCTGCTCTGGGTGACCCTGCTCTGGCAGGGGGTTGGAGTAGATGATCTCCAGAGGGCCCTTCCAGCCCTATGATTCTAAATGTGGTACCTTAACAGTTCAGTTCCCGTGCAATGCTGTCTGTCTTCAGTAGCGTGGCATGATGACTTAAAAAAAGAAAATAAAATTTAAAAATCCCTATGACTGTACAAATATGGAAGGGTAAGAAAAATGAAGGAAAAAAAAATCTTTGGTTACTGCTGACTGTGCTCGAAGGACTGCAGGTCCAAAGTCGGGACTTCCAGTTGTTTGATTTTGTTCTTTCCTGCTGGCAGTCAGTGTATAAATCAAACCATATGGCTAAGCTGTGTTTTAAGCAAAATGAGAATTAGGACACCAAGTGAAAATCCAACATGTATGCCAGTATGATTTGTCGTGATAGATTTGATATCATAAGAATGTGTTTGTGGATGAAATGTGTTATAGTATTCAGTAAAAATAAGGATCATGCTCAAGACAGGAAGGGAATAAAATCAGTAAATCAACTGGAAAACAAAGGGCTCAGTCTGGCTCTAACCTTTTTTTGTCCTGAGAATTTTTTAAGTTCAGGTGCTGCTAAATGATGTAGAACATCCAGAGAACCCATGTCTTTGGTGTATGATTTATTTCCACCTGTCTTAGTGAGCATTGCCCAGGCTGGTACAGGGCACCACGAGGTTACACATGTGACGTAGCAAAGATGCATTTGGCTTGGTGTTTCTCTGATGATAATTTTAATGATAATTGCAGTACCAAGTGGAAAGAAATTTTCTTCGTTGTTTTGTGGGGGTTTTTTGCATGGTGCCTCAGAGTTACTACTAAAAAATCAATATGTACAGCTTTTCACTTGGTTTGAGTTGAATTTGGTTTGGTGTTGGAGGACTCTACCTGGTAATTGTTGGTGTAGAAGGGATGTTTATTGCCTGTAGTTTATTAATTTAGTACGTGCAAGATACGTGCAGTTTGGGAAATTAAAGGTGATACTTTATGTAACTAAAGTTTTGAAGTGATACTGCTATTGTTGAGAAATTCGCTGGGTACTAGTTCTTATTGAGATGTATGGGCGTATAAAGTCTTTAAACTCTGTTAATAAAGCCTATCTGTAGATTGATTAAGTAGGCCGCATAAGAAGCGCAATGATTTCTGAATTCTTTCCCTTTTCTATACACAGGGTTATTTCCTTCTCTTTGAGTCAATGCTGGATTCTGTCATCTACGCAAAGAACAAGTACCTGGCAGAGGGAGGCTCAGGTTGGTGCACATAATTCCTTTAATAAATTTAGCTCTGGGGGGAAACTAAATGAACTCGGAGACTTAGAATAAGCTATGCATGGATGAGAAAGTTTCCAGTCTAAATGAAAAATGTTTCCATTAGTATGAGCTTCAAGGCATTAATTTACTGTATGGGTAATAGAAGAACATTAGGTGGGGTATCAAGGTCTCGAGTTAATGGTGTTTTTAAGAATAGAGGGGGTTATTTATTCTTAAGCACAGTCTAAATTTTTCCTCCCTACTTCTTCCCCCATGTGTAGACATTTGTTTTCCCCTCTGAATCTCATTTACTGCATAAATACAGAGGAAAATAAATTCTATTCTGTAAGATGCGATACTGTTTGAGTAAGCTATGATGAATTAGTGCAGAAGCAGAGAGGATGTTTTCTTGGAGCAGGGAAGTTGCCTGGGGAGGAGATAGTTTCAAGCACAAGAAGCCCCATGAAATAACTAATGGAATTACGTTGTTTCAGTTCAGCGTATTTATTCTATCCTGGTGGGAATATACCCTTTTTCTTCATGACTGGAGAGTAGGGAAGTGACAGAACAAAAAGGTTTTATTTTGCAATAGAGTTCCTTTATCCTTTTAAGTAGCTTAGACGGTGTCATCTTAAGCGGTGTTTAAATGCCTGTAAATATTTATTCCTCGTGTGATGCAGTTTTCTGCATGAATTCTGCATGTGCTTTATTCCTTGCACTTAATTCCTTTGTCAGTATTGTATTTCGTGTTGACCTTTTCAATCGTAGTCATCCGTCTGGGGTTTTTTTCCTCTTTTGTGCTAACCATGCACATAGTTAGTTTCACTACGCTGACTTAATGATTGGATTAATGACTCTGTAACAGTGCTCGCTGCAGTGTCTCCCTTTGATTGCAGTGAGCTTTTGTATGCCACAGAGTGCAGCAGGAAAAGGGAGGTTGTATGCAGTTGTTCAATATTTGGTCACAAAGCTGAATATACAAACAAGAGATTACTATTCATGTGTTAAAATACTTAGAAGCCACCTGAACAGCACGATGAAGAGGAGCTTTTTTGTTTTCAGTAATGTGGAATAGTCCACAATTGTGTCATGCTCTGTATAAATATATGCTGATAATTTCACATTGCAATAGAATTAAATCTGGGGACATGCCCTAAATTTTTAAGGAGTGATTTTACGTTTAGCTGCTACTTACAAAACCTTCTGAAAAGGGCCAGAAATTTTTGACCTCTATCAAAACTGCGATACTCTTTTCTATTTGCGTTGCTGTACGTTTGCTAGTGGCTTGTGCCTCCCAAAGTTTCTTTGAGAGACAGGGTATGCTGGGTCTGCAGTTATCCTTTGTGGTCCGGGAATGGTCTTGGGCCCTTATTTGACTCTCCATGAAGCGTACAGTGTTGTACAGCCACCCATTGGTATGGCCAGATTTTAAATGGAATGCTGTTTCCTTAAAATGCTTCCAATTGCTGCTCTTCTGCCAGCTTGTATGGCAGGTAAGTGGCTGTGCCTGAGATTCCTGAGGAAGCTGCTTAGCAAGACGGACACCTCCGCGGCGTAGATTAATAACAGCAGAACTATGGGCACATCCAAATTCAGATGAGACAGAACTTAAGAGCTCATTCTGAGGTGAAGTCTTCCCAGAGAAACCCTTGGCTCTGCCATAAAGCTTAATTTTGTCTCAAGCCACTTTGTACTATTGAGCCCGAGGTCGTTATTACAGGGACTGTTTGAAAGCTGAAAAAAGCAATAGAAGCAGCTGCGATTTGGCCAAATCTTTCAGTGATTGAGCTGGGAATAGAATCCAGATTTCTAGATTTGTGTTCAGTCAGTCATATCGTCGTTACTTCAATTTAGCCTATTGGCACGCTGAAGTGGATTATGCCAAAATGTCTAGGGTAATGTGTACAGTATATAATAGCTTTATTTGGGAACATAAAATTCTTGCTGCCCAGGACCCATCTGTTTATTCTTTAGAGCTGTTACTTGCTTGAGTATAGATTTTTGCATACATTTGAGTGCGGTGTATGTTGGCGAGGGGTGACATAGGTAAGGAAAGCATCGTTCAAAGCGTAATACTCTTTGTTTGTTCACGTCAAAGGGATGATGACATTCGCTTGGAATTACTTCCGTTTATCTGGAGGATTGCTGCTTTACCCTTCAGCGTCCTGAAGTTTGTGAGGCATTGCTAAGGGCTAAAGGATTTCCCATCGTCTTCTGTTCACCACGTGAGCTGTTCCGAGTGACAGATGACTTCTGGGCACTGAGTCGAGAAGGACACAGATGGTCAAAGCGATGAATCTGTGAGAGCATTGAGGAGTATGTGCTTTTTGTCCAATCAGCATTTTGTTCATTTCACCTGTGAGAAGGAATAATTATTAAATTATAGGCTTAATCAGAAAAAAATGACAGGTCTGTCAGGATCGCACAGGGAAGTGTTACAGGGTTGCGAAAAGAGCAGAGGATTTCTAGGGGGATGGAGGATAATGAGTGAAATGGCAAATGCAATTTTAAGCAGATGCTTTTAAACATTTACGAAACTGTCAGTGTTTAGATGATTTAGGCTGATGTTTAGATAACAGGCTTCCATTTGCAGTCAAACTTCAGTACAGCATATGCTTCTGGACGTGGGTGGGTTTGTGAATTTGGAAGTTAATGTATTGCCTGTGCCCTGTTGGTGGAACACAGATTTTTTTTTTTTGGTGAAATCTGAACAGGCATTGTCTACTTTTTTGTGGCTATTGATAGACTGAACTGAAAATACAGGTTAGATGACAACATTAATGTTTACCTTTTTGCTTGCTCTTGAGCACTTTGTATAATCAGTCACGAGTTCCACTGCTGATGTAGGGATTTGCTGTGAGGACAAAGAGATTTAATGTAAACTGCTTATGGTCCCGCTCAAATATTTCATGCTTGATAGACACACGTAAACTTTTTCCTGTTAACAGAATGTCCCAGAAATGTGGGATAGTCCAAGGAAGGCAGGCAATAAAGTAGTTGATCACTTCTTGCTGTGGTTTTAATTTTGGATGGCAGTGTTGCTAGGATGCTCTTGTAAGTTACTTTATAACTAGGGCCTTTCAGTCCCTTTTCACCCTTCTCACCATACCCCTTGCATCCTATTAGGAGCATTTCCCTTAAAAATATTTCCTCAGAGGCTGGAACTGCTTGCTTTTGTTGCCTGTTTCACTCAGTCTTTTAATTTTTGGAGCATCAGTGATGGCTCTTGAAGGTTTGAAATGCTGCGAGGTAAAGCCGAATATAATGCAGGTGTCACACTAGTAAACAGCAATGTGAAAGCTTCGAGAAATGGAAATCCCGTATTGACGGCTCCAGAAACTACTTGCAGATACTCCTACCACCAGATGTTGATTTTTGTGCTTGTGTGACAGCTGTCAGGTGTGCTGGAACCAAAGGATTTGTTTCAGACAAAACAGTTTGAATGCCTTCCTCTTCTGCTTATCATCAAACTGCCTTTGTACTGCTGAGTTAATTGTAGGCTGTTCCTGGAGAGACCTTCTGCTTTCAGTTCCTCTTTTACAAAGTAGGGATGCTGGTAGCTTACCAATGGGATTCCAATTTAAACTTACTGATACGTATTTATTAATTCTGTTTTAAACAGTCAGAAAGTGAGAAAAATGACAGTGTGTTGATATTTTGTGTAAATTGGTCATTCCAAATGTAGAGATGGTTGCTTACTTTAATGTCTGTATATGAAAAAAAAAAGCTTCTTTAGAGAAGACTATCGTTAACATGTGTAAGATTATTTCCTTTTGGCTAAATCTGCTCTCACTATATAAAAGGTCTAATTTCAATTTGCTGCTTCTGTCTTCAATATTTTACAAGGCAAAAAACTACTGCTTTTCTGACTGACTATACCACTGATTTCTCCATACTCATTTTGATAAGCTACAATTTCAGGCAGAGCCAAAGACAAAATTAATTTTACAGTTCACCAGATTTTGGGGAGGAAAAGAGAAACGCAGCTTCAGTTTTATTAACACTGCCACATTCATGTATCAATAAAAAATAAAATAAGGTGCTTATTAGTAGGTATTTTGCTCTGAAGCCAGATCAGGGATTCAACGTGTGGGGCTTTAAAGCCTTTAAAATTCTAGAAACAAAACATGGGAATTTCTTTGTGGAAAGGAATTTAGCTAAATATCAATTGAGCTTCTCTTACTATTTGATAGTGCTGTAGACAGCCATGTTCCTAGCAGCTGTTTTTTGTCTTTTCCAATCAGTAGTGGATAGAGATTGCCAAGAGATTGACTGGCTTTGCTGTAGGCAGCTGTTAAAAAGGCAAATGTCAGTCTTCCACTACTATTTGGAAAAGCTGTAAATAAGTACTTGTTCTGAAGATATTCTTGGGAGAAGGGAGAGCACAAATGTGAAGGCAGTATAAGAATGATAGCTGTCATCTTAAAACTGAGGGTTGGGAGTCAACGAGGGAAATCATCTTCTGTCTGTTGGGTCACTTCCATGCTCTTCAGATGCAGGCAGAAGAGTGGTTATTCTTTTTCCGAATCCAGAAATAACTTTTTAGGCTGTAAGGCAAATACCAGCCAAAGCTGGTAATAAGCAGGAATAAAACTCTTGCGTAAGAATATTTTCTCTTTTCTGGAAATAAGGTTTTTTCTCAGAGTTTTCTTTTTATTGCAAAGGGCTCCTCTGAATTTTCCTTTGGGTGTCTGCCTACGGTTATTAAATACATTTTAGGGCAGTCTCTCTATAGAAGCCAGAATAGGATGTTCCAAATCATTTTCTTCAGACATCAAGTTTCCAGTCATTTCCTGGCAGTGGGATTCAGCTACAGAGATACTTTCTCCTTAACAGGAAATACCGTTACCAGACCAGTGTGCAAAAAATAAGTTCCAACATCTAGTCTCTTCAGTGGAAAAATGGGACTCCAGAAAATAAAGTAGCAGATGAAGTGTCTTGTCCAAGAGCTGAAAAAGTTTTTATTTGTTCTTTCAGGTTGTTAATCATGTAAAAGAGAAAAAAAAAAAAGTCTTCATGTATGTCTAAAATAAAAATTTCACTAATCTGTTTTTGTTGTTACAGTTTATCCTGACATTTGCACCATTAGTCTAGTAGCCGTGGGGGATATGAATAAGCACGTGGACAAGCTGCTCTTCTGGGAAGATGTGTATGGCTTTGACATGTCTTGCATGAAGAAGGCTGTAATTCCAGAAGCTGTTGTGGAGGTGGTGGATCCAAACACAGTGGTATCTACAGCCAGTGTCATTAAGGTACCATACTACACCCCAAAAAAATGAAATATAGAGGGTTTTCTTCTATTTTCCTTCCCTGCTCACCTCAGTCAGTGTACTAAGTTGCAGGGAGGGGAATGTTTTCCCACAGCATCCTCCTAGGGAAGCTTAGGAAGAGTGGGTTAGATGAATGGACAGTGACGTGGATAGAAAACTGGTTGAAAGACAGAGTTCAGAGGGTTGTGATTAGGGGCGTGGAGTCTAGCTGGAGGTCAGTGATGAGCGGTGTTCCCCAGGGGTCAGTACTGGGCCCAGTGCTCTTCAATATATTCATCAATGACCTGGATGAGGGGATAGAGTGCACCCTCAGCACGTTTGCTGACGACACAAAGCTGGGAGGGGTGGCTGACACCCCGGAAGGCTGTGCCGCCATCCAGAGAGACCTGGACAGGCTGGAGAGCTGGGCGGAGAGGAACCTTATGAAATTCAATAAGGGCAAGTGTAGGGTGCTGCCCCTGGGGAGGAATAACCCCCTGCACCAGGACAGGTTGGGAGCTGACCTGCTGGAGAGCAGCTCTGAGGAAAGGGACCTGGGAGTCCTGGTGGACAACAGGATGA
>VXBO01008598.1:164438-210479 GCA_013400135.1 Rhinoptilus africanus | reverse complement strand
TTATCTTTTCCTGTGTCAAGCTAGCTGTCTTTAAAGATCTTTCATTGGAGCATCACTTGCTATCACCCATAGCTTCATCCAACAGAGTGTCTGAAAAGGCAACAGTAGTTTCTGCAGAACTCATTGAATTAATTTTATGCTTACTTTTCTGTATTGTCTTTTTTATGGTAGCTTAGCAATGAGGAATAGCAACAAAGCTAGTAGTGATTCATGAGAGAACACCTACATGATGAGATATAATTCCAGGACACTGACTAGTTTGAAATTTTGACAGTCTTTGTGATTAATTACAATTTGGACAGTTCAGATATTCAGTCACATTCACATGCATAGTAGGACTAGTATAAGCAAAGATTTCTTTTTTTGTCACAATAGTATTCTAATTATTGTTCATATAGTTACCTGTCTATTGTAAAACACTTAAGACAGTAAAAGACAGTAATATTACCATTCTTCAGTGAGAATTCCCTCTTTACTAAAGAGGTCATTTCTATTTAAATGCATTCTTATCCTATTTCTATATAGAAGAAAATGATTTTACATAATTCATCACTGAACTTGTAATGACACCACTACTGAGGGTGGTTCCAGTCTCTTCCAGCGTAGAAACTACTTGCTGTGGTGAGTTGTCATCCTGCCCACAAAAGCAGTAACAAGTGAAGTACGGTTTTGTTGTAAGTATATCCTGATGCAAGTTATTGTTAGCTTTATTACCAAAAAGATTAAAAAACAGTTTTTTAAATTGTGTATTCAAATGTAAGAAGTGCTGAGACTGATATTTCTTTAACTTGAATGACTACTTCAGCCTTCTTGTGCATCTCTACTTGGTTTCTTGTTTGGCTCAGGATTCTTTATTCATAGATGAGGAAGTCATTACAGATGTGTCTTACATTTTTTCCGCTGAGTTTGTTGACTAGACTCCCTCTAGAGTCAGTGAAATCAAATTCCTAAGGACATCTATAATAATTTGTGTGACTTGAGGCTTACAAGTGTTTCCTTGAGTGTAAGGAGAGGGCAGAGTGATCAACTCCGTTGCTGAAATACGTCATTACAGGGAAGATAAAGTCCACCCTTAATGATCCAACGTGCACAGGACAGAGGTACTGCTGTCAAGAATCTGAGGCCGTAATTGTTAGGGATCTGACAGGTCTGATTGCGCGATGAGTGTGGCACAGGCACTTTTCTCACCTGCTGTGTTTTTATAATAGTTTGCATGCTCTGATTCAAGTGGCAGTGTAGTTGAATATGTCGAGTTTGGCATACCAAAAAGGAAGAACGTACAACATGCTCTGAATTAACGGCTGCATGCATAAGTTGAGCTCTATCAGTTCGTTAGGCAAAAAAGTAAATTTAAGTAACTGGAAAGTGTTGATAACAATAGTTAAATTTGCCCAATGCAGTCTATAAACTGCTGTCGTTTCAGAAGCAAAATGCTTTACTGGTAATAGTACATGTCCCTCCCAATATATACTGTCATGAGCACTGTCCAGCTCAGGTGTATGTGCTTAGCCGAGCTTTTCAGCATGCAACATTTCATATAACTGTTATACTTAATGCTTTTATACTCGTTTGTTCTCGGGAACAATCATGGTTTTTAAAATAACCTGCAGTCAGTGCGTGAGCTCATTTGCTGGAGTCACAGTTTAAAGTAGTAAAATCAATGAGTTGAGCCACAGTGGCATTGTAGGTAAATTGTTTTAATCAATAGCCATTCCTCAAAGCAAATGGCTTATATTTTTGAGGGAAACTTTAAAAATGTTCCAATTAATCATATGATTATTGCGGAAGATATTTTAGTGTGATTGCTCAGATTAGCTGCTTCTTGTTTTAAATAGTTTATAATGTAACTTTTTGGGAAAAGAAACATTCCCTAAAGAAAGATGAGGCAACAGAGAAATATTGATTAATAATGTATATGACATTTAATTTCAGCAGTGTATGGCATTCTTGGGTAATGCATTTTAGCTGAGTTAACTAAAGAACTTCATACGGTGAAAAAAATGTGGAATTTTTATGAACAACTGAAAATCAAAGCTTATCACTCTAGGAACTTGGATTTTTCCTGCAGCTGAAGTGACTTGGGAAATTGCAGCCCTGTAAGCTAATTGTTGATGAGGAAATCTGTGTGGATGCCTGTGAAAGCTGCTTAATTGCAACAATGGGCAGCTGTCATCGAGCAGGTTACCCAAGAGCAACTTTCTTGAGCAGAGTGAGCTCCTATACCTAGTTCCAAACCGCTACTAGCCAAAGTGTCTGTTTACTTTGTCATTTAGGGAAGAGGGGGTTTACATACTTTGTTAATGTTCAGACAGCATTAGGTGGGGTTTTTTAAGTCTCTTCCCTAGGAAAGTTGTCTTTTTATAGGAGCAGCTGAGCAACCTTCATCCAAAGGAAGGTCTTAAATTAAATTCTACACTGTTACTGACAGAATTGTATTATTCCTTTCAACAGCGTATCGACTGTAATACTGCATCCACTCCAGACTTAGAATTCTCTTCCGATTTCACCCTGACCATTACAACGAGCACAAAGTGCACGGTAAGACAATTTTACTTTCTTCATATCTGGTCAGTATTGCATTGGACAAATAGTGCATTAATTAAGCTTTATTTATCATCAGTCCCTGCCTTGAAATTAATTTCTGCATTACAGATGTGTAAAATGAGCCCTTTATGTAAAAAGAGATGGATGGAAATTTCCAGTGATAGCGTTATGCTATAATGTAGGTAGATGAGGAAAGGGAAGGATAAGGAGCCTTAGCATTGGGATGCTTCTGGTTTATTCTCTTGCCCATTTTCTGGAATAGGAGTTTTCTGTTCAGACATGTTGTTACTGTTACGCTCAAGAATAATCCAGTCACTATTCTCAGAAGAGGTTTTCTAAGTTTAGTAAAAAGAGTGAAAAACAAAAGAAATATGGGAGAGGTAGACTATAGCACATGTAATAAACATGTAGCAGCTTATGTGGCAAACGGTTTCTCAGACAGGGAAGATCATGAAACGTACGTGTGAGGACTGGGAGGAAACAAACGCATAATTAAAATCTGAATCTGTTAAATCACTGGTTGATAACCAGGGTTTTTACTGTATCTGTTTAATTTATTGTAAGCTAGTATTTTTACTTTATGTAAGCTAATATGACTTGCATTCTAGAAGGGCTGTAGAATTTGATTGTAAGGGAGTTCTAGTTACAGCAAACACCATAAAGCTATGGGGAGTTCCAGTATTTAAAAGGTGGCTACAAAGAAGGTGGAGACTCCCTTTTTACAAGGAGTCAGATGGAAAGGAGGAGAGGTGATGGATACAAGTTACTCCTGGGGAGGTTCTGATTCAATGCAAGAGGGAAATTTTTCCCCATGAGAACAATCAACCATTGGAATGATGGACCAAAGGAAGTGGTGGATATCCCAACATGGGACACTTAAGATTCAGCTGTACGTGTGCTGGGCCATCTTGAATAAACCGTGGTTTTGCCAAGAAAGGTTGGACTTGATAATCCTGAGGTCCCTTCCAACCTGGGATTCTATGATTCTGTGATAAGAATCTCCAGCAAATCTGAGTCTGTGATCTCACTCAATTGAGTATTATTTGTCTTAGCAAACACTAGTCAATATGAAAAGGAAGAAAAGAAGTAAAAAAATTACAAGTCTGAGCTTTACAAATAAATGAAAACTCAGGGCATCCTTCAAACACTTCTTTGAAGTTGTGCCTATATTGTTCAGTATGAATTTACATAAACACAGATTCATTTTGCTGCTTTTTTTCTTGTTTATTCAGTATCTGCTAGCTATGAGCAAACGGAGAGAAACATTGTTGGATTAATGAAAAATGTGACCTATTTTTTAATGCAAGTGTCCATGCAATTTATGTAGTGTTTTGTGTTCTGTTTTTGAATTAGACGTTACAGAAGATACCTAAATAATTGTATTTTACCATGCTTCATGTAAGGGTGTGAGTGACTTCTGAAATAAAGATGTTATCAGTGTGTTTAAGGCTAAAACAAGTAAGGTATTCCAGCATAAATAGTTAGAAATGTTTAGATTGCTACCTGTGTGAGGATACCTTTTTGATTTTACTTAGTTATGACGCACAGCTTGCTTTCTTTGTTGGAATAGGGGAGAAAAGAATCAAATAGAAGGGTTTTTGTAGTGTTACCGTTAGCCAGGGAGTGGGGTAAAGGTGAGTTATAGATAAAGTCTGGTGGTGGCTTAGATTTATGTATTCAGTTTTCATACACTAAATGATAAGCAAAGGCAGAACGACCAAATTTTTACAGATTTTGATTGCAACGATATACATTTACATTCAACATTAATTATAAATGCTTTCTAACAATTTATTAAAATATTCTCATCAAATTTGACAAAGGTTTGTATTAGGCTCTGAGATCCGTGGTGAAAACTAGAAGTTTTGTAGTCTAGTGTATTGTGATACTTCTGCTGGGACTTTGATGCTTAGCTTAAAGCGTTGTTATTAGTGTTAGTAGCTATGTACAAATACTTCATAGTTATCTGTCACTTATCAGCAAATTAATTAAAGACACAGTAACCTCTTGGGGTTTTTTTATTAAGTGGAAATTTGTGTATTTTATTATGCAGTCACAAAAAAAATATCTCCTTTCTTTGGTTGTCAGAATCGTAGAACAATTCTCATTGCCTCAGGGCAGGGTCAGCTTCGGTTCCAGACAAAGCTCTGGTGCAGCCCCAGGTTAATTTTCTTAACGTGGCCACTTTTGAATAACTGATTAGTTAAACAGAAATCTTTTCAAAATCTTGGGAGTCTTTTGATGCTTGGGTAGAATAAATTAGCTTATTTTGTAAACATCATTTTCCATAGCGTTAGACCTTTACGAAAACAAAACTTTATTTCTGTTCTATGATTCGGTGGTATCATTAACTTATAAATCAGGAGGCACACATGCATTTTATGACTTCCAGGGAGAAGGGGAGAGGAGTGGGGGAAGAGCTGTGTTTCTGAAATTTTGCCGTGAATGCGGGTTCTAAAAAATGATCAGAACTCTGTAAGGTATTTTGCACTTCATCTTTTTAGGTGTATTGACACTTTGAGTGAAATTTCCAGGCTTTCTGTGATAGATTGTAGAAGTTTAGTTGGGGGTTGACAGTTCATCCATCATATCAGGCTGCCTAACCTTGCAGTAAATGAACAATAAAAGTCCATTATTTATATTGAGAATTTTTGAGGAGATGCTTTAAGATTGCAATTTGTCCTTTGGAAATAACATCTGATGTTTTTCTCGTTTGCATCCGTGTTTCGTTGTTCTATTGCCTTTTCAGGTTCTGCACAAAAAAAGAGAAAGCTGCTTATGTTTCCCAAAACTCTAGCTTATTGTACTTTTATGTTCTGATTTTTCTGTTTCTAAAATATTCATTTTTAGAATAATTTTGCTTTGTTGGCAAAAAAAAAATTCACAGAGATAACAATTTGGAAATCCATCCTTATATGCTTGTGTATATCAGTGGTTTTTTAGCTTACAAGCTAAAGTTTATTTCAAAGCAGCTTTTTCTCCATTTCTATAACATAAAAGTATGAAAACAGATTTGGTTGTCTTAGAGTGTTGCCATCAACAGCAGAGCTAACTTTAGACCAGGGTTACTATCAGAACTACGACTCCGAGTGCTCTGTCTTTAAAAACCTAACAAGCGGGAAGCTTAGGTGATCTGTTAGTTGTTTTGTGCATCCTATTGCAGATCAGCTCCCAGTTTGCACCGTCTCCTTGGGCTATGGGGAGCAGGTTTCCATTCCAAGGCACTTTGTGGGTATGGAGGAGTAAAGAGTAGACAACCTCACATGGAAACGTATCATAGAATGGTTTGGGTTGGAAAGGACCCTAAAGATCATCTAGTTCCAACCCCCTGCCATGGGCAGGGACACCTCCCACTAGACCAGGTTGCTCACTGTCCCATCCAGCCTGGCCTTGAACATGGAATGCACGGTTGCTGTTGCTGGACTTGTTTTTGCAGAAGCATAGCATTGATGGTAACTCAGTAAGTACTTGGAGAAGAGCGTTGTGACGTGGTCTAATTTGGAGTATGCAGCATAATGTTCATGGTTGCAGAGCTAAACTTTGAGCTGGCAGCTCTGGAGGCACTGGCCGTGTTGGGGTCTGTTGCTTCTTCCCATCAACCTGTTCTCATGTTCTGTGGTAACAGGGCAGTAAGTTGTAAACGCTGACAGGAATCAGAGCCATAAAGCAGTCTTTTCACCAACTCATTACCATGTTTGTTTTGATTATGACTTGGAACATCCCCAGGACCCCCGCGGCAGAAGAGGCTGCACTTCTCATTTCTGTGGCAAGGTGTTAAATACCTCTGAACCTGGATTTTAAACTGAAAGAGGGGAGATTTAGATTAGATATTAGGAAGAAACTCTTTCCTGTGAGGGTGGTGAGACACTGGCCCAGGTTGCCCAGAGAAGCTGTGGCTGCCCCATCCCTGGAGGGGTTCAAGGCCAGGTTGGACGGGGCTTGGAGCAGCCTGGGCTGGTGGGAGGTGTCCCTGCCAAGGGCAGGGGGGGGATCTTTAAGGTCCATTCCAACTATAACCACGCTATGATTCTAAAATTTGACCTTAGTTTTTCCTTAGTCTCTTTCTTTTTTTTTTTTTCCCCTTTACTAGATACTATTTGGAATTCTGTGTTTATATTCTGTGTTTATTTTCAGTCTCAACAGAGCAGTTGACCTTGTCTTGATTTCCCCATACTTTATTGCTGTTCTTGTAAATTGTTCTGGTAAATGCTTCAGCGAAGGTTTCATAAAGGCTGGAGGAAAGCTTGGCCTGGGAGACAGGTAGGAGCAGGGCTTTTTTTCCCTGTTCTTTGGCTGGAGGGAGCAGAGGAAGATTAGCCTCTCAAGCCTATTACTAACCTTTAGGACTTGCCACTCACCTCTTTCTGATCTTTTGATTTTTATTTTTTCCCCTCCATTTCTCTTTGTCTATTTTTTTAGTACAAATATTTTACTTCCTGAAAACTGATAATGGAAGTGCTGAAATAGATATTTCTCCTCTTGCTAGATATTATCACTGTTCTTGCTCACAGAAGGCCTTGTTGCTGACCTCTCGGCTAATTATCTGGTTGTATGATAGTGCCACTTAATTGTACTAGGCTTTTTTTGAAAGCCGTGCAATTCAGTAGGCAATAGGCTGTTTTCTGTTTTTAAATAAATGGGCTAAGTCAGGCCATAAATGCCCAAACTTACTGATGAGCTGGTGAGAAATAGAAAACCCACACAGTTCCCCAAACTTAGGAGTACTGAAATATCCCTGATTTAAGTCTGTTCTTCCACCTGTAAATTATTTTAAATTACTCTCATACTTCCGTGTGACAGAAAACCCCCAACCTAGCAGAGTACTGAATCATGCTCATAACAGATCAGCCTGATGTCTGTCTCTAGGTGCATCTTAAAGGTATATTGTGGGTGATCCTGTAGTGGGTTTTATATGCATTGTATCTACACACTGTGTAGATACTGGACACACTGTGTCCTTAAAAATTATATCTCCTTAATGCTCTAAATAGGTTTCTATTCCAGGTGTTCGAGCAATTAGATAAGTCCTCAAGAAAAAAAATCACCCTAATAAACCTGAGAAATACGGAGAGATTGACCAAAATTAAGTACACTGGATGTGGTGCTTTGTTTTTCAGAAGTTCTTTGGAGGTGGGGAGAAGTCAAGGCACATATCAGAGCACATACTCTTTCTGTTGATTTTTCTTTTTTTCCTCCTGTGGTTTGCTACCAAGTAATATCTTTTCGGATTAAGTTTATCATTATTTTAGCTTTCAAAGTATGAAGACTTTCAAAGCATGAAGCAGTTGCATGGAATCATTATATGAAATTGTTTCAAAACACTTTTAGTGCAAGTTGACTTTATTTCAGTCTCACAAAGATAATGGCCAAAAATAAATTTAATTAGCCTGCGAAAGTGCATTTTCCTAGTAAAGAGCTAGGGTTTGTCACTGCTGATTTTAATGAGACATCTGGCTAATATCAGTTAGTAGATGCTGCTAGGAAAATATTCCATTAATTGTATTCTGAGTTGATCACTGTGTGAGCTTTTGAGATAAAATATAATGGTGATTACCCTCGGTGTAGAAATCAATTGACAAACTTTCTCTTTTGTTTGTCAGCGTTTCCCTTGTGAGTCCATCAAGGTTCATCTTTCCTAGCTGAATAACAATATCCCCAGGGAGGAAAATGGCAGTATCTCTTCATTGCTCCCAGGAGATCTTGTCAAAGAGCAGGGGATGTGTATAAAAAGTGGGAGGGAGGAAGGGGGTGAAAGAGGGATAATGAACCAGAGGACGTGACTGATGTATTAAAACCTTTAGGAGGAAAAAAGGAAGTTGAGTTGACTGGAGAAAATTATTTTGACCAAGGCAAAATCTCTGCTTGTTAAAATCTTCTTAAATGATTGATGGTTTCATTTTCTAATGCCCAATATTCCACTGGGAAGCCAACAATAAGTATTAGCATCTAAGTCTTTAATTCCACCTTAAGTGAGAAACTAATTTTTTTAAGCTAAAAGTCGGAATTCTGGCTTTGGGTGCCACAGTTGAAACACACCTTGAATCCCTGATTTCTGTTGAAAGGAAAAACTGCTCTATCATGTTACAAAGACGAGTTTGTCCTTCTGATCTATTTAGTTATCGATAGCCTCCTCTACAGTGATCTCCAGATACTTATTCTTTTTAAAACAAAAATTGTTGGGTTTTAATAGCGAGGGGTTTCTTTTCCCTGCGATAAAAATGCAGCAACTCTGCTGCATGGGTGACAAACATTCCATCTCCATGCTTGGATAAACTCCATCAAAAGCACATTATCTCCCACTTCTGTGGCCAGCTGTCTAATTGTATTTGTTGTAGCCACTCACTGTTGGAACATGATACTAGTGAAGAGCAAGAATGATAAATTACTCACTGTAGGTGATAGCAATGATGATAATTTTTAATTTCCTTGTTCCTAAGTGAATTGGTGAGGTTGCCTTTATGAGCTCGCGTAAGGAGTCGAGCAGTCTCATTTGTTTTATCCTGTTAAAATGCTGCATGTACAGCCAGCCATTTTCTTTAGTAAAAAGCCTTAGTATTCAGATATACGTGAATTAAAATGTAGACTTCTCTTCATGTTTCAGCTAAGGGCTTTAAGTGTAAGATTATAAATAATATGTGCTAATATTCATCTGTTAGATATATTAAGATCACAAAAAGCTTTAATGTATTTGGTACATGAATAAATGGGGGAAAAATAGGCTAAAAATAATTCATCTAGGACGGAAAAAAAGACTGTTGCAGACAAATGAATCTTTCTGGGAGGAATTGCTTCATTTACAGTTTTTCGTGTTTGCATAAACACCTTAGAAACCCTCAGTAACGGATGAAGACCTTAAGCTACTTTACGTGTTTTTGACAAAATCAGGTAGAATTTAGTGGCTGCTATTGTAATTTCAGGAATATTTCATTCTTAGCTGTTGAGTGAGCTCTTTGACTCTTATAGGATACTGCTTTGCAGTCTCAGTAATGCACATCTATTCCTAAATATTTCCTTAGTTCTTAACCTTCTTCATTCCCTGGGTAGATGAGGAGACTTAGTTCTGGGTTCGAAGTTTTTGTCCTCCTAGCTCTGCTTTTCTCATGACAATTTATTTGAGAACAGGAAGAATAATATTTCTGCAGTGCTTCCTAATATTTAACATCCTTTGAGGCTAGAGCATGTGTCAGGCTAGAGTTGCGGTTACTTATTACCAGTTAGAAGTCATTATTTTTGTTTTCCTCTTTCATGGTATTCAGGAGACTGGCACTTGAAAGATTCTTCCAGAGGAGGTTTAAGTTCTTGCTGATTAGTCGTTGGTGAAGTTGTAAATGAGCTGTCAAAGGTGGAGCAAAAAGATGAGGAGAACTGCAAGGGAAGAAAAAACTGATTGTTATGCTTTTTTAAAAAAAAAAGCTAAGGCAGTAGTTGTAAAACATCATCTAGGATTTATGGGGACGTTATTTGCTTGTTCCTTTTCTTTGGTTTGCCTTCTTGTTAAAAACATGCCACCTGGCCAGCTCTGTATTCCATTTTAATATGCCCGTGTCTGTGATTGTTTCTAGTATGCCACTTGGAACTGAGTTTTTTCCTTATATTTTGCTGCATGTGTTAAATTTTACGACAAGAAGGGAGGACTTAATCTTCCTTCAAACTGTAAACACTGGAAATGCGTTCTTTGTAGTATTGCACATTTAATAGAAGTTTGTGATTGACTGTTATAGCTACTGCAATTTGTGTAGTGTTCATAAGGGAAATGGAAAGAAAATGTTTTGAACTTCATTTTATGGAATTATTTCAATGAAATGTACTTAAATATAAAAGATTGTGCATTTCAGCACAAAACCACCACCAAGTAACAAATAAAGAAGTTAAGATGTAAGGGAAGATAGAAATTCCTAAAAAGAAGATAGTAACCAAACTCACAATTTTATAGCTAGTTTTGTATTGTCGGGTATTTCAGCTTTGATTTATGTAGATCTGATTTGTCATTTTTAGATTTGTCAGGTTATCTTTTTTTTAAATACACAGGACTAGTGATTGTAGATAAAATTGTAGAAAGCATTATCTGCATGTACTTTACTTCTGACTTTTTTTTTTTTCTCCAAAAAACCCCATTATTGTGGGGTACCAGGTCGTTTCTGTAGTGGTGCAAGGCTCACACGAATATACCTCAAGGGTGGGGATAGGGGGGTTGTTTTACATTAGGGGTTTTCTGCACTTGCGTTTCAGAGTATTGAAATAGGCTTCTGTGACGCAATCAGGTTTTAGGTTTTCATAGCTCTTTCAAGGAAGCTGTCAACTTCTTTTCTGCTGTGAAGAAATCATTAAACTGGGTGTAAAGAACAAGGTTCCTCTTTGACATTGGCCCACCCCCTCTTAAGACTAAGGTTTTCTAGATTAACTGCAAATTTGAGGTTTCTATTTCTTTTGGGTTCCTTGCTTGCTTTCTACAAAAAGGTCTCGGAGCAATGGTGAGATCTCACGTGCCCTCCTTCTATTTTAGCATAGAAGCTGCCCAGCCTATTTCTTACTATAAAACTTTTAATTGAATGACCACTTTCATACACAGATGTATTGGAACGGGTAGTATGAGTTGCTAAAGGAAATAAAGAAAACAGTATCCGTAGCTACGTGCTACCAGTTTAATGTAGGCTTGGGACTATCTCAGTCTTGAAACTCGTTATGACTGTCCTTACTGATAGCTTTTCTTGTACGACAGAATTGTCTGGTGGGTTTTAGGAAGGGCGGGTATGCTCGTTTGAATGAGTCTGTAGGTATCCATGTAGCTGCCTTGAGAACCCTTAAGCCTGGGACAGATGAAATATGACAAAAAAGCTCAAAACCGGAAATATCTCAAAAAGGCAGCAGTATATGTAAAAATTTAAGCATAACATAGTGTTTGGGTGAGTGTATAAATGTACGTACATTATAAAGGACCATATGGAACAACTGTTTCCTTGTAAAGAGCTGGTGAATTTACTAAGTCCTTTAATGTGTCTATTTAGAAATAAAACTCAATTTACTTTATAAAAATAATGTATAGTTTTGGTAAACGGAATGCCTTTTAAAGTGCTAGCAGGGGAACACGTGCCATCTTCCCCATGAAATTAAGAGGAAAGGAAGAAGGTGGTTAATTTAGGCTGGAGTTGCTGTGAGGCTTTGGGATAGACTTGACCTTATGTTTATTACCTAGGTATTCGCAAATAACTGTACTACTGTTGAATTGCACATTTAAACTTTTGGTTTGGTTTCTAGTTTTACAGGGCAAGCCACAGGATGTGTGCATCAAAGTGAGATAGATTTGTGTGTTTTCACTTTCTGTATTTCCTCAACTGTAGTTGGCTTGTAAAATAGCTGATATAGCGAATATTAGACAAAACTTGCAGCTGGTCAGCAACTACTGGGTTTGGTATTAGATTTTTTTGTTTTCCCAAAGATTTAAAATATGAGGGGAGAGATTTTTATCTGGAGATGAAATGCAGCGTTAGTAACTGACTGATCGCAGGCTGCCTGAAAACGTTTATTAAAAATTATGCAGTTGTAACCAATTTCATAAGACAAATAGTCAAACCAAGCGTGTTTGTGTTTTCGGGTTTTTTAGTTGGCTCAGAAATGGTTTGAAAACGTATTAATAGATGTTACACATTAGATTTCTAAATTGCAATGTGTGCTTTTGCAGTTAGTTTTCAAAACGTCATTGTAACTCTCTCCTCTGTGTGTTTAACTTGAAGCATGTAATTGGTAGCTGTGCAGGACTGGCATCTGAGCCTTGCCTGGTGACATAGCTCACCAGAGAGTGTGTGTCTGGGTTTTGGGGTGCCCCCCCACCCCACTTACATTGCCTTCAGCCAGCCAGTTAATCTGGGGAGGGATCTAGGCCTTCAGTCAAGACTTGTCAGACAAAATTGAGGAATTTTGGGGAACGCTTGAAGCCGTTCACTGGAGCTTATCCTTAACCATTTGAGGAATTTATTTGCTTAGAATATTTTTCTGTATTTTTTTCTTTTGGCTCAACAATTATTTCAGTATCAATATTGAAGAACCTATATCCATGTTAGAATGTAACACAAAGAATTTAATGGATCAAGGTAGAGCTCATTCTCTGTAATCTCTTAAACTCTGTAATCCTTGGAGTTCTACATAAGGTAGTCTTTGTGATGGGTGATAATTACTGTTGCCACTTCTTGATTTAGATAGTCAAAGTCAATGTTTTAGGTTCTTTCAGTTAGGAAAACCATTGATGCTGTAAAGAATAAGGTGGTTATTTATCCTAGTCGTTCCCAGGAAGTGTACAAATCCTGTTTCCCTGAGCACAGGAGGCAGTAAATAGCACGGGATGGGGTTTTTTTTGCTTGTAATTGTAGCTTCCTTTCAGCCTGAACTTGATCCCCAAAAAATATTAATCTGGGGACATTTTTTCAGGGTAGCACGTAGGGTGTTACTGGTATTTCTTCCTGACAAATTTGTAGATAATTGCATCCACCTTAGCAATGGTACGTCTGCTTGGAGACCATTCAGCACCAAAATGTAGCTTCATGGTCTCATTTTCTCTGGAAACTATTTTTTTTCCTCTCAATTCTTAATGCATTTTTGTTGTTTCAACTTTGTTTTCCTTTCTCCAGTAATCATATCCTAGGTCTTATTTGTAAGCATTATCAACAGTATTGACTTGATGGTTGAAAAATATTTTTATGATTTAGTAGATCTCTGACTAATGTCCAGAAAAGATTGTGCATCAATAAAAGCAGTCTGATGGGTCAATAAAACTTTGCAAAACCTTCTCAATCTTTACTCAAAAAGGCGTATTAGAGACAAGGTTGTAATTCACTTGGGAATGAGATTCTCAGCATTGAGTGATAGGACTTTACTGAAGGGATGGAAGAGTCACCATTTCCAGCATCTGGTGCTCATTTGTCACAAAGGTCCCTCACTGTCTCCTTGAGTCATTTTTTTTTTCTTTAAGAATATATATGCCCACATTGGAATTTGGAAATTGCCAGACTTCTCTGGAGTGCCTTTAGTTGAAAAGCTGACCCAAGTGCTTTAACGCAGGTTTACTTGCTTTAATACATTGTGTTCTCCACCACGTTGGTGAAATCTGTTCTGGATTTAGACTAGAAGGAAAAATACCAGAATGGTTGAGCTATCAGTCAGATTATATATTTCTTCATGAGAAAGCCTTATGCCATTTAGTTTGTTACCTTCGTTTTGTAGGCATGCTTGACTTTTTTCTTTTTGCCTTCACAATCTATCTTTGAGTCAACATGAAGGACATGCTGCAGAACTTGTCCTTTGTAACTGTTCAGAGCAACCAGTTTCCCAGACTTAGAGTAGAAGGAAAAACACCGGTGCTGTGAGAGGAAAGTTGTAATCAGTCGTTTGCAGAGAGTTTTCATGCCGCAGGCTTGCTGTGGTTGAATTGGTTTGCATCTTGTTGGAATGTACTGTAGCTGGTGTGGGGACAATCCCTTCCTGCTGTAGCTGGAGTTCCTCAAAAGCTCTGTTCTGGGTCATTTCTTCAGACTGATGTACAGTAGAAAAGCATAATCGCCTTGGGCCAGGTCTGATTTGCTTTACCCTTTTCATAGGAGACAGTAGAAAGCAAATAAAGGTGAGCATGGATGAGATTTCAGAGGTAGAACTGGGGTGGATGGTCTTTTATTAGCATCTTCCAGTTCTTTATTTGAATTTCCTGGACTCTCACAAGGCTTTTTTTGGTCAAAAAGAGCAGGCCAGTATTAGAAGACTGTATAACTAATAGTGTAGGTATACTGGTTTGTGGGGGGACATCGTGTATTTCTTTTCGTCTTCAAGCTGCAAGAGAAGTGCCACTAATGAATTATGCACTGAAGAGAGAGGCTCTTTTGAGGTTAGGAATGGGATGGCAGGAGGGACAGAAGTGGGTGGAGAGTTACTATTAGAAAATAGTAGCTGCTGAAAAGGCCAGCATGAGGCATTTAGTATCTGTGTGTGTAGAAGAGGATGAAAAATATTCCCTGCCAGGTTATGCTCTGCCTCTGTTCACAGGGAGCTTTCATGGAAAATGGGGTTACGCTATATAAAGAGTGAACACGTCATGCAGAATCCCTCGTACTGTGTGTATTTAGTGAGGGTCCTGGGAGCCGTAGAGGACAAGGACTGAATTTTATGCTTATGGTTTTGCACATCTGAAATGCTGTTTTCTCATATGTAATTCTAATAGCACTTAGGGTGTGTGAGTTGTTTTGGAAACTCAGACTAAAATTTGATATGTAATAAAATGCATTTAATATGGGCTGAATGTTCTCAAGTAGAGCACAGGTGTGATGACAGCTTATTTTTTTTTACTTAGTGTTTCTAGCATGCCTGAAAGCATAAATCTAAGCTTGTTCCTCTTAATAAAGGCTTGAAAAGAAGTAGCAATCCCAATAAATGTATATTTTAAAGATAGTTTTTCTTGAGTGTCACTATTATTCCTTTATTATATTTGCATTTTTCTCTTTTTTTTTATAGGCAGTGGCTGGTTATTTTGATATATTTTTTGATAAGAACTGTCACAACAAGGTGAGTATTTGGGGTTATGCGTTTTAAAAATGTTTTTGAGAGATGAGGGGTGTTTTTGTATTTTATTCTGCCTCAAGGTGTTTGGCAGTGAATCTGTTTTGCTGTAGCGAACACTTCATATGTATGTGCATTTGGTAATTGATTGATGTGGTGTGATATCAAAAATGTTGTTCTTAATCAAATTCTTGAACTCTTCCATTGCAGGTCTTGTTTTCAACTGGTCCCCAGAGTACCAAAACACACTGGAAACAGACAGTTTTTCTCCTGGAGAAACCAATTCCTGTAGAAGCAGGTATATTTAAATTCCGTTGTGGTGCAACAATGGTTGTGGTTTACTGTTGTTATCATTAAATTTAAATCTAAAATACTTTTAGAATTATGTAAGTCTTAAAAAGAGCTAGTAAATAAATCCTTTGGCTGCTGTTAAGGAATTTCATTGTCTCAGCAAAGCACTGGGAAATAACATGAATTTTGTACAGATAGCTAAAAATACATATAAATGTCTGCATAGGTATAAGTGGGCATATGTCTTAAACTTGTGTAGATCCATACTGTAATTTTGATGAGAGAACTTCTGTATCAAAGCATTGGTGAGGCAGAAAAACGTAAGACCAGAACACTGCTATTAATTTTCCCTTAATCCTAACCTTACTAATGTTCTTAATTATTATATTAGTTAAGCGATTGCATAGGACTTTTTGTAGTGCTCCTGAACTATGCTGTGTTTGTTAAATGAATCGTGAATGTAGGCATGGGTGTTGTACCTGACACTGTGGGATTACTCTGTAGATGGAAAGCAGTTTCAAAGAACTCACAACCATGAACTTGATCCGATGGAGTATGGAAAAAGTTATTTTGATACACTGTAATCTTTTATAAAATGTGTAAGTACTGTAGTATGTGTCACCTTGAATTTGATGCAAGTAAAAAGGCTTTTGTTGTCATCGGGGAAAACCCAAAATTCAGATGATAAATTGAAGAAGTCAGGTTTTGACTGAAGTGATGCCTGTTAGTGGTTTTAATTAGTTCTACTTGGTGAGTCTTGAAAATACATTTCTATGCAAGTAGTCAAATATTCCTTGATTTATAGATGCAGAAGTATGTTTGTCACAGGATAGTCATGCAATAGGATGGATGTACAGGTCAAGAATCTTACCCTCTTATTCCTGTAGATTTGCACTTTCTTTCAGACTTACCTAGTCTCTTTACAATCAAAGGAAATAAAGCAGGGGGGGTTATGGGTTTATTATTATTATTTTTGTCCACTTATCCAGTAGATATTTACTCACCACTGTTGAACTCTTTCCCAGTGGTGAATTAGTCATCTTTGTGGGCCATTTTTCATTACAGACAAGCAGGACCAAGGGAGGAACCTCAGAATGGGCCTCATTTCTGCTGGTCAGTTGATAAACTCATGGTAATACGTGGCCGTGGCCCAAATAGTTTATAAATAGATTAGAAATATTGGGGAAAAGCATACAAAAACTTACGTGGATGCTGCAAAAAACCCTGAGGTTGAGAGGCTTAGAGATGTTATAGAGAAGTATTGACTTAAATGGCATATTGTCTCTCTTAACAGACCTAATTATGAATGTACAACAGTGAAAGCATCATCAGCACTCAGTTAAACTGCTTTTATAGTCGCCTCTTGCAGCTATCAGCCATGACAACTTTTTACCAGGAACTTCTTTCCTAAAAGCACTGCAGTCTGTGTTACCTGGCAGATCATTTCTCTTTTGTGCTTTGACTTTATATTCTTAAATTATTTTTATTTGCATATCCTTAGGTCCCGTCACTTTTTGGGGTGCGCATATTCCTTGGTGCATTTTTACTTGGCTCGTGTTCCGTTCAGTTTCTCTTTCTAGACAAGGCTGGCTGAGGTCTCCTTGCTGCAACTCATTAAATTGCAGTGTCGTAGAGTGTGAAGTGAAATTTTTTTAAGTGCAATGACATTTGATAGAATATGCACATTATTTAATATTACAGAGATCGTTTGACATTTGGTAAATGTATGAAATTACTGGGAGGTGTGCCTGGCTCCAGAATTCTAGTCTAGGTGCGGTGACTTTCTGAAGACAGCTGCAGAAAGTGTGCTTTGAAGCAGTGAACGCAACCTAGCTGACCTTCAAGATCACTTTGGCTGTAACTCTTTCCTTTCTCTTTATGAGCTCATATTTCTTAAAATTCTTTCCGTAACAAATCTTGTTACAGCTGTGTTTCTCTTTTCTTTATACCTGTCTCCTTCTCTTCATAATTATTTAAGTTCCCCTTTCCCATCCTTCTTACCCATTCTGTCTGCTTTTATATTTTATATAAGATTAACACTTTCATCTAGGATTCTTTACCTGTTATTTCTAGTCTTAGAGAAGGTTCTGAAAGAAACTCTTGATGCAATTTCATCTTCTTCTGTAATCTCGGTTTTAATTTCTGTGGTATATTTGTTGTTTATGGATGATATAAGCCCATTAGGGCAGAAGGTATTTGCTGATATTTACATAAGAAAGTTGCATAGTTTAGGTGATTATTTTTTTTTAAATAAATTCTCTCTGCCTTTGATCCTTCTCCTTCATTGTTACAAAAATCTTTTTCCCAAGACATGTTACTATAAGTACAGATCTCCCTGTCTTCCTTTTTTTATTTTTTTTTTCCTTTCTAAAAATAGCTACTTGGGGTTGTTGTGACCCAAGTGCAGGGCCCGGCACTTGGCCTTGTTGAACCTCATGCCATTGGC
This sequence comes from Rhinoptilus africanus, assembly GCA_013400135.1. Lineage (NCBI taxonomy): Eukaryota > Metazoa > Chordata > Aves > Charadriiformes > Glareolidae > Rhinoptilus > Rhinoptilus africanus. Next base: position 192,661 of record VXBO01008598.1, on the reverse strand, counting down.
CTCAGCCCATCGATCCAGCCTGTCCAGATCCCTCTGCAGAGCCAACCTACCCTCCAGCAGATCAACACTCCTCCAATTTGCTGTCATCTGCAGCATTGTTTGAGTCAGAACAAGCTCTTTTCTCAGTAAATATTGATAAATAAATAGAAATAATATGATTTGAATCTTGGAAATACCTGACCAGTGTACCCATGGTGGCATTTGCTTTCAGTATTTTAATAGGTTGTGAAAGATTTAAAATGTTTTCTTGTTTTGAAAGCATCTTTCAGAGAGCACAGTGGGTTTTCTTCCCCAGTAAAAAAAAAAAAAACTATTCCCTCAGTTTTCTAATTATGAGTAAAATAGTAAGGCTGACTTAAAGTCTCTCTCAGATGCTTTATAGCTTTGGGGGATATGCCTGAAGTGGTCATAAGGCACTGATTGTATTTGGATTTGCTCTGTAAAAGATGTTGAGCTTACAGATACCTGAACCTGTTGGGTGTTTAACAGGCAAAGGCTCCTTTATGCCATAGCAAAATTATTTTGTTCTGCAATGTGAACTAGCCAATTTTCTCAGCTGTTTGATGCCAGGTTATTTGTTGTAAAAATAGATCCGTTTTCTCAGCCATAAAAAAGACTGAGTGTTTCGATCTCTATTCTAACGATAACAGAATCAAGCCATTATAAGCCAAAGGATGGGGCTTGCAACTAATGCTCCCTCCTTTGCCATTCCTGCGCTCGGAGCACAGTGTTTGCAGATTCTCTGCGATGAAACAGGAGAGCTTTAATCTAGATCCAAAGGTCTGGAGGGTGAGGCAATAAAAATTACACCTAATCAATAATTCAGTTTTGCCACTGAATTTCAGCTTGATATGGCAGACAGCCTTGTATATAGTTTTAATGGATAATTTCTGTTGATTTGGTTTAGATTTGATGTGTGAGTGGGGGGATAGTCTCTTACTGCTCATGTATTCTGAAAAGCTGGTTTTCCTCCTCGCAGACTGTGATGAGACTTGAAGCTGAGGTACAATGAAGTAAAACAAAATAGCACCAACACGTTGGATATGCTTTAACAGCTTAGCGTGCTGTAAAACTAAAGAAATTGGAGAAAGAAGCCAGATGATATTTTATTGCCAGAATAACTCGGGTTTCTCAGACGGAAGAGTATTGTATTGTAGACTCCCTACAGAGTACAAAGCTTCACTTAGCAGGCCTTTTAATAGCTTAAAAATGTCTTTATTTTGAAAAGTGAAATTGAGATGCCAAAGCAGTATCTTTTTCTTATTAACGCTCCAAACATGAGTCTCTTCCTTTCATTGGAATATTCCTGCTAAGTTTCATAAACAAAAAAATTATATACAGAATTTCATTCTCATTTGCTTTTCTCAAGCGTTTACTAAATAAAATGCTTACAAAAAGTGTTTTAAAGGGCCCACAGAATCTTTTCGGTAACAGCGCATTAAGTTAAAACCCAGATCTGTATGCAAGCAAATTCTATTAGCAATAAAACAGCATATTGTCGACGTTTTGTGTTCTTGATATTGCGTTGCAGTGGAAATAAAACCTTGATTTGTTTTTCTGTGATACTAAAAGGGGCTAACACAGCAAAACTGAAGTAGAACTCACATGACTAAGCCCCTATAAAATTCTTTGTTATCTTTAACTCCCCAGTCTCCATAATTGGGTTGCTGTTTGTAAATTTACAAACTGAAAAATGTTAATTTGTCTACCTAGAGAGTTTTGTTAAAAGTAGGGATACAACACTGGCACAAATAATCTATCTGAATGTTTTGATCTTATACTGAAATACTTCACTATTGTGTATCCCAGTTGGATAATTTGGTTCCTAATTAAGATTTTACTGTCTGTTTTGCCTGTCTACAGCTGCAACATGGTGTCTGTAGAACACTGTCACTTGTTTACTTACAAGTGATATCTCCAAAAATGATGCTCACGTTTAAAATCTAGTAACTGTTAAAACTTGGCTTTTGAGGTCAGATTAAATCTTGCATGTCTTATGCTCTATCTTTTGAAACCTGCAATTTAAAATCAGGCTGATGACTTTTCAGAAACATTTGTAAGTGTGTATTTGAGGCACTAAGTTGAGAGAATCTCTTCCCACGGCTGTTTTTTGTCGTTGACAGATAAAAGGAGTTTTGCATCTAGAGAGGAAAGCGTGGTTGGATTTCTTGTGCTGTTCTCTGTGGACACTTTTGCAAGTTCTGAGGCTGCAAGGGGATGTGGCTCTTACAGCAACAGCAATCTAGTTTTCTCAGAATTTTGTCGCAACTGCTGAGAGAGAAAGATTGGGACAAGACAAGTTCAAAATCTCTACTACAAAAAGTTATGAACTAGTAAGCGAGTGAGTGAGTTTCGCTACAGCAGCTGTACTTTTTGGAGGACCATGTATCTGCCCTTAGCCTGTGACAACTATTTCTGGTACTTGAGCTGCCTTGAGAACCTCTTATCACTTGCAGTGTGTGCACATTTTAGGCAGCCATAGCAAGCTGTCTTACCTTACTCGGCTGTGTAGGCTTTCTTGCAGCAACCTCCTTCATGGATTGTCCTGGGGAGTCGAACCGTGCCAATTTAGAACAAAAACTTCAGGGAATGTACTCGGGGCATGAAAGGAAAAGGCAGAGCCTTAGCATAATTTCAGAAGAGGGCAAAGAGTGATGTAACAGAAAGTAGTTGGTAAAACAGATGCTTTGTTTATAAAAGTAACCAGACAGTGGAAGAAGGGCATGACAGATCAGNCTTGTAATGAGGAGCCCAAAACTGAACGCAGCACTCGAGGTGGGGCCTCACCAGTGCCAAGTACAACTGTATAACAATGTTTAACACTGAAAGGCAGTGATTGCTGCTCAGTACAGACAGTGCTCGTTGGGTCCCATTGGGTTTGGGGTTCAGTGAGAGATGTGGCCAAATGGGAAGGTGGCAGTCTGTGTACAGCTGTAGGTGCCTGCAGTTTAAGATGATGAATGGGAGGATTAAGGGTAAGGTATTGAGTTTAAAGCAAATGCTCTTGGTCCTACCACAAATGATTTCTATCTTTCACTGTTCTGTTTCTTTTCCAGAAGATAGATGGTATATGGAAACTACTTCCTAGCCAACTCTTCCAGAGTAATGCTTTTGAGACTTGGTGGTTTTCAGTTGCATGCTAGACTGCAGTGTTGTATAAGACAGTGGGTTCAGTTAGTCTAAACTAGAGTGAAAAACTAGGTAATGTTTAAATTGTTGGCCTCGAGCAAGGGCAACCTTTTCGTGAAGAGCGATGTCAAAGCTTGATGTTGTGTACCTGTGAAGGCACGTATGGCTGACACTTGGAAGCTTGTGGTTATTGCAGTGTAGGGGATTTGTAAAGGTATTTCTCACCAGCAGTTTGACAATTAAGGCCTCTTTAGCCCAAATCTACCCCAGTTTTCTAGCAGCTGTCTTTGAAATAATTCCAGTGAGATCTTTTGTAAGGTCCTTAAATTTTGATGGAGGTCAAAATAAAGAATGCTTTGAGTACCGTGTTCTTACTTGTCTTCCTGTTAGCTTCATAAAGCTCTTCCACAGGATGAAAAGAAGGAAACCTTGAAAGATCTTGATCCCTGGCTACCTTGAGTAACTCTCTCAGTCTTTTTCGTAATCGAAGAGGACCCCAAGTTGCATTAAAAGGCAGGGTAGTTCTTCACATGACGAGTTCATTGCCATGGATTGTTTTGAGCTTTAAGTATATGTTATGCATATGTATGCAGGAGACTGCATGGGATCTTTGGGTTCAGTCAAATCCTTTCAGATTAATCAAGTTATAGATTGAAAAAAATATGGTTTGTTGGGCCTAAGCACTCTGCAGATCAACACTCAGGGCTTTTGCACGGAGAAGTACCTTGGCTCACAGACTGCGAGCTTGCCTGGTGTATAATTGTATTGCACAAACGTCAGTGAAAGATACAGTTGCTTATACTTTCACTGATGGTAAAAGAAGCAAAATAAACTATTTTCAGTATTAATAGGGCGTACTGTAAAGCATTGTAATCAGACGTGTGTTATTTGGCAGTGGGTCAGTATGGACCTAGAGATGCATTTTTTTTTTCCTGTGCTAGCAAGCTTGTGAAGCACTATTTTTTCTTCTTTTTTGGGGACAAATTTCAAGGCTCCCCAAGGGATAATAAAAATGCGGGAAGGGGATCATAATGGATTCAGTTTTGTCCTAATCAAACTGCAATGGCACTGTGTGGTTTACTTGCATTCAACTGAGCGTGATAAGAGCAAGGTGATGCAGCTGAGTCCCGGAGACGGCTTCCTCCAGGCAGCTCGTAGGACAGCAGACTGGTGAAAAAACATCAGTCATTTTCTATCTACATGACATTGATTAATTGTGCAGAACTGCCTTTTTGTTAGTTGGTGGCACTGCTGTTGTTTGCTTCGGCCCTCGGAAAAGGCTGTTTAGAAAGGCAGATTTAATGTGGTTACCGCAGAAGAAATAGCTGAGAAAAATGGAGTGCGTCATTTCATTAGCTGCCTTTACAAACAGAATCTCAGGGTTCTGTTCTGTGAAGTCAGCTGTGATCTATTAAATATTTAGATTTTTTACTTCATTTACTGTATTGCTTTGTTTTAAATGTTTTAAAGGGTAAGTTTGCTGTCTGGATTGATTTAAATAGGGGAATTTTAATTCTCTTAGAGGCTCTTTAGTTAGTCTTAACAATTTTTAAAACATTCAGTATTACAGGATGCTAAAATATATCAAGTAATTCACTTTGCAGCGCCTCTGAAAATATGTGTTCTAACTGGGTTAAACTTCCTAGCTGCAAATAACCTATAACACCCTTTTTTCTTTACCATGTCCTTCTACCTGGCAAATCTGTCTCTGTTTAAGTAATCTGTGAAACAGTTTTCTCAGTTCTGTGCAAATTGCATTGTATTATGTCAGTCATTTGTGTCCACTGCCCAGGGAACATGGAATTTGCTGGCTTTTTGTTGGGCTGTGGGATGAGGGTTGGAGGAAGCAGATGAAAGCTAATAAGAAAACTTAAGTTCTCTTTAACGTCCTCCTTTACTGCCTTCTCAGTAAATTTGTGCTTAACACTCAAAAAATTTAATATTTTTAATTCAAGTAGCTCCTTAAGTATCTGGAAATCAAGAATCTTGTTGAAAACTTGGTCTTTCAGAACTGTTTTTTAAGTAAAGCCTTCAAATAAGCTGATAGTAAACCCTTTGACTAGCAATGGATTTCACTTTGTGTGACTTTTACATGACACACACAAACTTCATAGTCTTGTTTTAAATTTATATAGCATGAATCAGTTCCTGGAGCTCCTAATAGCTGTAAATCTAGTTTTCAGCTGTCTTCTTACTAGGAGGATCTGAGATGTGGGGGGGGAAGAAGTTGGGAACAGCTGTGTCTATAGAAAAATGGGTATATTGTCCCTTCTTTTAATCCTGTATAAAGTTTCAGAGGGTTGCGTAGCTATAAAGGTTTTTCGCATCTTATCCATTGAGTACGTTTGCATTTTGTATTTTGCAAAATGGACTGTTACATCATGAAATTGGACTTACCCACAAACAATCTCCTATTCTGTGTGCGAAAATAAAACATCTCTTCTTAGAGAGTATACACAAGTTCTTCAGCCAGCAGGTTTTTTCTCCTCCTTTCAGAATCTGAAAGTGCTTTTAAAAGCTGGAGCAGACTTTTGAATTATGTAAAGAATAAATGTGGAAGAACTTGATGTGCTGTGGAACCGTAGCTGCAGTTGGGATGGAACCAGGCTGACTCGGCGCAGGCTAGGAGAAAACGTTGAACAGAAACATCAAGACTTACAGTTTCTCTAGGAGAAAAGCTGTCACTTAAATTTAGTCACACCAAAAGTGAGAGTTGTGCCTCTCCAAAAGTCTCTCACCTCTTTCCTCCTGTGTCAAAACATTCTGGTTGTAGCTGAAGCACATACAAGCCAACTGTTATGATCAAGAAAAGCCTGATAGTTTCTAAAGCAAAACTTGCAATTAATAATGTTTATACTTGGAGTGCTGTGAAGATTTCTGTGTTGATGTCTTCTGCCGCATGAAGACATTACTAAATTAGAGCTTAAATGAAACGCGGTGCAAATACAAACCACGTGGCACATGCAGTAGGATGGGGTATGTGGTTTTGTCGTTACTTGCGTTAACTCAAAGTTGATAGCATTGATGCAGCACAGCAAAGGAGTAGTGCAATGTCAAATTTTGTGGACTAGCGATTTTGGTTTTTAATACCATTTTATTGCTTCTAATAGTTTACTCAGCTCACGGATGGAAATCTGTGTTCAAGAATTTAAAGTTATTATACATAATTTAATAAGAAGAATAGTTGCTATTTGAAGCTTGGGGGTGGGAGCTTTTTTCTTTATTCACAGCTGAGACTTGGGCGTCCCTGGAAGTGCTGGGTAGCGATGTGCAGATCCAACTCGCCCAGATACAAAGAAGGATTAATGTATCCAAGGAATACGGTGGTTTTTCCCCAGTCACGAGTAAAATAATTGTCATGTCAGGTCTTTGTGTGGGTCATCTGAGAAGTAAAGCGTCAGACATAACTCAGCACCTCACTAGGTTTAACTGCAGTTAGCTTGCCTTACGTTTGTTGCCAAGGCCATTGCTTAGAGCTTTGAAAACGTAAAGGAAACCTTCGTAGACTTGTTCAGTTCTGATTAATTTGGAACGCCTCATGCAACGTAAGGGTATGTAATGCATCTTTGCTGTTACTGTGCACGATTCAGTGATGTAAGCATAGTAATTTCCTTCTTACTTTTTGCAGGAGATGCCCTGAGAGGAAAGATAACAGTCCGCAAAAATAGAAGAGATCCACGGTCCCTCTTTATAACCCTTTCAGTGAAGGACACGCAGCAGACCTACAGCCTTCAGTGAAACTTCTGCACTTAGAACTTTGGGAAATGTCAGATTTAACTGTTGGTAACTGTTTCTAAGCATCCAGAAATGGTGAACTCTTGGATTTGTGTACCTATACACACATAAAAGAATATGAAAACTTTACGTAGAATTGAGAGTGTGCTGTTTGGATGCTTTTGCACGGGGATGTGGAGACTGATGACAAAATTGGATTCTGCTGTCTTTCGTGTGATGTGGGGAAGGGAAGAAAGATGGTTTTGGGTTATGTGGGACTGCTAGGTGAGAAAAATCAGAATAAAGCCTTGCTGTGAGGAATAATAAATATGATCTCATTATTGGTTAATTCTTCAACTGGCAAAATCCTTTTGCAATTCTTTTATTTACAAAAGAAGCAGCTAAATCATGTGCCAGTACACCTCAACAGTGAGTAGCTGGAAAATCCCAGTTAGGAATAAGTTTGGGATTCCAACTGCAGGATTGCAACAACAAAGACTTTATTTTTATTACACTTCTGTAATTAAAAAGTTGTATCACCTTTCAACTACATTTATCTAAATAAATGAACCGAATGCATTATATAATGCAGGTGCTGGTTTCCTTGTTTTCTGTGTAATTGGAAAATTTTCTATGTGTCCAGTGATGGCTCATTTATTTGTGGCTACAGTTTTTTCTGTACTAGCCTAGTGGAGCGTAGGTGGATGGAGGCGTGTATTTCAGCAGCTTTAGGAAAAATACTATGAAGAAATAGCAGCAGTTGCTGAAAGGGTCGATTTGGTTTGGTTGCTTGCAGAAACAGGCTGTGAACAATCATGGCTCGATGTGTGTGTCGTGATGTTTCAACACTTTAAACTGCAATAGGGTTGGAACTAAGTGTAACACCAGGCAGTTCGTGTGCTTGTATTGCACGCACATACTTGTGTTGAGGGTGGTTTCAAAAACGGTTTCAAGAAGCAAAGATAAGAGGGTTTTCCTGGTGATCTCTGAGCTGCTGTTAGAATAATGTTAAGCCCTTTTTTTAAAGGGCTAAGACGGGAAGGAAATTCTTTCCCTTGGCTCTGTTCAACAAAGTTTTGGTAATTATTAATTTTATAAGGGGGTGAAACACTTAGCCTTTTGCCTGTAACTAGAGAAGAGTGTTACCAGTGGTAATGCCAATTTGGTAGAAAAGTGGGAACTTGTATTCCAAAAGTTGGAATTCTGCAAAGAGCTCGATTTCATCCAGTGAAGCAGGCATTGAATAGGAAGTGGCAATTGCTACAGTGCTACTACATTTTCAACTGAAAACAGGCCTGTGGATTTGTGTGTTGTCTTTCCCTGCTGTTATACCCTCTTGTGGAAGCACGTGGCTTACTAATTTGCGTGCAGATAATTGTCTTGGTTTGGGGAGGGGTTTCTTCCCTTTGTGAAAACTATTGAATTACCTTTGGACCCTTAAATGTCCTGATTAACAGCCAGATGTTCAAAAGCTCAGCTCTTATATGCAGTGTAATAAGAATGTTGGGTTCGTCTGGTTAGCTCATTTTAATGGTCTAAAGGCAGGCTTGACCACCCATATTGACATCTTGGCTATTATGTTCACCTAGCTGTAGGTGTGAATTCATTGCTCGCACTGATTTTTAGATCCCTCAAATTTTTGCAAACAGGACTGTACAGGGTTTTTTTGTTTGGGACAGGCTTTACTATAAAAATTTAATTAACACATGAGACAATTACACACACAAAAAATCAAAGATGCAAGATTTATTTCACAGTAATATCTGACAAGTATAAACGCTCTACAGTGATGTGTGAGTCTTGGTGATCAGATGACATTTTTCTAGCTCGGTGACGTATATTCCTTTTGAAAATACATTGCTTATCTTTGATTGTTCAAAGGTGTAACAAGGCACTGTAGAAATGCAGGATGTTGACAGACTAAGCAAAATTCTCATGCAGTCTTCTGAGTACTGTGGCGACCAGAAGCTGGAAGAATACATTTTCATATAGAAGGCAAGAAAGGAAGAAAAAATGCAAAGGCCTATATAGAGTTTGGGTAGCCTTCAGTGGCAGGGGACTATAAATGAAAAAAATGGCTGAAAGTGTGTAAAAGAAAAGGAAATGCTAGTTGTCATTTAAAAACCAAAACCAAAATAAAACAACAAACTGCATCAAGAAGGGAGGATTTGGTAGCATTTAACCAGAACGAAAATGTCCTGAAAAGACCTTAATTAATGAAAAGCCTGAGGAGGGTCGTTTGATAAAGGCACTGGAGTTTCGAAGAACTTTAAATACGGAGGAGTGGGAACTGATTGAACAGCCAGTGTTGCACAGTGTCCTGGGGAAACAGCCCATCAGTTATAAGTGGCTTTTCTCAACCAGCAGTTGAATAATGCGGGATTCGTCTGACAGCGCAACTGGTTATTTATGTTTCCTATTTGTGATTCTGAGAATTAAATATTGTAGGAAATGTGATCAATAAGTGCTCTTTTAAAGGGACTCTAACGATTGAATTGGAGGCAGAAAAGTGGGAAGTAACTGCTTGGAGTAGAAATACCCCAGAATTTGGCCGCTGAGAGATAGTAATACTTCATGTGAGATGTGATCCTTTAGTCTAAGGCATGTCATCAACATGGCCAGAGGTGCAAATAATCTGTAACCGAATTAAAAAAAAAAAACAAACAACAAAAAAACAAAACCAAAAAACACCACAAGAATAAGATACTGTGGCAATTGCTAGAAACAGGGAGTTGTGCTTTCTGCGTAGTTCATGAGAACATCTCTTTCTCCAGGTGGTGGGAAGAACTTGTCCTCCAGCTACCTGTGCTGCACGCAGATTCCAGCTCAGGTTATCGAGCACTCCTGCAGCCACTTGGTGTCTGACCTGTTTGATGAAATGGCAACAGCTCTCTGCTCTGGAGAAGCAAACAGTATCATCCTCATCTTGGGTATTTTTGTCTTGGAGAGGGTGATGAGAATCGTGCGGGTTTATCCGCACTGGGTGTTTGTAGTCTCTGTGTGTCCGTGCTGGTCAGGATTGCTGCCTGGTCGTGTTGCTGTGCACCAGCGGAGATGTCCCCCATCCCACGCGGTTCCAGCCCTTCTGCTCACCCCTCTGCAACTTCTGGTATTCCTTGACCTGGAGTTAAAATACCCTCACCTGCTTCTGTACCACCAAGGACATTTGCTCCCTATGCATCCCCTTTAAATTCCTTTTATGATATGATGATACAGCCTGGTTCTCGTTGTAGAAACAGACATTTGTCAGTTGTTCATGTATAGATTTTTTAAAATATTTTTTTAACAATTGGGATAGTCATAGTTTCAGACCTAGATTTATTACTCCAGTGTATGCTCCTGTATTCAGAAAAGAAAGGAAAAAGTAAATTGTAGGGAGCCTGAATGTCACTTATCATCTGACAGTACTTGTCAGATAAATAAAATCAGTAAGTCAAATAAATACCTCACAGCATTTTTCTTCTTTGTAGCAATTCCTTATGTGACAAAATCTTTTTTGCTGTTTTTTTCCCCCTAAGAAATAATCAAATTGGTGTATCTAATGGGTTAGATCTCTCTAGCTTTGAAATTCAAATTTAGTATTTATTTACCTGCTTCTCTTTGTTAGAGATGTGTTTCCACCCGTTTCCTTTTCCCTGCTCTCCTTCCCACATGCTGGTATGCCCAGATGCAGCTCTCCACGCAGCCGGCAGACCCCGCTGGTGGTTGGCCACTCTCCTGCTCACACCGCTCCTCCTTCCCTGCGTGTTTCTCCTCGGACGTGATGTGCAGAGCTGTTTGCTGTTGGCTCCGTTGTCTCTCTTGGCCATGGCCTCTGAGGTTTTTTCGTGGTTTGTTGGGTTTGGTTTTGTTTCAGCTTCTTCTCCTGTGCCCTGACAGCATTCCCTTACTTCTGATGACCGGAGCTTCCTCTTATCTGAAGGCTCTTGCCCATCCTGTCCCCAGTCCCAGACTGCTCCTCTTCTCCCTGCCCCTTCTTTCATTCCAAATGTTAAATGTGCGGATTATTCTTGAGAGACGCAACAAACTGTGGACGAGTGTAAGCTTTGCTTCAGCAATCGGTGCTGCCCAGAGCGGGCTCGATTTGCAGGCACGGCAGGAATAGGGTGCAGAGGCAATAAGACAAGTTGCAAAGTCTTGTTATAAGCCTTAAAACACGTGAATTGATTGTTGGTGCTAATGGTGACCTGCAGAAGCGTGCTAAAAAATCTGATTCGGTTTATGATGCGTATCTAGGAGGTTATCAAGAAAAAATAATAGATTGGTAATTTCACGTCAATGGTTAGATACGCAAAGTAATACGAAGTGATATTATGATAGAAATGAAGAAAGGCTGAGGAATTTGGGTCTCTTTAGTCTGGAAAAAAGACGGCTGAGGGGGGACCTTATCAATGCCTATACATACTTAAAGGGTGGGTGTCAGGAGGATGGGGCCAGGCTCTTTTCAGTGGGGCCCAGGGACAGGACAAGAGGGAACGGGCACAAACTTGAGCACAGGAAGTTCCACCTAAACATGAGGAGGAACTTCTTTCCCTTGAGGGGGGCAGAGCCCTGGCCCAGGCTGCCCAGGGAGGTGGTGGAGTCTCTGGAGACTCCACTCCAGACCCGGAGTCTCTCTCTGGAGACATTCAAACCCGCCTGGAGGCGTTCCTGTGCCCCCTGCTCTGGCAGGGGGTTGGACTAGATGGTCTCCTGAGGTCCCTTCCAACCCTTTGATTCTGTGATTCTGTACCTTGTGTAAGGTGTGTTTAATGTAATTTCACCTACATAAAGAAAAAAGCTTTTTCTTTGTCACCAGCAATATTCAGGACCCTTAATTCACTTTATAAATTAATTTTGCAAAACTTGTGCACAGTAAAGGGCAAACGAATACATGGCGCTAATAGCGTGTCTGTCTTCCAAGAGAATGCAAGTTTGCCTGCCCCAGACTGTAGGTGGCAACTCCACATTTAATGGGAAAAATTCTTCGTTTGCAAACCCAAGGAATCCGCATGGTAGGTATTAGCAGTGTCGTGGAAGTGTGCGTATGTGTGTGTCTCCAGCATTTATACTCATATATGCACCCATGTGTGCTCATATACACACCCGGACTGGAGGCATAGGGAAATTTTCCAGTTTGCACGATGCATTTCCAAAATACCATATACTAATGATACGGTTTATCAATGTGTATTGTATTCACTGAATGTTTTGTGGTTAAACTAAATCTTTCTATAAAGATACACTTGTAGATCAGTTATTATGATTGTGATCCCATTGAATTATCTTTAATATCCCATAATTACTTTACTTTTACTCTGTTGAATGGGAAATCGCTTAGAAAAAAATGCTGGTTTGCCTATAAATTATTTGGTTGAGTGGGGAAGTATGTTTTTGTTGTGCTTAATAATGAAGTCCAGGAGTTCTGAAGAACACTGAATGTATAGAAGTTTTTCATATCTAATCCAATAATTAATCTTTTTTGCAAGGCGTATTCTCAACTATCAATTATCAATCTTTATTCATGCTAAGGTAATTTACATTATACTTAGCCCGAGGTCAGAGGAGTTAAGAGTGACTAGTGATTCATAGAAGTTCTTTTAATATCGAAATAAAACTGAAGGTTGGCCTACCTTCTCCTGCTTGCAAATCTGTGCCCAGAGTCTGTGTACTTGAAGATAAATAACCCCACCTGAAAAGAGGATGGGTGCTCACAGCTCCACTTATTTAGGTGCTGAACTACAGGTTTTCCCCCTTTTTTTTTTGATGTGTTGCTTATTTAATCTTGTCTTGTGCAGTGTTTTTAAATGTCGAGCTAGCTAAGCTGTAAAGCTTACCTTCCTGGCTCTAGCCATCGGAGAGCAGCTAAGAAAGAAAGACAAACTTGGAAGCTCCTGGTCCTTCGTTACAGAATGTGTCTTTGGAGTGCATCATGCTGGGGTCTCTAATAGGATTTTTCTGTGTGCACCTTGCTTTGACCATCTAAATTCTGTCCTGTGGGGTTTGCTATAATGAGATAGATCCAGCTTCTGTGATCCAGATAAAAACAAAGCCTCAGCTTCAAACAGATAAAGCTCTACGGAGAATTTGGAAAGCTGGTTTGGGAGATGGAGCTGCTAACTGCAAAAGGTAGGCTGCTAGTATGTTTTTAAGACTTTTTTTTCTTTTTCTTTCAAGGATGTTTCCCTGCTATCTGTTTAATAGTGCCTGAAGTTCCCTGTAGTAATGACGCTTAACGTTTTCTGTCCCTGATTTAAATTATTTGAAGAAAAAATGGCAGAAGCAAGGTTAATGGAATGTCAGAGCCTGGCTAGGACTAACTTGCTGAAAGAAGTAGGAAGAGCCCACACCTTTACTGGAAGGGAAATCAGAAGATCAAGAGTTGAAACTAAAGGCTTGTATGAAGACTAAAGCAATGATAATTATATTTTTAGAAACCAGGTTTGGGGGAACAGTTTGCTACTGCTTTTACAGCATTAATTGTCTGCATAACGATGGCATTTGGGAGTTTTCAAAGGCAAACAAAAATAAAATCGTGGGCATGTCTCTTAATACACAAACATTGAAAGAAATGCCAGAGAGATTGTATGCTAGTCTGTTCATACAGGCATTGGCAGACGGTAATGCTGGTGAAACAGTGACAGCCGGTTAAAAGACAAATATTGTATTACGTGAGAAAGCAAGGAAAACCTAGAGAAAAGCTAGCATTTAATGTGGGGACCACTGCAGATGAATTAGCAAAAGGGCTTATGTGATTAAAGAGGTTTAAAAAGCAGTCAGTTTGAGTTACATTTATATAGTTGGACTGGAACCTGAAGATGGTTCAGTTTTCCAGTTTTAGCAAAAGAGCTTAAGCGCATACTGTTTGATATATTTTTTGACCTTGTATAAAATTCATAGGTAGAAAATTAACTTTACCATTAAAAACAGTATTTTTAATGGTGGTGTTGAGCGCCAAAGACAGAAGGGACAAGGAGGGGCTTAGTGGGGTACTGTGCACGTAGAAATTACGTTTTGTTAATAGAATATTTCAAAAGCTTGTGCTTTCTCAGTACATGAATCTGTAAGTAACAGTCTGTCCCCTGATGTCTACCAACTGGTTCTGAATTTTTATCTACTATCAAAATAGAAAACAAACTTTATTTATATCCCTTTCTGAATGGCGAGAGTATTACTCGATTTCTTTGACTTATTAATGCCTCTGCATTCCAGCACTCTCTGGACTCCTCCATGATAATGAAAAAGACTCGCCCTATGGAAAAACTTCCTATGAAACAATCAACTTACAGATTTAATAATGTTTTTATTGCTGTTCCTGTAACAATTAGGCAAAGTAAAATAAAAGACTCCTAATGACAGCAATAACAAATTAAAGAGAAATAAAACTTACTCAACATGTTAATTCTATTTTCCACTTGGGTACCACTCAAAACGTCGGTGGAAACACTGAGAGCAAATATGTCCCATGGAAAAGGCACTAACTGAAGTTGGCCTTTCACAAGTGAGAGCTACAACACAAATGGAATTACTCTCCTTGGGTTCAATTGGCAGATGCTAAAATAATCCTGCTTTACATGGTGATTGAGAGGCTTTTCAAATTTTTGTGGTTTTCTTCCCAAGAGAGCGAGATGGGCCGGGGATGCCCATTTTCTCATGGTTTGTGGTTTGTGTTGGTTTGGGTTTTTTTCCTTACCATCTTGAGGGATGCGATGGTCTCTGCAAAATAAGGCATAGATTTTTCCAAAGTGACTTGAATTAATTGGGGGAGATCACATCTGCACACAATAGTAACGTGCAGTGAGTAGCAAGGATGTGGGTGATTCAAGTGCTTGAAAGGTACCCATATTTGGGAAATTTCCACTGGTGAAAACCCATCTCATGGACATAATACCATGTTACCAGAGTATAGTCTGTGCTGTGTAGGCTCCTCTCTGTATCAGCACACCTGGCTTAAAATTTTTTCCACTTTAGCAGGTGACATTCACAGTATATATTTAGTGACCTATTTAAAAAAATAAAAATCTGTAAAATCAGCACAGTTCACCCAGTACTATCCAAGCAAATTAATACACATTTACTTAGCTCTTTAGTACCATCGCTCTCCAGTACCGCTGTTTTGCAGTAGTTTTCATTAAAAAGTCAATCTTGCTAAGAATTGCCAACTTCTACTGCCTTATATTTCCCTGAGCGTTCCCTGGCTGAAAGAAGGAGCTCCAGGGTGGCAGGAGGGAAAGGTGAGCGGATGGGAGGCGCAATGGAGAACTACAGGTCCGGGGGGACACGTACCACAAAGAGAGCTCCCTCGAAGGAGTGTTGATCCAGTTTGGGTAATGATGGTTTAGGTAATTAAGCCTGAAATACAAGTAGGATTCAGTAAGTAGAATTGAACTTTGATTAAACCTTCTGATGAGTTATGCAAAGAGAGGAGCGCTGAAGAGGGGGAATTTCTTAATAATATTGACTTGTGTCACAACGCTGGACATTCTCGAAACAAAGTCTACTCAACTGGAAAATTGGATGCGAGGAGGAAGACTTCTCTGCAACGCGGCTGCTGCAGCTGCGCTACGCTGCTTGCTTGTGAATTAATACAAAGCCTTACACCGAGAAGATAAAGCAGTAGGAAACTCGGGTCTCTTGCCTCCTGTTAATATATGCATTGATGTTAATATTGGAAGCATTGTTATCTATGTAGACCCCGAAACAGATTTAGCTTAGAGAATAACAGATGTTACGTAGTGTCTCTAGAGGCAGAAATAATGCTCTTGCAATTGTTTTGCATGTAATTTTGACCACCTTTAGGGTACCAGGTGACAATGGCCCTGGACTGTGCAACCTAGCTGGAGGTGGGTGGCCCCAATATTTTTTGTTTGTCCCCTAGAACAAACGAACATCTCTTGCAAATGACAGCAAAGAGTGTGGAACATACTGCCATCTGAAGAAAATGGGAAGGAGAGTGGTTTCATGGAAACATGTACATGTCAAAGAAGGTTAATGCTGTCAGAAATAGAGGATGTTGAGGAAAAAATAGCAAGCTCCTTCTTTAACTGTCAAACCATCCAGCTGTGATCAAAATTTTCTGAAGTGACTAACAATTTTGGTGTTCTTTTTTTTTGTTGCTCTGCTGAAACTGAGATTTACTTTTTTACAAGAGTTTGCCTTTCTGAAAAGCCTAAGTGAAGGCCCCGTTGTAGTGTCTTAAGTGGAAGGTACTTGAAGATTGTTTTCTCTAAAACAGACTCCCCAAATATTATTTCTTCATAGTAACTTATCTATGATTTAATACCTAAAAAGTGCCAAGTTTTTTTCTCATCTTCCTATATTAAAATAACAAACAACCATAGGCAGATGATATGCTGTAAGGGTGGTAGTAAAGTCTCAGTTTTTCATGGCTTTCAGATTGCCTTTTAATCCATTATTTTGGTCAAGTTTTCAGAAAAAACCTAGGTGCCACATCTGGCTAAGGAATATACCATGGAGTTATGGTTAAGGTTCAGCCCATCCTTTAATGGAATTTCAGGTTTTTCACACACAACTATTTTTCTTTGAATCAGATGTTTCATGCCTGACTTATTCATCCGTATGACAGTTAATTACTTTTGAAGTAATTGAGATGTTACTGAAGGAAGTGGGTAAGAGAGCTGTCAACAGGAAAACCTTAGCAAAGTCAACGCCGTAAGACCATGTTGTAGTCTGCTTTTGTAGTTGCTGTCTGAAACCCTTGCTTCAGTGGGTGGAATCAGCAAGCAATGGCTGAGCTCTTACAGCAGTCTCACCCTTTCTCTGGGCACGCAGATGTTTTCCTGGCAAGAAATTGTCTTGATCATCTACAGATTTGGGAAAAGGCATTCAGTAAACTTACAAGGGAATTTAATGGGATTTTGGTAAAATACCACTCTTTCATATGTCTGCCAGAACATGGTTGTTTTTCCGGAGTTCTGCCATTGCTCCTGTGGGACCACTCTGTGCTTGAATGGTTTTAATAACTTCACGTGTTTGTACATCTTGTTCTAGCACTGCGAGCGAAATGGAAGCTTTTCCCGTTAGTCAATATGCCTGGCTAATATATTAGCAGTACTGTAAACCTCGTTTTCACTATGTCATTGCTAGTCAACCTGGTTCTCAGCAAATTCTGTAGTTGCCAGACATGCTTTTAAAACACTGAAGTGTGCTGATCCTTTGGAAGAGGACAGATCATAAACTAATCGAATAGTTTGGGTTGGAAGGGACCTTTAAAGGCCGTCTAGTCCAACCCCCCTGCAATGAGCAGGGACATCTTCAACTAGATCAGGTTACTCAGAGCCCCGTCCAACCTGACCTTGAATGTTTCCAGGGATGGGGCATCGACCACCTCTTTGGGCAACCTGGGCCAGTGTTTCACCACCCTCAACATTAAAAAAGATTTTTCCTTATATCTAATCTAATTGCTTCAGATTCAAACTGTTTGATTTGTTTGTTTGACGTTTACTATGCATTAAGCAATACTTCACCAGTCTGCTTGAAAAGCTGGTGGTGTGGCGAACCAGAGAGGGTGGGGGATGAGGTAGATCTATCATGTGCTTTTTTTGCATAAAATATTTGAAATACACAGTCTCTTTCCAGAGTGCCTCACCTCTACCTACTCTTCCTTGACTTCCATAAAGAATAAAATCTTAGATGGAGTTAGCCAAGTGTAACTTATTTTTTCTCTAGAACTGAAGCTGAATTAAGAGATGCATGAGCCTAGCTGGTAACAAGAACGTAGATGAAAGGCAAGGTTAATAAAAGGCAATAAAATACCTACCTGGAACTTGGTATAGTAATTGCATCAACTTAGAACTCCATGTGGCTTAAGAAAATATTGTCAGATCCTATTATGTTTTCCTGTACTCCCTAGAAAACTCTACAAGTCTTATTTCTTTTTTCTTCTTCACTCCCCACCAGCCTGTTGCGGCTTAAGCTGCAAAGCTATTTTTCACGCTCAGTAGCGTGGAAACATAAGGGAGAGTATGAGCTATCAGCTGGAGGATTTGTACAGGGGGGTTTACGTGTGGATCTGATGAAAGGCCTCCTGTAGATGGTGCAGATGACACTTAGTCTTTTTGCAGTACATCCTCTGGACTGCTGTTTGTACTAGCTTGATTTCCTCCAGTTGTATGGGATTTGAAAGGGATATAAAAACTTATCACAGGTGTTAATAGTATTCTTGCTCCACCTATAAGCTTTCTAGGCATGGTATGTTTGGTGGTAATCACACGAAAAGTAAATACTGAATGTGCACTTATCCCTCTTTCTCTTGCCTGGGATTATCCAAGGGGAAGCCCTATGTCAAGCCCTCTTGCTCCTACACCTGAGTTTTGCAGCAGTTCTCGATGATCTTGCTGGGCTAAAAAAAACCCACAGCAAATGAAGAGATCTTGGGTCAGCCCTGTTTGAATGCTGCTGACTCTTAGCTGATATCGGGGCTGCTGGTAGTTTCCAGATCATCCCTGCAGAAGAAACAGTTCTGTCTTGCAGAGCTTTTTGCTGCCACTCCTTGGACTGTACGTTCATTCCTCGTGTGGTTTTGGTTTAGTTTGGTTCTTGTTTGTTTTTCCTGTGCCTTCCATGTGCTCACAAATTGTATTTGTCATGATCAAAATCGAATTGAAGTGTGGTTCTGTGTGCCCCTTCGCTTTCTTTGGGGGTTCTTTGCTTTTCCTCAGGATTGGGACTGTGTGATACCTGGAATTTGCCTCTTTGCTATGGACCAAGCAGATTTGGTTTCTTTATGTCTGAAATGAAACCCCTAATAATTGTCAGTCCCAGCAGGAAGCTGGAGAAAGGACGTCTAGCCGAGTTCTGTGAAATTCTTCAGGTTAAAGTCTCCAGACATCAAAATCAATTTCATTTGTCTGTCTAAATGCTGTTGCTCAAAGTTGAGTAATGATGTATTGCTCGATGATGAGCAAACTGGGTAGAAAGAGGCAGGAGCCATCCTCTAGATCAAAGCTGTCCCTGTACTGTCCTGTATCGTCTGTTTTGTAACAACTCCTATAAAGTACCGAATCCTGCTCTGAAAAATCTCCTCTGACATAGGAGAGATGGGAACACTGATGCTGAAGTAATTGGTTTGTCCAGGTGGATATATTGCATACATCAGTGCAGGCGTAAACCGTCTCTGGTGTCTGACCACGTAGCTCAGCATACCATGCCAGGCCCTAGTTTGGACGGCCCCGTGGCTGTTTCCTCGTTGGGGACAGGAATGGTGACAGCACGAGCAACCTCATCGCCTCACCTGGCCAAATCCCACACCCACGCTCACGTGGCAGAGCTGAAAAAGCAAATATTTCCACTGTCAAAAAGTGTCTTCCAAGCATATCATATTACTAATTATGTCTTTCCTATCTTGTTTCCCCAGTTACAACTAAGGGAAGTTGTGTTTATGATTCTGAAAGAGAGGTTATTGTCACAATGCAGCAGATGCAGGTATGTGAATTCTGGGTTTCCCTCTTTTTTTTTTTTTTTTATTAACTTGAAGAGAACTGAGGTGTTAGCCTCAAAGCAGCAGAGAAAACACTTTAATAAAAAAAAAATAAATAAAATAAGCAGAAAGGGGGAAAATGCTTCATCTTGTCACTGGATGAACCACTATAGAATCATAGGGTTGGCAGGGCCCTCTGGGGATCACCCAGTCCATCCCCTGCCAGAGCAGGGTCACCCAGAGCAGGTTACACAGGAACGCCTCCAGGTGGGTTTTGAGTGTCTCCAGAGACGGAGACTCCACCACCTCCCTGGGCAGCCTGTGCCAGGGCTCTGCCACCCTCAAGGGAAAGAAGTTCCTCCTCATGGAAGTTTCTCCACTATACTTGAAGCCTGTAATCCTAAAAACTCCAGTTCTGCAGTAAGGATATCTGGAGACGCTTAGATGCTAAGTTTCAGCAAAGTCCTTAATATGCAGTCTCCAACGAATCGGAATTTGATGTGGTATCTTGTTTCCTTCGAAACTACACAAGGGATACTGAAAGTAATTGTAACCCTTCATCATATATTGTCATGGAACAAAAGCTTTTTAAACTGTGCTTTTTAGTTGAGCCGTTTATTCAAATGTTAGGCATATCTCCCATCAAAATAATGGGAAGTTTGGATTGAAATATCAAAAGTACTTTGGAAAGTATTATGTATAAAAACTCCTGTTTATGAATATTATGATTGTCTTTCGTAGGTAATATGATTCTTTTACTTTTTCCAGTGTCTGAAGTGGAAAAGGAGAGGTACAGATGAAAGAAGCGGAGGTACAGATGAAATCAATCACCGTACTGCACACCGAGCCAACGGTGCCAGGCACACACACACGGCACCAAGCAAGATTCTTCGACCTTCCCAATAAAATCTCATGGAAAAAGTAAACCTCATAAGATATAACTATAGTAAAATGAAGACTGCAGTAACGAGGGCACCTAAATTGTTAAAATGTGAAAGTCACGCTTCAAATGTGTGAGATTTGAGTTATATTTTAGTATGTTTCAATAACATGTGAATTGGTAGCTGCAATGCACACAGCTACCCTCGCCCCGCCACCCAGGAACTGGTTTGCTTATAAATCTGCTAAATTCAAACTGAAAACCTACACCTTAGTTTTTTGATTCATGTTATTATACATTTTTAAAAGGCAAATAGCTAACATAATTAAATTAGAGGGGGAGCTTGTTTGTATGATTTAAATAGTTTCATTGTAAAGCTTTGTCTTGAAGGGAGATGGATTTTAAATTTCTAAGGAAGATGGGCATCTAACTTAGCTGGAAACCACTGAGGGCTGTTTCAATTCTAACCACATTTGAAAATCTTTTAATGCTTTAGAAGTTGCATTTAACTTTATGTTTGTAGCTAGAAATGCGTAAGTGTCTTGGGACATGGAATTTCAGGAAGGCGTGGAACAATTGCAGTAAGTATGGGTAAACAAAAGTGAGCAGAGACTCGCGGAGCACAAGGGAAGCAATGAATGGAGTGAGGTGATTTACTTCAAGGTAGAGAGGAGTAAGGGAGATACAAAACTTTAAATATGACTTTAAAAAACCCACAGACCTCCTCTGAAGAGGAAAGGAACCATTTGCCTTCCTCGCCTGCGGTGGGTAGAGCAAAGACGATGGGCTTTGCCTGAATCCAAAGAGTCTGAGTGAATCGGTGGTGGGTAGCTTCACGAGGCTGCTGAGGTAAAGGGGATGGTCACCTCTTGGGGTCGTGAAATCTGCACGGCGGGTGTTTCCACTCCTGGTTTCCACAGCCTTGAGGGTCTGTTTCTTGATCTGTTCTCGTGCAGCATGTGTGCTGGTTTTGTTAGGGCTCACCTGTCTTCCATATTGGAATTTTTAGCATTCCCCTGGTGTGGTTGAGTGAGGCAGATGTGTTTTCCCAGCTTGGTGGTGGCTGGTAAGGGCACAGTCAAGAAAGGAAAAGATGTTGGATGAGGTTTGTTGAAGTCTGCTGTTAAGTTAGTCAAGAAAATTGCCTGCTTAATAGGTCATGGTTTTCCTTTTTCTGCTGCTCTTGGCTGTAGTAACATCCATACCCATGTTGGGAGTGGATGCCCCATCCCTGGAGGGGTTCAAGGCCAGGTTGGACGGGGCTTGGAGCAGCCTGGTCTGGTGGGAGGGGTCCCTGCCTAGGGCAAAGGGTTGGAACTTGATGACCTTTAAGGTCCCTTCCAACTCTAACCATTGTATGAACTTAGTGTTTTGTGAAAAATGACTACCTGTTGTGAAGAGGGGTTATTCTGAAGCCAGCCATGAAGAAGCAGGTGTGAAAAAGCTGGTGGTACATGACGTGGGTAAGGCAGGAAGTGCCTGAGCTCCAGGCAGACACGCTTTAAAGTTGAGGGCTAAAACTATGAAAGGGCTCCCAAAAGTCATCTTAGATTTCTCCCCCTAACAGCAAGACAAAAGAAGCATGCATCAGCAGCTTGCTCCCTCGTTGCACAATGTCTAGAGAAAAAAATAAAACAGCAGATAAATGGCAGAGAATTAATCCGTAAGTGGCTTTGAGGGCTGTATTTTGGGGTGTTCTGAATGGAGAAATCTTGCTTTTGGGGTGTCTCTTCATTTTGCATAGATGTTGCTTGTGTCAATTAGTCACGTTTTCACTTTTTAACGAAGGGAAGTCACGTGTGAGCAGTGGCAGGACAACATGTCAAAGGCATCAGAGATTCCCCCATTACCAGTGTGTTTATTGAGGAAAAGAGGAGTAGTCAGCTGGGAATGCCTGAGCCCAAATACGTTTGTAAGAGATGCTGAGCATTGACCTCTCAGCTCAGAAGAGACCTTTCCTTGGAAGTATGACCAGATTATGTTAACATAATGAATATGGAGAAGGGAAGAGGTTTGCATGGATGTCTTGCTGTACAACATAAAATAGTTAGGCAAGTCTGATATTTTGAAAGTAAAGGTTGTATAGAATTAACTGAAAAGGGCTTTTTTTAATCTTTTATTTAAGATATGTTTAGAAAACAAATAGGAAATATAACATTAGATGTCCACAGTTTCTAAAAATGGTAAATATGTTCTTTTGGGGAAAAGCAATAAAAACAGGTGAGAGGTTGGAGTTATTTTCCATTGCTGCTGCCATTAGAAGCCAATGCTACTTTAAAAAAAAAAAAAAAAGCATGACTAAAAAATCCCAGACAGACGCTTTAAAAAACCCAGCCCTAAACCAACAATGTGACAATGGGAAAAATCACAAAACAGGGCAAAAAGAACCATAAAGGAGGGAAAAAAAAGAAAGCAAAGATTGACAGGGCAGCTTCTCTGTCTTGTGCTGATTCATGTCTGCAGTCTTACTGCTGCTGAGAGACTGGTCCAGTGCGCCATCTCATCCGTACTCCAACATGGAAAATATGAAAGTGCCCCTTTATAGAATCACAGAATGGTTCGGGTTGAAGGGACCTTAAAGATCACCCAGTGCCCCCCCCTGCCTTGAGCAGGGACACCTCCCACCAGACCAGGTTGCTCCAAGCCCCGTCCAACCTGGCCTTGAACCCCTCCAGGGATGGGGCAGCCACAGCTTCTCTGGGCAACCTGGGCCAGTCTCTCACCACACTCACAGTATAGAATTTCTTCCTAATATCTAATCTAAATCTCCCCCCTTTTGGTTTAAAACCATTACCCCTTGTTCTCTTGCTCTACTCCCTGATCAAGAGTCCCTCCCCAGCTTTCCTGTAGGCCCCCTTTACGTACTGGTCAGAAGTACATGGCGATGATCCACCAGCTAAGGTGGCACTGGTGGGCCGGGCATTTCATAAAAGGATTGCAAAATAGACTGGGGCAGGGGAGGGAGAGCTGTGTGAAGGCAGGGTAAGAATTCAGCCTGTATCTCCAGTGGCCTAAACTGCTGGTCAGACACTGAATGAATGGTTGAATGAATGGCAATAATTCTTGTCATGGTGAGTGGGACTCTGCTTGCAAACTGTCAGGTAATGAGGAAAACAAGAAAAAAAATAAATTAAAAAAGCACAATAAAGCTGCTTTGCCAAAGCTGGTGGAGGCAAGTTTGTCATTGGGATCTCTCTGGGTCATTTCCATCTAGGACTTAACTTCCAGTTTCAGACAGATGAAGGTCTGAGACTCCAGCTTATGGAGGCACTGTCTGCTGTGGTGCTAAATCTTACTCTATTCCTTTTGAGATAATGTCACTTGACTAACTTGACCATTAAAGACCACAAGGTAAAGGTAAACTTTACTTTTTGACCGCTAACACTCAATTTCCAAAATCACAATTTCTCCATTAATTTCTAGTCCCTTGTGCCTGTCTACCAAACGAATATGACTGTGAAACTGCTTCAGATTCAGGATGAATTTCGTCTTTCAGCTATAGAATATTGCTGACTTCTTTGGAATGGTAAGTACAGGTCCAGCTGGGTACCTGTTACCTTCGACAAAGGTGAGGCTCTCTCCTTCTTGTGCTTTGCACTGAAAATGATTTCTTACCTGATCTCAGGATCCATACGGAATTGGCTGCTGGAGTACTAGATTTTTTTTTTTCCCGCAACTCTGAGGAATCTGATTTTGCTGATTCAAATTGCTTCCTAATAATATCCAGCTATTTTTGAACATAGAGTTAATCTTCTGGTGTCAGTGTGGGATGCTACGGTGCAGGAACAATGCAAATAGAGCCAAGTCAACTGATGTTCTGTGCAAAGGACAAGAAATAAATGAATTGCCAGATTGGAAAAGAGACGTTTCAGGCCAAGGTACTAAAAATGCTCAAGTTTTGAGGGAGGTTTTCTGGCAGTATGATGCAATTTGGAAAGCACGGTATGGGTTAATCATTGCACCATGGCCTCGAGACCTAGTTTTATTGCAGTGTCATTTTTGTAGAGACTATGAAAATATGTAATAGATTCATAGATAGGGTTTTGTAACAATTGTTTTTTTGGTAAAGGCTTTTTTTGAGAAGTGGGGAGGGGTAAACCTAGTTCCTTAAACCTGTGAAACCTCATCCTGGCTGACAGTGTAACAATACTTCATACTCGTGCGTCTGCATAAACTTCAGGCGGCTATTACATTTTAAAGTTGGTTACATGAATGCTTTGATCCCAGAGTATTGGCCCCTCTAGTGAGAGGTCACTCCGGGGGGCTTAAGTCCTTGGAGTCAGACCTGATCTCAGAAGAAGATTTTGCTGAATAGGAGGAGAGAGAATGGAGGTTCCTGCCCATGTTCATTCATAGTCTCAACTGAAGTGATGTGCCCGAGGTCACCCGAGAGGCTTGTGGCAGAGCTAAGCTCCAGGCTCACCTCATCCTTGGTAGGTTCCTCCCTTCTCCGGTTTCATCCACTGTGCTGGGCCTGTGTGTCTGCTTTACCTGCAGAGGAGAAATAATGGTATTTTGTGAAGTTCTTTGCAATGTAATGAGAAAGCATCCTCTGAATATCCCAGATAAACGTGGCTTTATTAGGAAAGAGTAAACAAAGATTAAATGTAAAAGGTACTCAGGAGAAACTGGCTGTTGAAATACCCCTGGTGATCTCTTTTTTGCGTCTCTTACCATCTCATTGACAAATGCAGGAGCAAGCTAGGAAGATTAATAAGAAAACAGTCTTGACACTGAAGTTTTCTGTCACCTTAGGGCGTGGATCACCTTGAGTTTTTTGTATGACCAAGACATTAATTATATTTGGAGCTCAGTGTTGAGGCTACCCATAATTTCAGGAGATGAACCATAGGAATTAACAAAGTGGTCATTTAAACAATGAGTTTTGAACCTTGGGAGAGTGGTCTCATCCTAGTTACTCGGAGATTTGTGCTCAAGGCAATGCTTAAACCTGACTTCAATATGTAAACTGGTAGAATTTTACTTGCTTTTTCTGACTGTTTTTAAGCAGTTCAACGTCTTTGTTTTAAATCAAATAATCTAAATGGAATGCACAGATTGTCTTGGGGAGTAAATAGTACTTGTAATGTCATTTTTTTGTTGCAAATAATGTTGGAGTTTCCTCTTCAGAATTGAAGCTGAAGGTATGCTATGATTCAAGCCTAGTTCAGCATGACCAGGGGATTGTAGAGGGTAGGTCTGCGCTTAGTGAAGTGCAGACATTACGGGATTATGTCGCTTTGACTAACAGCTGAGAAGGCTTTGAATAACAGCCACATGCGTACAAGCTGTAAGCCAGATTCTCTGCTGTGATGCCAGCCCCTTTGAGCCATCTGACGGTGTAATGGAGCTGAAAAGTGGCAATGTAATATATCCCTGTCTTCTGTTCCTCAACCACGGGGTAGATCCCAGCTGCCAGAGTGTTGGCATACCCGGCGCTCTCGTACCCAAGGCTTAGACCCCAGAGTAGGGGCTCGGTCTGGATTTGCATTGGGAGTCTGCTAAGGAGGATGTGATTAGGTGAAGCGTTTCCACCAGTGTATTCCCACTGAGCTGCTCCAAGTACTCTGGGACCATTTTGGTTCAGAAAAGAGAGTCGTTACCCATGTCCTCCAAATGGGTGTCCCAGTGAGCGAAGCTGTAGCCGAAAAGCTGCCCCTAGCATTCATACTTCAGCCAAAATAAAGTTAGATTTAACCCATGACCTTAAGAGTTCACTGCTCCTGTGGATGTCCTACAAACCGCTCGTTGTTTCAGACTTGCATCCCAACACTGGGTGGGTTCACTTACCAGCCCTGAACAGATGGGTTTCTTCATCTGGCGCTCGTCAAGATGAACTGTGGGATTTTTTTCATTCCGACAGAGGGATCCCAGTTTTGTTATCTCTGTAGGACAAACACCATAGTACCCAATTCACTATGTATTGGGGGATTTCCCCTTCCACAGTGAAAGAGGGGAAAAAAGAAATAAAAATGAATGAATGTGAAGAACTCTGGTTTAAACAAACCAAGAACTTCCTATGAGAGACCACTGAAAAAGTTTAAGGCTTCTTTCCTTTTTTTTTCTTCCCCGATCGGAAATCCAAATGACTATCATGACTTGCCTTGTGAAACACTGAAGCGGTTACATTAGGATGTTTGTTATGATTTTTTTTCTTAAATGTAGTCAATGTTGCTGACTCCTGGAAAGGCTCCCATAGCCTCACAGGGGTGCGTGCCACAATTTTTCATTCTTACTGGGTTTGACTCAACAGTCAAAAGTGAATGAGGCGGTGAGTGAAAGGTGTTAAAAGGGACTGGTTATCTGCTAGAATTTGGTATGTTTTCTGTGCTGCTCGTGACGTCCTCCCAGGGCATCTGCCTAGAAAATCAGCTTTCTCTCATTTTGTGAGATTTGTAATATTTGCTTTACAAATTTGTGACCTTAGTGGGGTATGTTCACGTGGTAACAAGCAACCAAGACACCGCAGTTTGGAGAATTACTCTTTTCAGGCAGCGTTGTTTAAAGTGTTAATCTTTATTAATATTGATATTTAGCTGAGTTGATGCTTCACCGCTGAACAATGAGCCTGTGTGCTCCAGAACTCCCCCGCTTGCCAAGCACAACCACCTTGCAGGCGGTTTAGGCACCTTTCTGCAGGTGAACTTCCCCTGTGAACGTGCTGGGATTCAACGTCCCTCCACGTGCAGTTCCTTGTCCCTGTCTCCGTGGTGTCTGGTATCCAGGCTGCTGCCAGGCTCCTCTCACGGCCAGGATCTGCTTCTCTTCCAGCCTCTCTGTCCCACGGTTGTCACAGCCACTGTCACCCCTCTTAGATTTGTGCCAAGACTGAGATGAAGCCACCTGGTTGATGACATCCAGAAGCGCTTGGCTTGCTCTACAAAGCGCTCCTTAATGTGCTGCTTCTGCAGCTCTCCCTGCCCAGGGCCAGCAGGGATTTAAGGAGGCTCATTTGTCTGTTCTCTGTGCTAACGCTATTTATTCCGCATTTGTACAATTAGAAGAAGCTGCTGCTCTCAATCCAGTTTTGAGCACCGCTAGCTCAAAACGATGTACTTTTATCTTGTTTGCAATGTAAGGACAGGTTGTCCTGGTACATGATGTAGGTACGTTCTTACCCGAAGTGGGAGAAGTGTTGAGTTCAGTGACTGGGCTAAGCCCGGAGCTTACTGTGGCACCGGAAAAAATATCCTTAACTTATTTGCACACGGGTAAACAATCGAAACACAGAACTCTTAATAGCATCTCCCTATAATTTTTCATTAAATACATGCTGCTTTTTAAAACCCTGTCCTATCACAAAGCGGAGGTTCAAACCTGTGGTGATTATGCCCTGTGGTTAAGGCAAATGTCTGGACAAATGAAGAAACATCTATGTGTGGGTTAAATAGCTGTTAGCAGCATAAATGCCTGGCCAGTGGTGCAGAAATTTCCTCCAGATGCTTCTGTTTTCCCCCCACCTGATCCCCCTTTCTCTTAGTTCTCTGTTATTTACAGTGATCTCCACTGAAGGAGTTAAATCTCTCAGGGAACCCATTCCTTTTTACAATGAGAATACCTGACTTTGACAATTATCTGAAAATCCAAGGGCCATCCAGTGAGTTATATGGGTTAAAGCAATGGGAAGCAAGCTCATCGGAGAGCCTACAGTAGAGCTAATAAATAGCAGGGTGAGCCTGAGGCGTTTCACAGGAGAAAAATAACAGGTAATTATCACTTGAAAGATTTTTACAGTCTCTTCGTTATTTGGACGTAATTAACCGAGAGAGGCAAAATATTGCATCCTGATAAGGGGAATCTTTGTGTTAAGAAAGGCTCCGTGCTCTCTGCACGGGAAAACTGGTCAGTGGAATTAAGGCTAAAAAAAAATCACGTATATAGACAGAATGAAAAGGGGAATACAAGAAATTGAAGGGGAAGTATCACTTTGTGAAATCTGGCTTATTTTGCCGGGTTTGATTTCTAACTCAGCTGAGTGAATACAGTATTGTTCTTGGCTTTGCCTTATGTATTGCTATAGTTAAATCATTATAATGCTTTTAAACCATTGTTGGTTATAAGAAAAGCCGTAATCTTTTTTTA
>VXBO01008598.1:117757-156015 GCA_013400135.1 Rhinoptilus africanus | reverse complement strand
CCCCCCAGGTGCGTTTCTCATCCCCTATCTGATGATGCTGGCTCTAGCCGGGATTCCCATTTTCTTCCTGGAAGTCTCCCTGGGGCAGTTTGCTAGTCAGGGGCCCGTGTCTGTCTGGAAAGCCATCCCCGCCTTGCAAGGTGAGCGGAGCAGGAGCCCGGTTTTTGGGGAGTATGACCTGCACCCCCCCCCCCCCCCCCCTTTTTGGCTTAAGCGCGGCGGCCCNCCGCCCCCCTGCGCCCCCGCTCCGCAGCCGCACGCTACGGGGGCTCTACCGCTGGCGGCTCAGCAGAGTCAACGCGCAACTTGCGCGTAGAGCCCTTTGTGCTGGGGGATTGTGCTGGGGGACGCGCTCCGCACCTGCGCCCGAGGAAGCCGGGACGGGCTGGGGCTCCGCCTGGGATTAACCGCATTATTTTCCCCTCTCCCTCTCTTTTCTCCCAGGCTGCGGCATCGCGATGCTGATCATCTCGGTTCTCATAGCCATATATTACAATATTATTCTGTGCTACACGCTTTTCTACCTTTTTGCGTCCTTTGTACCTGTGCTACCTTGGGCTTCCTGTAACAACCCGTGGAACACGCCAGACTGTAAGGATAAAAACAAACTTTTGTTAGGTAAGTTGGGACAGCCTTCATTTTTTTTATTTCCCCTGGTGGGTTTCCAGAACTTTCCGCGGCTCAACTGCGCCGGGAGGTTCCCAGCACGGAGGAACCCAAGGCACTTGGAGTTGATCCACTTTATATGGGCGCTTCCCCCCGCCTTTATTTAAATTTTTCCTCAGCAAGGATAAATAGGATTTTCCCAACTCTAATGCTAAAACGAAGCCCAACTTGTTGGTTTTTTGGGTTGGTGTTTTTTGGGTTTTTTTTTTTTTTTCGGGTAAAAGGTCTGTGTAGGGGAGAAAGCGCAGAACATAATACTGCAGCCTCTGGCTTCTGTTAAAAACAACTTCTCGAGAGGGATTTAACGAAAAAAAAAAAACCCAAACGAAAAACGTTTTTGCAAACGGCCCCAAACATGAAAAATAAACCAGGCAAGCAACCTTGTGGAAGAGCTGCTGTCACCAGCACTGGGGTGCGGTGTCCCCCGTCCCTCGCCTTGGGGGCTGGCGACCGTCCGGGCTGGATGCTGCGCCCCGGGACTCCCCACTCTGCCCCCGAGAGGGGGAGGGAGCACTCCCTGGGGACGGGCAGAAGCTCTTGCACTTCCTCAGACTGTTTTTTACACCTTAAGACATTTGGGGTAAAGAGAAAAATCAGTTCTGTCAGCCCCTTACTGTTTCTGTAAGCAAGGAGTTCCAGAAATCTAACACAGGACCAAAGTTCAAGTCACGTGCGTGACCTAGTGCTTTTTGTTGTCATTTTACGCCCAACCTGAAAAGAAAATCTAGGCAAGTTATTTTTCTCTTGGTTTTCTTTTCGTCCCAGATTCCTGCATTGTCGGCGACCACCCTAAAATCCAAATCAAGAACTCCACTTTCTGTATGAGTGCCTATCCGAACTTGACCATGGTTAACTTCACCAGTGAGGGAAACAAAACGTTTGTCAGTGGAAGTGAGGAATACTTCAAGTAAGACCTACCTTTGTTTAGAGACGTTATGTTACTCTTTGTCTAAAATCTGCTGTAACAGACCACAAATCTCTATTTGGAAGGCTAGAAATGCAATAGTTAAGGACAACAAATGATGCTCATTTTTAATGCCTAGGAATGATGAAAGCTAAATTTCAAACGCTGGATTATTTGTGCTCTGTTCCTGTGGTGCTTAGCACAGCTGGGGGGTTGGCCCATGCTTGGCGTTTTTATCTACTACTGCAATGCAGATAAATAAAATAATACATGGTGAGAATCACTGGAACCTTCTAGAGGAGCCACTGAGGACACTGAAGCAAAACGAAACACTGTAAGAATTCACACTGAATTACCGCCTGCAGTTCCTGACATTATTTTTTCCCCCTTTTTTATTTTCTTTTATTTATTTTTTTTTCTTAGGTACTTTGTATTGAAGATTTCAGCAGGGATTGAGTATCCTGGTGAGATCAGATGGCCCTTGGCACTCTCTCTTTTCCTGGCTTGGGTGATTGTATATGCCTCCCTTGCTAAAGGAATCAAGTCATCAGGAAAAGTAAGAAAAACAATTTGTGATGGTACATTTGCAAGAAAGCAGTGTGCTGCTTCAAGGGAGTCCTGCTCTTGTTTAAGGCAGTGAATTACTGACAATTACTTTCACTAAATGGCAAAGTATTAGTGTGTATATATATATATATAGTATTAGTATAGAGAGAGATATATAGTATTTTATATATTTTTCTTCAACAGCAGCACTGGTTTGGGTGTTTTGTTTGGCTTTTTTTTTGTGCGAAAGCTGCAGGAATGCAGTATTGGAGATTTTCCCATCAATGCCACTGCGACTGGCACACAGGCTAAAATGTTAGATGATGTCAATGGTGATGATAAATCTAGCTTGTTTACAAAGAGTAGGTNCGCCCCCACCTTAGTGTGACAGGAAAACTGTTTCATGGAAGGTCAGAGCCAAGAAACAGACAATGTACCTGAGAATAACTTGGGTTTGGATGTAGCAATAGATATTTCTTTAAGTGAGTCTTAGGGGCCAAGAAAAATATTGACTCCTTGGTGTCAGGATGTCCTGGTTTGAGATAAACTAAACCACGACACAGGGATAGAAAAACCTTTATTTATGCAGAGATGGGTCCAGCGTATTCACTGCACAAAAATTCATTGGGGTGACTTCTTGGGCCACTTCTTGAAATAGCAAAGAGAAAGTTGGGAAAGCAGTTTCAGAAGTCATTTGAGCTCAGAGGATTCTGGTCCCTGTAAGATTCAGAGGTTAACGTGAAAGGGATTTGAAATGCTTTTGGGTAGAGCGTACAGCTTAACTGACCGTAATCTAGCCATTTTATTTGACTGCAGAGAGCTCTGCTCTGTACTAGGTAATTATTAAGACATTAAACAGACAACCTCAGTTGTGTATTTAGACACAATGATGATTAGGTTTAGCTGGATCATTTCACTGACTTTCCTTTTTTTGCACTGGGACCATACATATTTTCATGGTGATATGTAACTATTAAGAGGTGCAAACAGTAATAAAAATTCTTTAGGCTTAGTTAAATACAGAGAAAATATATGGAAAAAAAGGGAGAACTTCAAGTGTTATTGAATGGCATTGCTCATTTCATTTCCATTGTGTTGTTAGTTTGAGCATTTAGCTGTAAATTCCTGTTACTCCTCTCCAGACTTTCTTTTCTGCTTTTTCTTCCCATCTCTGTCTAGAATCCCAACTTTTACCTCTGTTGATATTGATATTATTCGTGTTTCCAGTGGCAAGAGCTGTAAAATTTCACATTTCCTGGGACATAACCCTGTTGCCTTCCTAGTTTATCCCCTGGCTATCGTCTCTGAGCCTGAGTATTTGCTTTCTTCAGGCAATGGCGTAGCACTTGTAGTTCCCCCCTCTCTTCTCAATAATCTTTTTTTTTTTTTTTTGGTCTGTGCAGGTGGTGTACTTTACAGCTACATTCCCCTATGTAGTTCTCATCATCCTTCTTATCAGAGGAGTAACTCTACCTGGAGCTGGAGCTGGAATCTGGTACTTCATCACGCCAAAGTGGGAGAAGCTAATTGATGCTATGGTGGGCTCCTTGTTGCATTTATAACTCTGGGAGGGTGAATAAGTCGTACAGATTTCTTAGCATCTATTGCAAGCGTTTTCTATGTGCAGAGGCAGTATTGTCATCTGCAAAACTTGTTCTTCATCTTACGCGGGGTGTTGTTGCAATGGATGCTTGTTATTTGTGTGCGCGTAACATGTTTACCTGTATGATTATTGATGTTACTTACTTCACATTTAATGCTTCACCTGAGACTCTGAAGAAGCACATTTGGAAAACAGTGAATTAAAAAGCAAGTTTAGTTTTTCACCCACTGGTGCCTGTTGGATGCTGGCTTGGCTTGGACAAGCACATGAAGCTTTTCATAGGTCGCATAAACTTCTCTGCGTTTCTTGAGAAATGCTCTGAATAGGTGTGTTTTCCTCATTGAGCAAAGCTTGTTCTGAATGATGCATATGAAACATTAGATTAGGATGTATAATTTAATTTTGCTTAATCTAACTCTCTAATAGCATATGTTTATAGAATCATAGAGTTGGAAAGGACCTTAAAGATCATCTAGTCCCACCCCCTGCCCTGGGCAGGGACACCTCCCACCAGACCAGGCTGCTCCAAGCCCCGTCCAACCTGGCCTTGAACCCTCCAGGGATGGGCCATCCACAGCTTCTCTGGGCAACTTGGGCCAGTGTCTCACTACCCTCACAGTCAAGAATTTCTTCCTAATATCTAATCTAAATCTCCCCACTTTCAGTTTAAAACCGTTACCCCTTGTTCTCTTGCTCTACTCCCTGATCAAGAGTCCCTCCCCATCCTTCCTGTGGGCCCCCTTTAGGTTCTGGAAGGGGCTATAAGGTCTCCCCAGAGCCTTTTCTTCTCCAGGCTGAACAACCCCAATTCTCTCAGCCTGTCCTCACAGCAGAGGGGCTCCAGCCCTCTGATCGTCTTCGTGGCCTCCTCTGGACTCGCTCCAGCAGGTCTGTGTCCTTCTGATGTTGGGGGCCCCAGAGCTGGAGGCAGTACTCCAAGTGGGGTCTCACCAGAGCAGAGTAGGGGCACAGATTCCCCTCCCTCGATCTGCTGGCTGTACCGCTTTTGATGCAATCCAGGATGCGGCTGGCTTTCTGGGCTTCAAGTGCGCATTGCCTGCTCATGTTGAGCTTCTTGCCCACCAGCACCCCCAAGCCCTTCTCCTCAGGGCTGCTCTCAATCCATTTGCTGCCTGCATTTGTGCTTGGGATTACTGCCACCCAGGTGCAGCACCTTGGACTTGGCCCTGAGGTTCATATGGGCCCACCCCTCAAGCCTGTCCAGGTTCCTCTGTATGGCATCCCATCCCTCCAGTGTGTCAACCACTCCACACAGCTCGGAGAGAGGAGCTGATGCAGTAGCTTTGCTCTTTAAGCACTGACCATATGAAGCGGAGCTTCATCTCTGGAGCTTCAGCTCTGCTGCCTCGCTCAGGATTTCGACCTGTTTCTAAAAAGCCATTTATTGCCAATGAAGCCAGTCAAACACGTTCCAAAAATACACGTGGATTTGTGTTTGTGTCAACAAAAATGACCCATGTGTTATGCATTTGTCTGATGTGTGTCACTCTTAAGTGTCTTGAGGCAGGAATCTGGAGGCTGAATTGAAGCCTGAGCTGAGAGTTACAATTAAGACTTTTTCTCTAGAAACATAAGAGGGATTTTTAGCAAGACCTCAGGAAATCTGATGATTCCCTTCCCGGCCTTGATTTTTTTCCTCTGTCAATAGCTGGGTGATATCACACCGATAGATTGGTAATTAAAGCTGAAGTCAGTTTCCTGGATTAATTGTGCAGATTTTAATTTCCTTAATATCTCTGCAATCATGGGTATTTTGGTCCTTTGGTGTTGGGAGTATTAAATCTTTTGCAAACAAGACAGAAATTTTCTTTGCAGTATAACATGAATTAATAGCTGTATATTGCACTTAATTAGATTGACTGCTTGCTGGCTGGTAACTTTCAAAGTGGCATTTAAGTAGTATCTTCAAACGGGTTGGTGTGTGTATAGGTGACACCCATCTATCTGGGCACGTGTGTGTAGCTCCATTTCTGCACTGTGGGCTTGGGTAGAAAATTAGACTTTGTAGGAGAGCTTGTAAATAGAAGTACCAATGCATCCAACATTTTGCAAGTGATATGTGAGTACAACTCCTTTGAAATCTCAGGAAATTTTTATCTAAATGCATTTAAGGCTTTGAAGAACTTTGTTACAGAACAAGCAATGCTATTTGGTTTGGCTTTTTTTAAGAGAGATTTGACTGAGGGTGTCTTTTCTTCTGATGGGAGGAAACTGGGCCCTAGTGCCTAAAGACCCCTAAATTACACAGTGCTGTTTGATGTACACCTAATGATAGGAATTTACCCTGATTTTAATGTGATCTCATTCATAAGTAGCACATCAAGCAACATACTTAACTTTTATCTAGAAGATAAAGTATTATTTAAGGCCACTGGCAGATAAACCATCAGCACCTGATGCAGGTTTTTCCTCTTGATTTGTATTTTCTCTGCTGAGTGTGTTTGAACTGATATGTATCAAGCAATATAGATTGAGTGTTTGTGCCTTCC
This sequence comes from Rhinoptilus africanus, assembly GCA_013400135.1. NCBI lineage: Eukaryota > Metazoa > Chordata > Aves > Charadriiformes > Glareolidae > Rhinoptilus > Rhinoptilus africanus. The sequence goes on along the minus strand of VXBO01008598.1, from coordinate 149,786 downwards.
ATATACAGCAACGATTGTGCTATATAAAATATTGTCATTTTAAAATATAAATTACTGTAATTTTGTATGGGCCTCAACAAGAACAGTACTCCTCATCAAATGGACACTGCGTATTTCAGGGTAGGATTTTGCTTTTACATGTTCTATTGACATCCATTGCTCTAAAGTTCATTCAAACTACTTACGTGTTAATTCCCTAGTGGTAACATTTAAGTGTTATTGATCTTTCTAACACTCCTTCCTGAAGCCGATTCTCGTTCCTCTCCTGTTTGTCTTAGGTTTGGAAGGATGCTGCCACTCAGATTTTCTTCTCCTTATCTGCAGCATGGGGAGGTCTAATTACTCTCTCTTCCTACAACAAATTCCATAATAATTGCTACAGGTATGTGAGAGTGAAACTCGTTGGTCTTATTAAACGGGTCTTCTCCAGACACAGTCAGCTACCAACTTGCAGAAATATGGTTTGAAAGACCCTCCCTGTTTTCCTTTTCCTTTTCTCTGCTTTTTTTAGCCCCTTTCTCTTTTTTAGCCTCTTTCTCCTCCCTTTCTCCTCCCTTTCTCCTCCCTTTTCCTCCTTCCTCTCCTCCTTTCTCCTCCTTTTCTTTTTTTTAGCCCCCCCTTTTTTTTTTTTTTAGCCCCTTTCTCTTTTTTAGCCTCTTTCTCCTCCCTTTCTCCTCCCTTTTCCTCCTTCCTCTCCTCCTTTCTCCTCCTTTTCTTTTTTTGATTTTTTGGGGGGTTTTGTTTGTTTGTTTCATTTCTTTGATTTTTTTTTTTGGTTTTGTACGTTGTATCTTCTCCCCAGGTCCTAATCTACTAGTCTCAAGATCAGATTTAAGTTTCTTATAGTCCCTATTGACTCTGAATTTTCAGAATCAGCAGTTTTGGGTCGAAAGGCAATCTGGGAAGCTGTCAACAGCCATGAGCAGTGGTATGAAACCCTGCCAGTTGGCACCCTCTGCTGAAGAACAACCCGTGTGTAGAATGGGCTGAAGTTTGCCGTTGTGAGACACACATGAGTTTAACGTGCAATTTCCATATAGGCGATTTTTGTCTCTTCTAAACGTCGTTATTTTTTTCCAATTACCCCTAGTGTGGTTTTACACATACAACGTTATTTCAAGTTGTGAAATTTAAAATGGCTTTTATTTGTAATCACTGAAAGTTATTTTTCCAAGGAAAAGATCACAGTTCTGGTGGCATAGTACAGTTTTGGATAAAAAAGTGTGCCAGATAAATGTCTGTAGATGGAAAAAACCAAAAGCAAGTGGCATTAGTAGAATGTTTCGCTGCTACTTTATTGTCCTTTAAAGCCAATCTTGTTTCAGCTGAAGCAGACCTTTACTGATTCCTGCAGTGGCAGAGCTGCTGACTCAGGACGGCCACCAGCATGCGCAAGGACTGTCCCAAGGGTATGCTTAACATCTTTCCTGAATCAAGACTTTTAACGCACACGCTCCTTGGGATTTGAACTCCCATATCCTATAACTTCTAAGAACTGTATACAAAAATTTACCTTCAAAAAGAAACGCAGATCTGGATTTTAAAAAGGAATTTAAAAAACATTTCTTACTGCTGTTCAAAAGTAATTTAATATAATTATCCCAAAATATGGGTAAGTCACAGTGTTGCTTCCTCAGTAAATCCTACCCAGCAATCCTTTGTGTCCTATTTTTGAAAATGTTTAGATTTTTTTTTTTTTGGGTGATGAACAATACATTCAGAATACCAGGTCCAAAAATGGGAGAAGCATCACGCTATCTTTCTGCACTAATCTAGCAATGTTTTGTGGCGTTTGGAAAATGTTAACAAAAACTAAAGTACATAAATCTTACAGGTCTAATACTAAATACATGCCTTTACTATGCTAGAGAGGGATTTGGGAGACTGAAGCAGAAATAATTAGAAAAGATTAGTTACTCCTAATTTTTTAATTTTACAACACATTTTGAGTACTGAAATGAAGCATGACTATTTTCTCTTTCAATTTTTATATTCATTACATTCTAGTACTGCACATAAAATTGTAGTTTTCAGTTACATGTTCATTTTAAAACATCATTAAATAATCTATAATTGCAGTAAATTTACATAAATTCACTTCATAATGCATACCTAAAATATTTTACTTAAAAATTTTCTGGGTTTTGGAAGAAGATTAACGTGTTATAATTCCAAAGAGAATACTATAATTTTCTTCTGTAGACCTGAAGAATTAACATAGTCATTAGAGCATTAAGAGATGCTCTGTTAGAGATTCCAGAAATTCACCATCTCAGTGAGGTTCTTGACAGCTTTTCAGGTTGTATTTCGTTCTGTTCCTGACGAACAAAGAGTAGTAGGAATAAGCAGTTCTAGCCAACTTAAAATAACAAAAAAACCACCCCAAACCATGTTCATTTAAGGTAAGTGACTTGTTTGTTCCTAAGTTGTAATATTTTAAGGGGAAATCTTCTGAACACAGATATTGGGAACTAAAAACAAAAATTCTATCAAGAATGTAGTAATTATGGATGGAGATTGTGTGGGTTGGTTTCCTGTCAAGTCACATCTACTTACCCAGTGCAGTACAACATTCGGGTATGGATTTCTTCAAATTCCCTTAACAACAGCAGAAAATGGTAGCAGGGAATCATATGCAGATGGGTGGGTGTTGAAGTGAGTGCTGCAAGGTACAGCAAGCTTAACCCTGAGATTTTATTTATAAATACAAGAAAGACCCAAGACAAAAATAATCTTACCTGGACGGTGGTGGTTAATGCATACGTAATACAATGAGCAGATATCCACACCAGGCAAAGAGTAAACCACTGCGTTACAGGTCACGTCATCATCACTATCCTCTTCAGAGGGGCCAAGGGCAGAAGTGCTTATCCGCCTGTGGCTTCCTACATGGCACGTGGGTGATGGAAACTTGCACTGCTGGTTCCTGGAGGTGTTGTGATCGGTGTCAGACGTACCTGATAAGCGTAAAAGTGTACCTTCAGCAGCATTCCCACAGGATGTGGGTCCTCATGAGAGAGACTCCTGAAATGTGTACAAAACCTTTCCTTGTATGTCTTGCAACAAGGTGACGTGGCTCCTTGTTTTTTCTTTTCAGGGACACATTGATAGTCACATGTACCAACAGTGCCACAAGTATATTTGCAGGCTTTGTCATCTTCTCAGTGATTGGCTTCATGGCAAACGAGCTCAAAGTGAATATTGAAGCTGTGGCAGACCAAGGTAGGGTACACTGCTGTTACGTTGCTCAGGCAGGCACCTGGTGGCAACTTCAGCTCTATGATGACATTGGAGGTGGGAATAATAGCTTCAAACTGGAGTGGGTTAATAAACTACTTGTGGGCATTTCTGTATGGAAGAAGGCACGCTGGGAGGTCAACTTGGAAGTCAAGATACTACTTGAAGCCTCCTTTATCAGTCATTTGGTAAGAGAAGGAAGCAAGCTGAGACTCATTTCAGATCTTTATGTAAATGACATACATAAGGGGGTAGGGTGAGATGTCTCCTTCATGCAGTTTAAGCGGTCACTGGGCCTCTCGTTTGTCTGTGTTGCTGCCTTGCCAGGTCCCCAAGGTAAAAGTTGTCCCCGATGGTGGGAATCTGGGATGAGAGAACGGTGGGCTTCATAATGTGGTGGTGGGGAAATGTGGTGTGGGAGGTTGATTGAGCTTCTGAACTGTGGGGAGCAAGGAGCTGCCTCCATGGGGAAGTAAAAAATTTCTGAAGAAATGATTAGAAAATTTTGGTTGGTGAAGTGAGATGGTTATGAATGGGGATCTGAAAGGTCTTAATGGGTAGAGCTGAATGTGAGTGGGAAGAGTATGACTGATGGGAGAACTGGTGCTGTCAGGTACAATTTGGTGTGAAGCAGCAGGAAACAGGAAAACGAGAAGCTTGTGGGGTAAGATTCAGGGAAGTTTAAAAGGTTGGAAAACTCTGATGGGACCATGGAGGGATAATTGTTACCTTAAGTCTAGTCCTACATTTCCTGTGAAACGTGCAGCGCTTTGGCCCTAAGCCGACTCCCAGGTATTTAAGATCATTTCAAACTGTGTTAAAACAATGAACTGGTAATAACTTTGTAAGAACTTGTATATGTATTTACGGTTCCCCCACCATAGCTGTTTCTGCGTGCATGTGAGGATCTTAAGTGTATTGCATTAGCTTTCGTCACAGATACAGTCGTTTCCAAGTTCTGAAGGGAAGTGATTAATATCTAATATCTTCTCCATGAGCCATGGGGGTGGAACCCAATGCCATCCCCCTCAACCCACAATAGCACAGAGCAAGAGGAGGCTCTAAACAGGAGGACAGCAGAGTTAAAAACCCCAGATGCTCATGGCTTCTATACGTGAGGTGTCTCACTGCCTGCATTAACACTAAACATCTTTCTGACACTTTGTTCTGTGGATAAATTCAATGCTGCAAGGTGCTACCTGTAGCCTAGGGTACCTGCCTGACTGAGCATCGTGGTTCAGAAATTGTAGCAGTGAGTTGACAGTAGGGGGTAGAAATGAAGACAATTTTCCTTAGTTTCTGTGTGGTAATATTCATAGGTGATTCTGGACAAATTAGGTATTAAGATTATATGCATTTAACAATGCTGTGGGAGCTAAATGCAAAACAGACAACATGAGCTGGAGACACAAAAATCCTGTAGTTGTAGGAAAAAGAGGAAGTGAAGCATTCTTTATTTTTGCTTGAAAAATACTTTTTCTCAGAACTTCAATGTTCCTAACTGTTTATTAAAAACCAGCTACTACATGTGAAAGGAGAACAGAGAAGGGGATAAGATGGTGCTGCTGGTTAAAAAAAAAAAGGGGCTCTTAGTTTCCTTTTGCTTATTCCTTCTCTGCAAAATGAAATATGGATAATCCTACAGACTTTGCAGTACTTCTGACCTCAGAGATGCAAATAAAGGTGCCGGGTCACATTCAATTTTTCCAGCTCTTTTGGCTGGTACATGGCAGCCCAGAGGTTGAGCTGAGAGGAAGCTTGTGAGCTGCAGTTCAGTCACAGGAGTTAGTCTGGGGCTTGCACGCGTGGTGGGATGGGCTACTAACCCGGCTGTGGACTCAGCTGGAGGGTCTGAGAGGAGAATCTCACAGGATAGCTGGCAAACTGTTTCTTGATAGCAAGTAGAATCATAAATTGGTTTGGGTTGGAAGGGACGTTTAAAGGTCATCTAGTGCAATCCCCCTGCAATGAGCAGGGACATCTTCAACCAGATCAGGTTGCTCAGAGCCCCTTCCAACCTGACCTTGGATGTTTCCAGGGATGGGGCACCTACCACCTCTCTGGGCAACACGTTCTAGTGTTTCACCACCCTCATTGCAAAAAATTTCTTCCTTCTTTGTAGTCTGAATCTCCCCTCTTTTAGTTTAAAGCCATTACCCTTTGTCCTATCGCAACAGGCCCTGCTAAAAACTTTGCCCTCATCTTTCTTATAAGCCCCCTTTAGGTACTGAAAGAAAGGGCTCTAAGGTCTCCCCGGAGCCTTCTCTTCTCCAGACTGAACACCCCCAGCTCTCTTAGCCTGTCCCATAGGAAAGGTGCTCCAGGCCTCTGAGCACTTTTGTGGCCCTCCTCCAGACTCACTCCAACAGGTCCATGTCTTAGTCCCTGTCAAGGAGTAGGGGATATTGCACTTGAAACTAATGTAATGTCAGTTTAGTCTTCAATGTGTCATCTCTTCTTTTTGGTCTGCCAGTCAGCTAAGTGGGAACAGAAAAGTTTCATTGTCGTCTCAATTTTCTGGCTGGATTAGACATTTATGTTTGAAAAACTGTGTGTTTTAGGAGTAATGGGTCCGTGAGTCTTTGACCTTCATCCTGAAACAAATGACAAACCAAAAAAACCAACCCCGAAATCTAAACCACACTGCGGTTACGGAAACTATTGTAAGGTGTTAGATTAAAATTCTACTCAAAGCAGCCGAGTGAAGCTGCAGTGGAAGCTCCAAAGGGATGGATGGAGGGGGATGGAGAGACATAGCTCTTCGCGATGGTAGAGGAAACGCTTTGTTCAGCTGGTTCATCTCCCTGGAGATGGCATAATATTTAGCACAGGGGATTGCAGCCCCTTTTCTGTTGAGTGCTTGTTGGTGGTCTGAATGAGCAACTAGTCACAGGCTGGAGCTCTCTGTGCCCAGCTGTTTCAGCAGCTGTTCAAGGGGACGTGAAAAAAGCTGTCACGAAACCATCTTATTGTAGGGCTGTCAGTGAGTTTGTAGGAGCCCATTTAGGCTATTTAAAAATATGTCATGAGAGTGATGCTTCACTGCTCTCCACCATAGGGGAAACAAAATGTAGTCCCATAGGAAAAGACAACTGTACAGCAGGAAGAGAGTGAAGATGAGGGATAACTGCAGGCTGAGTTAGCACATTGAGTGAACGGAATTAAAAAGCAGACTCGGCAAATAGGGACAACACGCAGCCCTTGTGTCTATCTTTTTTATTTATTTATTTTAAAATTATACTTCTGTTTGTAGTGAAGGAGGCAACAGCAAAAATGATGGTGATCTCCCTTCAGGTTTTTAAAACTTTGAATGTGATTGTTAATGGAAATGGGAAGGGATTATTTTTTTCTTTTTCCCTCCTAAGTTACTGATCTGAAATACGTAGTATTTTTTTCATTTAGAATCTTCCTTTCAGGAAGATTTTTTTTGTCCACTTTTTTACAGGAATTTTTTTCTCCACTTTTCATTGAGGGAAAGACAGGACAACCTATTTTTGATTTACTCTCTCAGTTGGTTTAAGAATATACTGTAGTTGAAAAACTTTAGTAAAATGAATGTTCAAGGTCATTTGACCTTTTTTGCTTCAACATGTATAAAACCCTTGGAGTTTTCCTGCATTTAATAGCCTTTTAGAAAGGCTATTAGAGGACAGCATAAATCTCATCATTCAGAGGGGATTCATTTAGGGGATTCATATCCCCTAAATCTCTGAAGATGGAGAGGATGGGGAGCCAGCCTCCCCGTGACTGTTCACCTGTGCCTGGATGCTCCCTGGCACGTGATACCTTGCAGAGTTATGAAGGGCCGAGATGGAGAGATGCGCGCTTTCCTATTCCATAATTAAACTTTCCCTAAAACTGTGATTAATAGGAACTCATTATTCCGAGACTTAATTAAACTTCTACATGCAGAAAGCTAGTGCAAACAGAGCCCTTATCTCTAATAGTCAAGCAGAAATCTTTAATCAAGAGACAAAAGCACATGTTCATGAATACATAGTAGTTCTACATGCACCTTCCTATTCCAAAAAGCCATTATTCTGCAGCACATTTTAAAGGCAGCAACACTAACCAAGTCATCTACAGTGGTTTTGGGTTTTTTTTACTGTGGTGTCATCTTTCATGTTTGTCTTTTGTTCAGAAGGAGCCCCATGCTTCACAAGTTGCCTGTGGAGATTATTTCACGTGCTGCTGCAACTGTGTTTTTCCCATTACGTGAGACAGTAACAGTTCTGTCTTGAACAGAATCACTGCAGGGAGCTGTGGGAAACGGGATGCGATAACCTGGATTAGCAATGGCCTGGGCAGAGTGGGTTTGGAGCCCCTTCTCAATGCATGGGTCATGGCATCGGCACAACTTGGCTTTCATTTGTATCTCACCTGACAAGAAACATCCTTCAGAGCGTTTGAAGTGGGCACTCCTTTAGCTGGGATAAATAGAGAAGAAATGCCATCTACTGTAATGCTACCGCCACATTCCTGCAGCCTTTTCTCCCAAGTAAATCTAAACATAGTTGCAGGCGTAATTTTTCTTTACAGTCAATAAAAATTATAGCCCAAGGAATCAAACCAATAGAGAAAGGAAAGTTCGTGGGTAAGGCTCTGCAAGACCCCATCTCCTTATTTTTTCTGCTGTGCATTATTTCAGAATTTCTTGTGGATATTTTTAGATTCATGGTAGTTATTGTGTTGTCTCTGATAGCAGCTCTGTGCATCTGTTACGTTCTTTCCTTCTCATTTGACTGTGTGCCGATGAGTTAAAGCAGGGTATTTGCTTTCCCAGTCACCCTTGTGGTACTGAGGTGTGGGTGATGGCTGTGTTGATCTGAGGCTGGGTTGCTCCTTAGCAGGGCCAGTGGCAAGAATTTGATCACAGAGCAGGAAAGAAACATAGCTGCAGTACACAATTTTTGTTTATTTTTCATATTTTGATCAGTCTATTAATATACTGGTTAAATATGTTCAAATGTTCTGCAGCTTGGAAAGTAGAAGCGTATGAGTGTTTTGAAATTTACAGCCAAAACAGAAATTAATCATGTGAGGCTACGTTCTGCAATGGTTAAATGGTTTTTTACTTTTATCAAGGAAAGTAATATTGTATTAGACTTTGGAACGTGACTCTTCACCTCTCCCTCTTTTCCATTCAATCAATGTTAATACGATGCAGCACATCACAGCCTTTATTTTTCTCATTTCTAGGTCCTGGAATTGCTTTTGTGGTTTACCCAGAAGCCTTAACTAGGCTTCCCCTCTCTCCGTTCTGGGCTATAATATTCTTTTTGATGCTTCTGACACTTGGATTGGACACTATGGTAAACTGCTTTAGTTTCCCATTCTTTTCCCCTTGCTTTTCTTATTTATTTGTTTGGAGGACCATGAGGTTAATTGCTGTTTTCCATGTGGTCAGTTTTACAAAAAGAGGAATGAAGTAAGACCATCAATGCTGAAATAATTTGAGTGAAACTTTGGCGATTAGGTCTGTGCATTTAACACCTAGGATTCAAAATATCCTCTTATATTCTGTCATATCTGGTGGAAGAGCTTTATTTACCGTGTGTGCACTGAAATGAAGCCTTTTATTTTGTCTTTCAGTTTGCCACTATCGAGACTATAGTGACCTCCGTTTCGGATGAGTTCCCCAAATACTTACGTACGCACAAGGCACTGTTCACTCTTGGGTGCTGCATCTCCTTCTTCATCATGGGATTTCCTATGATCACTCAGGTAATAATATTGTCTTTGAGCATCGCTGTCTGTCCCCAGTCCCCCTCTGGTGGCCGTTCTCCTCCTCTGCAAGTTACAAAACATTAAGCTGAATTTTGCGGCAGAGACACCCGGTGAGTCTGAAAGCCTTATTTTATTTTAAAGGATGCTCTGACTGAGATAGAGCTAAAAGACTTTATTTTATTTAAACGGATGCTCTGATGAGATAGAGCTAAAAGACTTCGCTGTTTCAATCAGACTTTTAAAGCCTCAGACTTTTAAAATTTATCCCTAGCCAAACTTCTCCAGAGCAATCACATAAGTTAGTTATACATTTAAGAAAAAAGAAAAAATAAAGTTTGTATGTCGTATAAACATCCACACCAGTCTCGGGTGCCTTCCCTCCCAGATTTGATATATACTGATAGTCTTGGCAAACTGTGGCGTTAATAATGAAATTCTCACCTACTATTGATAGTCTTCAGTGTTGTTTGTCCACTAATTCCTCCAGCATTATAAACTCTCAGCAATTTCAAGAGGAGGTTCAAAAATCTATTTTACTGTTTTGTTCATCCTTTCCCCCTGCCTTTTTCTTTCTTTCCCCTCACCTCATCACCTACCAGCCCAATTTTGCTCTTCCAAAGCCCAGGATGGATTCAGTCCTCCTTTCGAGTTGTGCTGCTTAGCCTCTGCCCTGAAGACAAGGCATTGTATCCTTCCCAAAGAGATGAGCTGGACTCACTATTACAGTGTTTCTGGTTTCAACGGTGATTTTGCTTTTGCCATAGTATTAATTTGTTAGAGACACTGCTGGTGGAAGGTCTCGTTGCAGTTCAGTCCTTAACATGGAAGGACTGAAATCGATGTCTTCTGAAGGTGCGTTAGATACCACTCAGGCGTACCTTCTGCTTTTTTCTTGTTGGATTTGATACTCATTCAGACACAAGGAGGAAACTCTGGTGTGGTATGAGCCTGTCACCGGTCAATGTGTGGATGCTTACTTGGGATAGAGTCCTGGGTCCTCCTCCTCCCCGTTTTGCCTACCTCAGCGGCATTTGTGCCACGAATGAAGAGAGACACCAGCTATATGCCACGAGTAATGACTCTTTTATCCTTTTTTCTTTAGGGTGGAATGTATATGTTACAGCTTGTGGACACTTACGCAGCTTCTTATTCTCTTGTCATCATTGCCATCTTCGAGCTTGTTGGAGTTTCCTATATATATGGTAAGAAAAAATACTGTTATTGGACAGTCTATGTCAAAGTAACATTTTAGTATATGGCAAAGTAGGTGGTACCATGACATTCTTAAGGAAAGGAGTAACATTTTATTTTATTTTTTAATAGAAAACCTCAGAATTTCCTTACTTTGAACGGAAGCATAATGGGACTTCATTACTATAGGTTTATTTAAAATACATGTATTCAAAAGACTTTCATATAGTCTAATGTCATTTTCCACCAGTAGCTTAAAGCCAGTGCTTAAAGGTGAGTGCAAGAGTAGACCAAACATTCAGTGAAACTTCTCCAGGGACTCTTTCTACACTACAGTTTGTACACTGTGATGGTGTTAGGCTGAGAGATTTCCTGAGCCAGACATGGTATCTTTGCATTTAACAACTTTTGAAGGTTTTATTTATCCGTGTACACATCCAGCGTTCCCTGTAGCTCATCCGTAACACAGAATCAAGACTATACAGCTACTAAGCGTGACTAGTTATGCACAGGGGCAACACCACCTATATTGATCCATGTTGACGTACATTAAATTATGAGGGAGATCCTCAGGTAATAGAAAGCAGTTCAATTACCTTGATGCTACCGTAGCTACATCAGTTGACACCAGCTGGTGATTTGCTCTCAAACTTGTCCAGTGCTTTCAGGAGATTGATTCTCGGAAATGTGTGATCCCGGATGGTTGTAGTAGGAAATGTGAAGATCTCCCTGCATAACAGATGATTAATTTATGTCTGGGGTGTGGTGGTGCCACTCAAGACTTGTCTTCAAAAGCAAAGGAAGATCTGAATCTCAGTGTTAAAGACAACAAAGATAAAAATCTGTTTCTGCTGTTGCGGTGGACAGGAATGAATTAGGTGTTTTCTGTCAGCTAGACATAAACAATCCCAGATGTTCTGTTGAAGGTACGTACATAGCAGTATGACCTTAGGCCGTAGTCCTGGAGTGCTAGATCTACCTACGTTGTGGGCTCCACTCTGTAATATAAATGCATTAAAAAAAAATTGTGCATAATTCACAATGTAGGATTTGTTGCTTTTGCTTGAGAAATGAGTGTTACAGAAAGGACAGGGAGTCAGCCCTTCCTGGTCTTCTCTAATTTCGCGTAAACACAGATTTGTTTTTTAACTTCACTGATATCCAATCCAATGAGCAGGCCTGGGTGGTTGTAAGCTAAATCAGATAGGTCCTGGTGAGGAAATGATACAGAATACAATGGAAAAAGTCAAAACACCGAGAGAAAAGTTGATTTAGACCAATCATGTTTTGGTTGATCAAAATGCTTGTTGTTTTTTATGTCTGTGACATGTAAGTATTTAAATTAGAGTAGGTTTAGAAGTGTCATCTCTGAGTGACATGATACTGGTAACTGCTGTCAGCTTTGCACTCAACCACTCTTCTCAAAGGACCTGAGTGTAACGTTTTGAGATGTCTCCTGAAGTGAAGTCTAGAGATGGATTTTGGGGTTATTTAGCAGAACTCCTGGTTTGAAAATCAATGCTGGCGAGTTTTGCCATTGCTCTATGCTTCAGCTTCCATGAAGACATGGGAGATTGCCCATTCCCTCCCCCTTTTAGCTGTTCCTGTGGAAACGCCACCAGGTACGTGTCATCTGAGAGATTAGTGTCTGGTTATTGTACTGACCAATTCCTCAGCTTTCCTAAAATCAATACAATTCCCTACGAGATGGGGAGTGGGAATGCGCAAGAAGATTATAAGGCTTTGTTGGTTTTTTATTCCCTTCTTCCCAAACCACAACGCTCCTCATCCGTTTGCTGGGAGTGTGGCTGGACAACGCTGTGCGCTAGATGTTGTCACACTTGCTGGCCAGCCATCGCCTGGTGTGTGCCAAAAGGATTGCCACCTTTAAAGTCATTGCTGTCGGTACGCAAGATGAAAATTCCTTGCTTAGAATATTTTTAAATATTCCCCAAAACTACTTAAATCTGTAAAATTTCTTTGTTCTGTATGTTTTAAAATAAGAACGAAGGTGAATATGGAGCAACCACTGGCTCTGTTCCTCCTCTGAACACTGTGTGGCAGAAGCACTACAAACCTGCCTTTGTGGAACATTTTATTTGGCTTGTAAGCAAAATTGCTCTGCCTAGTGCCTGCTTTGCCCTACAGATTCAGTATCCTTAAAACCACTAACTTTTATGAAAAACATAAAATAATACAGAAATAATTATAGCACTGCAAAGGAATGACTCGAATAGAGAATCTTTTTTTTTTAAGTCACGTGTTACTTTAATGGAATCGGACTTGGAAAAGATCTGACAAATTACAAATAATTCTTTCCATGCTTTCTGTACCATCTGATTGTTGATCAACAGATGTTAGTAAAGCCTTTGACATAAACCATTTCAAAGATTATTCCCTGGAATTAACCTTTTCCTAGACTAAAGAGCTTCCAGTCTTTTACATGAAAAAGGCAAGATGTGCTTTACAGCCATTATCCGCTTGGCTAATGTATCATAGCTACTTCTGCTGCATTAAAGCTACTTTTCTAAGGACTGTTCATAAGAATACAGCTTGTATATTTGCGATTTGCATGTTGTAAATACAAGTGAAGCTGCTGCTCTTGTTATATTCCTTCAAGCAGTGCTTAAAACTGGCATAATATATTTTCAAGCTCTGACAATTGCCGTTTTACACTCCACTGACACCTTTCTCTGTATTCCTGTGTACTTCATAGCAAGCAGGTTGGCACAATAGAGGCAGATGCTTTTACGATGAAATAAATCTGTCTTTAGTTCTTGTTACACGTTCTGCTTGCTGAGCTCCTTGAGGTTTTTAAATTAAAAAGAGGCACACTTGGTTATTTCCTTGCAATCATTTATTTTTCCGTGGAGTCAGTGCTACATAACCCAGTAAAATGCTGTGTTTTATTTCACATGCTGGTATAGATGTTTATTCTCCAGATGTTTAGATTATGATGCATGATTGGCAAAGAATAGCTTAGAGCTGTGGGTATTAATTTAATCATCAGCATAATTCCCACTGTTGCATTTTGTAGCGTGACGCTAAATACAAAGAACCTTGTGCTTGAGCAAAACAGTTGGAAACCGAAAATGTGTCACCTTAACTTTACTTGTGCTCCTTCTAGGGCTGTTTCTTTGACAGGCTATTGTTGGGAAGGTTCATCATCAGAGCGAGTGGTAACTGCTGCAGTGTGTCTGTAGAAAGTGTCAGTAATTTTGAACATGTTACCTGCAGCGGAATATCGAAGCAGCCGTCTGTCTCGGTTTGCAGTCTCCTTTTTAACGGATTTTCTATCTGCGGCACTTAGGAATACATCATCCAACTTTAGAGGGTGGAAATTGAGATATGGAATATGGTGTATTGTTTATTTCCCACAGTTATTCAGCAGGTCTGACTGATCTGAGGGGGAGACCAGATATACTGAGATTTAATCGGCTTTCTGTTAACTAAAGCATCCTCTGCGTTCTTCTGTGAACTTGATGAACCTATTTTCAGACTTTCGCAGGGAAAGACATGAGTACTGTGTAATCCCTCTATCCATTTACACACATTTTACTTCTGGCTGCTAATGCTTTGAAGTGTCTGAAGCTGTGAATATCTACCGGCAATTCCAAGAAGAAACTAAACTTTTTAATTGGAGTTTCAAACAAATCTGCGCAGATTTGCATGAAGCTTGCATGAATTTTGGAGGCAGAAGCCCCTGGTAGCTCTCTAGTTAGGTAGATCTCCTTCGCAGCAGCAAGCGTGGCTGAAGTAGAGACACTTGGACAAACTTTAAACTTTGTGGAAAGACCCTTGAGCCCATCCCTTGTGCTGCTGCAATTAGTTTAAAAGCAGTTTTATTCCCACCGCAGCGCGCTGTGGGGGCGCCCGCTGTGTGAGCCGCTCCCAGGTAGCTCGCTGCAAATGGTCCACTGAACTCTAACAAGCAGGTAACTAAAACACGTAAAATCATTCAGTTTCAGCTAAGATCTCCTTTTGGAGAGAACACAGTGACCCCGGGGGTTACGGCTGGTCCAGGCGTACAAAAATCTCTTACAAAATGGAGAAGCACGCGAGGAGTCAGATGGATGCAGATTCCGTGGGTCGTAAAAATTACCTGGATTTTACAGAGAAGAGAAGAGGCTTTCTGAAGAAGAGCATTTGTTGCAGTCAGTGGAAAAAAGAAAACGAGGGAGAGAAAATACAACATCTAGGTCCTGTTGAGTTAGCTTTCTCAGCCTACATCCACTGAAGTTTGTGATTGTTGCAGGCAGAGTGATTAACTTCACTCGTAAGAGAGAAGTAGTGAGATACTAATTAATATAAACCAGTGATTTAACAAAGTTAGTAGTGAATGCGACAGTGTTTTACGTGATATGATGTCAGGGTACACTTCATTATTTACTGCATAGGGGCCAGGGTCAGACAAGCTGAGTCAGGAGGTTCAGAAAGGACCCCCTGGCTTTCTGAACTCCTCCTCCGAGAGGAGTCGAGGTGCGGCTGGATCCAATCCTAGTCCCAGCCTTGGTCAGCGGTTTATGTCTAAAGGATTATACATGCACAATCAATCTTCTGTATCACTTAGCTAAGATTTCAAAGTTTAGCGTGCTATTAGTCACTGCCCGAGAATCTGTTGCGGCAAGGAATCTCTCAGCCTCGCGGAGCAGAACCGTAAGTGAGCATCCCCCCTCAAGAGGAGATCCTGGCATGCAGCCCGCTGCCATGCAGGAGAGCTCAAAGGGCCCTTGGGCTGGCCACTATCTACAGAGTAAGAGAATTGACCTGTAGTCATATTCGCACCTGCCACTGATGGATACGGCTTGAGCAGGAGCCGGGGCTGGGGGGGAAAGGGGGAGAGCACACAGCCAAAGTACTTCCCCTCACCCCTTCGCAAACGCAGTTCTTTGCAATTTCATCTTCTCGTTTAATTTCTGGATTTTTCTCCTCTGTTTCTTATCACAACACAGTTTTTGAGCTTTTCTCTGCCACGCTGTCTGCCTGAACTGGCTTGCTCTGTGCTCGGTCCCTGGGCTGGGCTGTTGGGGCTGCCCTACCCCCATTGAGCCCTGCGGCTTCCTCGGAGGTGCATCAGAAGACACTGAATATTGAGCCATTGCTATTTTTTACCTTCTTAATTCTGGGAACAGCCTGGTGGGTAGATTTAGTTCAACAACAAAAAGGCTTCAAAATTAGGTGGATCAAGCCTGGGGATTATCCCTTCTTATATTCAGCACCTGCAGTGCCTGGCTATAAGGGCAATAAAAACATAAAGCAGTTTTATTACTTTTGCTCCCAGTATTTCCTCCCTTGCTCGATGACTTCTCTCCAGTATTTGAGTCCCATCTCTGTCCCCACATCATAAAAGCTAGAGTAAATGCTGTAGAATAATGCTTTGTAAAATTTCCATGACAGAGAGGTTTATTTATTAGATAAAATAAACCACAGTTGGCCCAAACTAGAAATGTTTGGGTGATGGAGGAACTCAGCCTTGGACCCTAGACCTCCCTCTTGTTATCATCATTAAAAAAGCTGGAACAAATTCCAATTTTGTTGTTAGGAGTTTTGGGTAAATTAGGGGCCGTTCACCTAACCAGCTCTGCAGAACAAGGCAGAAGAGCAAACTGGTGTTTATCAGAGGGGCAGTTGGCGCTGCTGGGCCAGCACCTTTTCTAGTCGCACCGCACAGCCAGCGAGACGGCTACAGGGACGGCTGAAACACCATTTTCCGATCCTGCATGTTTTATTAACTCAAGTAACTCTACAGATGCAATCAATACAGTAATCTGAAGAATCAACATGCCAGTCGATCTGTTTGTTCAAACCATGTTGAGTATAATTCAAAATATTTACGGGTGCTTGCTAATAATTCTAAGGATTGCTTACATACCAAATGAAAAATAAGAGGACGTTACCAGTTTCAGTGCTGATACAGTTGTAGCCCAGTCACGTATTAGGTATAGAGAAGATATTGTCTATGCTGAAACAGACATATAGATATTAATAAGGTTAATCTTCGCAGTGAAATATAAAAAGTGTACACATAATTGCAGCTAGCCAGTGCATACTATTAGTGCTTTAACCCAAAACATACTGAACACTTAATCTCTATGTAAAAGCTCAATTGTGCTTTAATCCTTAGGAAGTAAATATTTTATTAGAACGGTTCCCACCATAATAGTCTAATTTTTTCACTGTGTGGGTAGATCCTCCATTGGAGTTCTCAGCCCACAAGTCAGAGTTTGTTTTCGTAATTAGACACAGGGGAGATCACAGGAGCTGTGTTGCAAGCTGCAGCTGGTTTCTTTCACACCTAATTGCATTTACATTTGCTCCTTACAGGATTGCAGAGATTCTGTGAAGATATAGAAATGATGATTGGATTCCAGCCAAGTAAATTCTGGAGAGTCTGTTGGGCATTTGTGACCCCGACTATTTTAACAGTAAGCAAAAATCTTTTTTTTAATGTCTTCTTCAAAGCACTTCATTGTTTCTTCATCAGGCATGATGTTTCCGAAGGGTGGTAGTTAGATCTTGGATGCAGATACCTAAACACATGCGCGCACGTGTGTGCACATAGAGTCACAGAATAGTTTGGGNAAAAAGGGGTGGAAGGAAAGAAAAAGGGAGGGAAGGAAAGAAAAAGGAAAGAAAAGGGGCAAAAGGAAAGAAAAGAGGGGAAAAGGAAAGAAAAGAGGGGAAAAGGATAGAAAAAAAGAAAGTAAAAGGGGGAAAACAAAAGGAGGAAACAGAAAGGAAAAAGGAAGGAGAAAGGGAGGAAGAAAGGAAATAATGGGGGAATAGGGAAGAAAAAGGGGAAAAACGAAAGAAAAGGGGNAAACCATTACCCCTCGTCCTATTGCTCCCCTCCCTGACCAGGAGTCCCTCCCCATCTCTCCTATAGGCCCCACGTGTTCTTACATAAGAAGAGCGTGAGTACTGGTATTTTTGGTAGGAAAGGGATAGTGAGTCTCCAAATGCTGCAGTGGTGGCTGTGCAAAGTTCTGGTATGGCATAACCATTACATACCAGCACTCTTGATTATTATATACAAGTGTATGCGTGTAATCTGTATGTATGTACGTATACACATAGAGAAGGAGAGGAAATGAGACGATCCTCCTGTCTTTCCTCAGGTTGAGTTCAGGAAAAAGCATTTTACTGAGTCATAAACTAATCTGAGACATGCTTTGGAAAGGCTTATGTGGAAATCTGAGAGACAAAGTTTGAGCTGCAGAGATGGAGATATTTTTGCAAGGGTCAATGCCGTTATGATCTTCAGTTTCTCTAAAAAAATGGAAAAAAGGAAAGAAAAGGGGGGAAAGGAAAGAAAAAGGAAAGAAAAGGGGGGAAAGGNGGAGGAAGGAAAAGAAAGAAAAAAGAGTAAAAGGAAAGAAAAAGGGTGGAAAGAAAAAGGGGGAAAGGAAAGAAAAGAGGGGAAATGAAAGAAAAAGGAAAGAACAAGGGGGAAGGAAAGGAAAGAAAAAAGAGTGAAAGGAAAGAAAAAGGGTGGAAAGAAAAAGGGGGAAAGGAAAGAAAAGAGGGGAAATGAAAGAAAAAGGAAAGAACNAAGAGGAGAAAAAGCAAGAAAAAAGGAGCATAAAGAAAGAAAAAAAGGAACTTTTGTTCCCAGACCCCCGAGGCACTGGGTGGTGCGGGCGGTGGTGCCCCCCGCGCTCGGCCGTTCCCCGCCGGCACCGGCAGGGGGCGCTGTGCGACAGCGGCTGGCGGCACGGCCCGGGGGAGGGGGGGGCGGCATCCACTGCTTCGGCTTCATTGGAAAATTATAAATAGGCTTTTAAATTGAAACGGAGGTTGGGGCAGGTGGGTAGGTTGGGTTTTGGTGGGTTTTTTTTATTATTATTTTTTAATTTTATTTTTGGAGGTTGGTTTGTTTCTTTTCAATTTTCTTTTTATATCCACTTCAAAACCTGGAATAACGCTTCACTTCAAACTTAAATCTCAATTTTATCTAAAAGATGGCACTTATCACCTTTTTTTTTATTATTTTTAAACACTGCTAGACATGTTTTTTCAAGTCCAAGAGTTAAAATATAATAACTACATCTACATTTTCTATCTGACTCAATATCTCCTCTACGTTTTAACCCAAGTAGTGATACAATCTTTAATCGCGTATCACGTTTTGGCATAAGAGTGAAATAATCTTTTTAGCCTCCAGCCTGGTAAGTCAGCTTGAAAGCACGGAGCCCTCTTTCACCAGGATGGTACGTTTGAGAGCACATTCTTTGGCTTCAAAGTCCTCAGGCCTGGACCACAGGGGTGGCAAGATTGTCGGTATTTGCCTAGGGTTGTAAAAACTCATCATTTCACAGTAGTGCTAAATAGTTCCTACAAGTATTCATAGATTTTTTGGGGACAAGTTAAGAAAAGTTGCTAGAATTTCCACTAAGACACCCGTTTTGAGGCAGGGTGGTGGCAGCTGGGTGGGGTGAAGGAGCAAAATAGAGACTCCGTCATCCTTTGGAATTGCTTCTTCCAGAGGAGGTGTATATCGGCTTATGTGCTGGGAAGTTCCCATTTGCGCTGGTCTCTAGTGCAGCATGAACACTGGTAAATCTTTTTATTTTTGAAAAAAACAAAAAAAAAAAAAGGAGGGAGGCTCTGTGTAAAGTTAGCAACTTCTTTTTGGTGTTGTTAATTCAGGAATGAGGTAATTTTAAAATTTTTTTTTTTCTGAAAAGTGAAAAAGGTTTAGTTTTTGCAGGCAGGAGTGTTATGTGTGAAGGTGCTGGTGAGTTTTGGTGAGCTCATCAAAGCCCTGGGGCGCGAGGATATTTTCTATGATGAGAACAATTTCTCCAGCGGGAATAATGAAGATAGTCCACCTTCCCGCGTAGATTTTCTCTACTGATGCTCTTTGCTGTCCATGACACCCAGGTAGCTTTGTCTCACCTATCCAGTGGCAACTATTGTTTGGTGGTGATAATATAGAGATATCGTCGTAAATCCATTTTTAAAAGTTTGAAGACATGGCCCAGTTTAATTTATGGTATTAGGATAACATAAATGGCAATATATATATATATTTTTTTTTTTTTTCTCTAAAGGGCCTGCTAAAAATAAGGGGGTGTGCACATTTTTTTAATCTCTTTTTTTTTCTTCCAATGGCTGTTTTCAAGACGCTGCCTTAGCCCCTTTGTTACACTTCTGAGGGGAATTGGAAGGCTTTTCTGCCAATTGCTCGTTTCCTTTACTGACCAGACTTGCGCTCTTAGCTACTGCCAGTAATCACAACCAGGGAATAGGAAATTCTGTTGTCTCTTAAGGAAAGAGAATTTGGAAAGCAAACGAGGGCAGTTCAAACTTGCATGTTCTGCTGTTGTTCCCTCCAGATGCAATATTGAGTGAGCTTACGGTGAGAAATAAATTGATACTGATCAGTCGTAATTCAATTTTTATGCAATGGAAACAGACAAAGCAAAAACCAAGCAACACGTTCTTGTCAGTTATTGCCTCCGTAAAGCTAATATTTGATACATTTGGATAGTCTAATATTAGACTTTCAATTACTCTGCATCTCTGGAAATAAAACTGATCGTTTTTATACGTGCCTTCACCTAGTTATACTGCTATAAATCTTCTGTGTGCAATTATTGCGAGCATGGGCATTTCCCAAAAGTTACTGAATTATGCACAAATGTAAGCAGATGTATTGCTATTCGTACAGGAAGTGAAATGGAGTAACTTAGCATAATCACATTAGGTAAAACTGCCAATAGACCATGTAATAAAGCATGTTACTCTAGGGGCAAGGTTCTAATTTCAATTCTTCTGGCATAAATACAGTGATTTTTGTGGGATTTTGCAAGATTTCCACGAAACTCATTAGATTAAGACTCTGACCTGTTTATTACAGCTTGTGGCAGCCCCCTGCCTTAGGAGTGCGTACTTTTATCTGTATTCCATAGATCTGTGTGTGATACCTACCATTTTCTGCAGAGCAGGCTTGTTTTCCTCCTTCAAACATATTTGTTTTTCTTCCTTGTTTCCAGTTTATTCTTTGCTTCAGTTTTTACCAATGGGAACCGATGACTTACGGCGCGTACCACTACCCGGGCTGGTCCATGGTGCTCGGGTGGCTGATGCTGGCCTGCTCAGTTATCTGGATCCCAGTTATGTTCGTGATAAAAATGCACCTAGCCCCCGGCAAATTTATTGAGGTAATTCTTCTGCCTTTTTTGTGATGCTTAAAAATGCAGTCACAGGAGACTGACTACTTTATTTTACACTGATTTTTGTGATGCTGAATGCCTAATAGTGCTAAGATTCCTTTCGGGTAAGCTAGTTATTGTGTTGCGAAGAGATGCTCGGTTGATATGAAATGCAGACCTTCTATTTCCTGTTCCTCAAAACAAAACCGCTCCTAAATTGTTAAGCAACTGCTTTTATGAGAACTAGAAGGAGTTACAAGTTTCCAGAGCCCCGGTACGGTGTTACTGAGAGGAAGATGTTCTCCTGGCTCTGTTGGCCTTGTTGCAAAAGCAACGTGTATCCGTAGGAAGCATCAGCCGGTGGTGTGCGCTTGCAGAGTGCGAGATGGTCGGGTACCCGAGTCACCCGGGATGAGCACCAGGAGGTTGTCCCACTTGATGAAGTTCAGGAGTAAGATGTAGGCAAAGACCTCACGCTCTACAGATCAAACTACTCACTATAAAACTTAGCTGGCAATCTTTTTTTTTTTTTTTTTTCCCCCTTCTTCAACTTCATTTCTCTTGACTACACTGATCCTTTCTGGCACTTGTGCTTAAAAAAATTCCAGGTGGTGCTTGATTTTTATGCTGCTTTTGGTTTTTTTTGCAAATCAGATTGCTGCCGCTTCACTCTGCCACTTCAGAAACGTGGCAGTCCCCTTCTGCTCCCTGTCTCTGTGCCCTGGCCCTCCCTGCCACCCCGCTGCCACCCCAGAACCATAGAATAGCATCATAGAATCGTTTAGGTTGGAAGAGACCTTTCAGATCATCGAGTCCAACCATCAGCCTAACACTGCCAAGTCCACCACTAACCCACATCCCTAAGCACCACGTCTACCCGTCTTTTAAATGCCTCCTCAGCTCCTTGCAGGGCGCAGTACAGCAATACCTTTCTCATGTCGGCATTTCATCCCCTCATTGCGTTCACCTTGTCATCTGAAGAAGTTAAATGGTCCTGTTTTTGGTCTTTGAGGCTTTCTCAGCTCTGCCCTCTCCTTGCCACACGCAGCTTGTGCTGCTCCCTCCTGGGGATAAGGAACAGACACTCGCCTCCCCTTTTCAGCTCTCTGGCAAAACCCATCGGGGCTGTTACACGCCTCAAAAATGAAAGGGAGAGGAAATGTACTAAAATAGAGTAATCTTTTGGTCTCTCAATATGTCACACTACACATGCCTAAGGGAAAAGACGAAGCTTTTCTGCTTCACATGGAGGAGAGGAGTTTAGTATTAAGTGGTGGGACGCCCTTGGGGGAGCATCCAAGCACACAGTTGGCACCAGCCAATGAGGCCACTTGTCTAAAGGGCCATTCAACCCTTGTGTGGAGCATGTTGGAGTGCACAGGTCAGGAGACAACTGCTCCTGCTGGAAATGAGCTAATGGGAGATTGAATGTACTTGTTTATTGTCTCCTAAATATCTCTCATGGAGACAAGTTGTTCTGCTTCAGATCCTCTATGTGTAGTACTGGTACATACGTTGCCACGAAAGTAGGGTGCTCCCCTTACTGTCCCTCTGGTAGTGCACCCAAAGAAACACCAAAAAGTTGGATCTGTTTTGAAGAGGCTTTTGCTGAAGCTATTTCAGACGTAGCTCGGTATTTCCTGAATACTCAGTCTGCTGCATAAAATTATTATGGTTGATTTGGGAGGTAAGAGTTGCAAACTGGTAATTAAGCAGAGATTAAAATAACTGATATAGAGGTCTGATTCACTTTATTAGGTAATAAACATATAATTGTTCCCTCTTAAGTCATCAGAAATATGTTTTCTTTCCTTTTTATCTGTAAATGCGCCAATCAAATTATATATTCAATAAAGAAATCAGCAGAAAGATTAGAAGATTTTTGTTGTTTTCCAGGTTAACGTTCTTCTCTTTCTTGTTTTCCTGCAGATAGAAATGAAACATTTTGTCATCTCAAAATGAAAATCTTTGTTCATTCATAGCAATGTACTTCTTTTTGGTCATCTGTATACTTTTGGGAAATATGCTAAACAGACATCCAATTATTTTAATGCAGTTACCCACTGCTTAGACCATTGGGCTAAGTAATTGTGCACATGCCCTTCAATAAGTGAGCCTGAGCCGCGCAATCTGTAGCAGTGGTTCTGAGCTCCCCTCGTATGGTGCGGGAGAGAATGTATAATTAAAATCTGGGCACTTTATCCTCTATTAATCTTGCAAACTTTGTGCAAAACAAACACTGAGCAGTGGAGTGTTGCAGGGCCATCATCAATAATCTCAAATGAGCCTATCCTTGTTTCTTGTGCGCTGTAATTCTGCTCCGTAACTTCAAATGAGACTCTCTTCTTTTTCTCTCACTGACCTTGCAGCGACTCAAGTTGGTGTGTTCTCCACAGCCTGACTGGGGTCCCTTCTTGGCCAAGCACCGTGGTGAACGTTACATGAATATGATTGATCCACTGGGAACCTCTTCCCTGGGACTTAAACTGCCAGTGAAGGATATAGAACTGGGCACCCAATGCTAATAATTATTACATGGGTGGCAATAACATTGTCATCCTTTCCTGGTATTATTTTTTTTTTTTTCCATTTTGTTTCCCCACCTTTCCTTCTTTTCTTTTTTGCAGTGCCTGAAAGTGGTTGCTTAGGAAAGTAGGACTTGGTGGTGCATGCCATGGGGAAGACCTAGCTAGACCACTTCCAGGTGTAGGTGATGCCCATGACACGTTCTGCACCTGGTGAAACAGCAAAAGCATATTGTGCCATGGGTGACGTACCAGGTTTTGTCAGGTGAAGTAGGAATAAACAAAACACAATGGAAAAAAAAATCCTTTAAGGAAATTATGTGCAGAATTTTACCTGTTTCATAGAAGCATCCTTGTAACAGGTAGCATATTTAGGACTAGGATTTTATTACCAGTGTAACCAAAGGGCAGTTCAGGCCTCGGATGGGATGGAAGTGAGCAAAGAAGGGGATCTCCTGTAGTCCTGGTATCAGTCCAGCATAAGGCTCACGCAGTAAGCGAGGTCTGCACTGAGGGCAGACCTTCACCCATTGTGCCTGCGCACCTTTTTTGGGAGCATGAATTATACCAACTTGGAGGACTTGTTATCTAAACAAGCGGAGACCCCTTAAGCAGCACCCCAAGAAGCAATATGAGATCAGAACAGAAACACAATAATCCATTTGATCTTTTCAAGTAGAAAAATAAAAGCAAAATTTAAAGAACTACTCACTGGAGACTGGGACTAAATCGCATTTCAGTCTAGAAGTGGTTTGGAAATGGCATGAGACTGAGGTGTATGGGCATCACTGTCTAAAGTACTGTCCTAAGTTTGTTTTGATGATTTGATAGCTGTCATTTCAATTAAAAATGCCTCAGTTACAAGAAGTGTCTAAAACCTTGCTCCGCTCTAAGTGCGACTGTGGTTTTAATCACTTCACTCCCACGCTCTGAACATAGTTTTCCTTGTTTCTCTGCTTTTATTTACAGTATCTCCTCAAGAAGCCATCATATAATTTGTGCCTAACTTTGTATTCCTACAGTGGTAAGTGTAGTCTAGTTACCACCTATTAGAAGTTAGATGTGCTGTTTGACTTTGTGACTCCCCATTAATTCTCCTGTAACATCTTTATATAACCTTTAGACGATGTATTCTTCTCTTTCAACTCATGGGGAAATAGCAGAACCCCACTTGTCTATATATTATATATATAGCACGTAAATTCTTCAAAGCAGTATTCTCTCTGAAATGTACATAGTGGTTTCTTTTTTTCATTTAACACATTTTCATGAAATAAACCAAAAAAACCCCAGCACTTAACCACAGCAGTCATCCACACGGATGCAACATGAGAGACACAGAATGCGAGAGTTGGGGGGAGAGGACAATGTAGTAGACGGCCGTTACAACATTGCGTAGCAATAGGGCATTCTAAATCATGACATTTTAGAAATCAGATATAAGCGGTGATAGGAATGTTAGACTTAAATAGTTCCGTTACCTATTGGGCAGAGTAAAAATAGAGCTTTTTAAGAGTACATTTATTTATCTGAATATAAAACTAGCCCGATTTATTGTAAATGCACTAGAATGAGGGAGAAAAATATATCTTCAAGAATTGGCAGAACTGTAACCTTTACTATCTTGTTATATCCTATACATACAAATATGATATTTTTTAACGGTGATCAGTGTTCATGTAGTGTGTACTAGTGATGTTTTATGTCCCTATAAGTATCTTATCAATCGGTGTAGAGATGGTGAGCTTAGAGTAGTTTAGCCTGTTTTTTCCTTGCCTCCACACACTACTGTAGTAGCCAGTCAATGTTCTTTCCTTTCAGGGGGCTGTTTCTACCCCCTTCTTTTGTCTGTCTGTCTTCATATTACAGGGTCTCAGGTAAATCTTCAGTTAATGTGTGTCTGTAGATCAGTAGACGTGTTGTTCCATCCCGTCGAGGAAAACAAAACCTAAACCTTAACGTAACACTTCCACAAACTAACTTACTTTCTCTGTGTGTGTGTATATATATATGTATATTAAATATATTAATCATTTTGCTGAACTTCCTCTTTCACGGGGCAATTAGTGTTGCCAGTTCTAGGCACTGCTGGAGACCTTTAATCCTCATGCAGGACAAGCGAAGCGCCATCGGGGGTTGTCACCGAGCAAAGCGAGGGCAGATTTTGCACCATTTTGTGCTGGCCCCTGAAAATGTCCACTCTGTCACCTCTGTTGGTTTCCGTCTTGCTCGGTGGCCAGGTGGGACCCTTCTGTGAGCTTCTCTGCCTTAAAGCTGTGCCCCCTGGTTCCAGCTTTGACTGCTATATTTTATTCAGGGGGTTGCTATTCTTACTTCTGGCTTTTATTTCCCTGGCAGAGGCAGGTTCGAGAAACTGGTCCATAAAGATGAGCTGGAAATTTGGTCCCCACGTCTACATGGGGCTGAGGGGCCTTCTCTGGGCGAGGAAAGGAACCTAAGTCAGCACCTCTAGTGGGAATTACGTATTTTTATCAGGATAAATAGCTTCAGGCCTCTCTTTACCAATATTACCTGGCATCTTGGTTTTATTTTTGAAATCCACGCTAGTTTGTTTTCACTACTACTGTGATTAACAAAACAACTAAATCCATAGGTTTGTTCCTCTTTTAAAAAAAGAAAACACACTCAAATCACTTAACGGTTTTCTGAATCCTTTCACTTACTAACTTGTCTCAGGACATGCATTGGAACTGGGATTAACTAATTGCAATAAAATTACCTCGGTGTAAGGATGTCAGTTACTGTCTACCTTAAGTATAAAAGAGATATCATTTGAAGGAATACTGCTAGGTTATGATATCTTTCCTTTGGCTGGGATTACCAAACCAGAAAGCATATGAAAAATTGAATTGCTTTCCATGATTTATGTAATTAATCTGCTTGCTTTTAATTTAGATGTTGTTCCTGTGCCTGCTAAGTCATTAGCACAGGATTAGGCTTGACTTTGAAACTCTGAACACAGATGATAGTGATTTTGCTCTAGCTGGTATTTGTCTTGCACAAACATTTGGAGAGGGGGGGAGAAATGAATACATAAATCACAGAAGATACAATGTTTTCATTGTGTGTTAAAAGCAGATTTTTTTTTCACATTAGGCTTTTTTTTGGAAGTATTTTACTGGCCAAATCTGAATGTTGAGATTAAATTAACCAGCAGTGTCTTCTTTAAATGAGAAGTAACCTTGAAGTTTGGGAATGCACTTCATTTACCATGTTCTAGGAGAAGTTTGCATGTACTTAGATAATTTTCTAAAAATACATTTAGTAACTAATTAAATACCAGTAAAGATCTTTAAAAAAAAAAAAAAAGGAGGGGAAAAAGCCATATTAGTAAAAATGTGATGTACGTACTTGCAGATCTATCTTGTGAGTAAAAAATGTTCAAATTTGGTGAAATTACTTATGTTACTTATTTTTTCTTTGAAGTGAAATTGAATTTCTGGATGAGCTGAGATGCATTATTGTATGCGTTAAAGATTATACTTAATGCAAATGCTTGCCATCTTCAAATTCTTTGGGTCTTCCTAGTGTTTTTAATATGCAATGTTCAAAACCTGTGTTTCAGCTAGACATGGCAGCACTTTGTTTCCAAAAGAAGGGTTTAACAAAATGACCTTTAATTGAAAAAGACTTGGATTGTCTTTATGTGACGTTTCAATTGGGTCAAAGTAGTCTTTCGATTAGGTTCTGCTCCACTGACCACATTAGATGTGCCTCAGCACTGAAGATCATTGCTTCCGATACACTGTGTGGCTGTCTCTTACCATGAAATCCCAACGCCTGATTTATTTTAAATACCTTTGGTCTTTTGGAATATATGTAGAGTTGTATGGATCATATGATTTCTTGTTGTCTGTGCTAAAGCAATCGTTTATTTATGGCATTATGCTTTATTTATGGTTTCCTATTGGTTTCTTATTCTGCAGCTCCACCTTTTCTTGCAATCAAAGACAGACTTGTAGGGATATTATGGGTTGCAGGCTGCAGAGCTTCGGCAAGTGGCATCCCAGAAAGTGTCTCCCTTTTGCTATTAACACTGTAAGAGACACTTGTTTCTTAGTTTGTAGTTAAATGGTGTGCACGTAAAATATCTGTAAAATGGTCAGAGCTTGATATTCCCGAGGGACTCAGGTTGCTGACTCGGGGCTGGGGGGAGGGTACGGGTATTTGGGGTTTCTGCCTTTGTCACCCTCAGGCAGCCTATCGCCAAAGAGAGAAGGTTTTCCCGATGGGTTTGACGTAATGTGAGAACCGGGCTGGACCTTATTGTTTGCAATATTCTTATTTGCCCATAATGTTTAAATACATCTTCAGGTAACCATTTGCCTTATAGCTATCTTCCATTATTAGGAAATCTATTGATCGACTAAAATACGTTGTTATCTGTCATTTATATTATGTAGTATTACCTTGTAAGGTAGATGCTTAGCTGGTATAAATTGCTACAGCTTTGTTTGGAGCTGTGACAATTTACACCAGCTGAGAATTTGCGCCCTGTGTCCTATGGCACTTTATTATGGACCCATCGCTGATGGGTTAAATCTTAATTACTTGCGTAATGTCATATATAAATATATATATATATATTTACAGGCATTCTATGGGGTACTGCTGCCTATGGATAAAGATTTGTACCCTAACCAGGTCATTCTAATTTTTTCATTAGCTATATGTGGAGAAGATATATTACATTACAAAGGATGCATCATATATATCTCATGTAGTGCATATTATAATGCTGTATGTTATTAATTTAAGAAATCATTATTCTTGAGGCCCTACCTCAGATTTTGTATTTATGTGTACAAATGCAATTTATTGTATTATATATTTGCCTATTATATTTGGATGTGATAAATTAAAATTATTCAATAATGTATGGGCTCTAAAGACTCTAAATAAATGTCAAGTGTTTAAAACAGAAAATACGTCAGCATTTTTCTGGTGAACAAATGAAATGTCTCTTTCTCCACCGCCTCCTTCCCCACCCAACACACACCACAAACATCATTCTTACTTAACACACAGCCTTAAGGTATCTGCAGAATTGATCCATTTGATTGTTAGAAACCTCGAGCAGCAACTGGAAACAGCCCTCTTGGGAAATGAAGATACTGCACAGCTGCAGAAACAAGTATCAATTAAATGTTTGGATTCTTAACCATTTGAGTGCTCTGTAGCTTGTGGAATAATTGATTGCTTATCAGAGAACCAACTGGATTTGCTGAAATCCTTCTTATCCTATCAATTCAGTCATCCCAGAGGTTGTTGAACTCTTAAAAACAATAGAGGTTCATATCTGCTGGAGATGCAAATGAGAGGCGTAAGGGAAGGAAAGCGTAAGGACACCGTTCCGGATGTTATTGTGCCTTTTGTTTAAAGCTGAAATTCCTGCAGCGTGGTGAGGGCAATGTGCCACACCATCGATGTGTTATAGGCAGGTTATCCCCTTCCCAGCAGCCTGCGATGGAAATGGTACTGACCCAGCCTGTTTCACTGCTGGCACACGAGCCTTTGACAAGCTTTCCACAAATACAAGCGTGGAAGTACAATGCCTGATCACAATGGGGCATAATAGATGCTAGCTAGACATAAGAGATGCTAGCATGGTGCCACGAGCGTGGCAGGGATTCTAGGTAAGGGCCTAATCCTGGAGGCAGTTCTGGTTAATCAGTTCCTCCCCCCCAAAAAATACTGTGTTCTGTCTGTGAACTTGCGTTTCTCTGAGATGTGTATGTGCAGATAAAGCAGATGGCAGGACCTGATGATGGAAGACTACAGCATTTCTTTGCACCTATAAGGCAGTTTCGTCTTGGAGAAGCCTGAAGTTACCAGAGAGCGTCGTAAGAGTCCTCAGAGGCAGGTAAGTGTCATTAGTCCCCATTTCAGTAGGAAAAACTGAGGCACATGGAATTTGCTAAATCTCTAATCAACCAATGTGAGTCAATGACACAACACATAGATTTTTGGGAGTAAGAGACAGTCCGTTGCTGTCACCATCAAGCATTACTGCTTTAAATCTTTAAACTCATGGGAACAGGTAAAAATCCATGTCCTTTTAACTTGGGTGTATGGATTCACCCAGGCCATGCTTTAAACGAATGTATGTCACTTAAATGACTAGAAGATAGGCACATCTTCTCTTGCAGTGCTAGCAGATGCATTTAGTTTGAAATAATTTTACTCTTTTGGGTACTGAAATTCTTATGGCCAGGGTGGAGACCAAAGGGCACATCTTATACCAACCTAATAAATTAATCAGTTGTACAGTTTAATTTGGACTTTGAGGTCTTCAGTCATTATCTAACTGTGTGTTTGGGAATAATAATAAAAAAGCAGTAGGTATTGTTCCACGAGTACATAAGTAGACAAAATATTTCTCTTTGTAAGGCCCCATTCTGATACATTTGTCAGTTATTTATGTAATTATAAACCTTAATGTGGATACTTTCAGCCTCTTGGACTGATTATCTAGTCCTTTACAACTATTTATCAGTTGGTAGGACAGGTATGGCATACAGTATTCCCTCCCCTCCCTTTACATCTACTCTTTTTCTTAATATTTAGGTGTAAGTGCTGTTAATTCTTGCCCTCTGCTGGCTGCAAAGTAAACTTTGACCATATGGATCGCAAGTCTACCCATCCAGCCAGGCTTTCCAGGGATGGGAGCCTTATTTGGGAACAGAGATTTTCTATCCCATGAGCTACAAAGTGTTTTGTTTCGGTTTGTTTTTTTCACCTGTCAACTGAGTCCACACATTCAGCTAGGCTTAAAGTAATATTTAGCACTTTTAATTGCCTTTTCTCCAAGGCATGCAAACAGCCTTACAAGTGCTCTGAGAGACACTGGGCCTAGTCAAAAATACTTCATCAAACTACAAAGTGCCACAGGCTTTGTGGCTGAGAGGACTAACGGTTTAACACCACACAGTTGGCAATAATTTGGGTCAGAAATCAAGAAGCACTGAACGTCCAACCAAGCGTGCAAGACCAATCGTTGACAGGAATATTATCTGAGCTGAAATCCAGCTAGCTTGCCAGGACTAACGCTTTACTCTTGCGAAAGTGCCATCAAATATTTTTTTAATTGCTAAGATTGTTCAGGAACACGGTTTTTATTCTTATCTGAATGCCATGCCTTTCAGCTATTGAGACTTCTAATAAGATGATATCAGAATATCAGATTTTTTGGAGCTAAAGGAAGATATTTGTTGCCATAGGGGAGGTGTAAGAATAGTGTTGGCTGGGAGAATGTGATTTTTTGTTTTCCACCCACCTGCCCTCTCCTTTTCCGATACCAACAGCTGAAAACGCTTGTAAGATTACTAATGCTCTCCCAGTGTGTGATCACTGGGGCATTGAGCTGGACTATAGGAAGACCCACCTCTGTGGGACCAGCTCTGTTCAGGGCGCTTCCTACCGAATCGCTTGTGTTACTTTTTGCAGCACTTGTGGACTCTTTGGATGTTCACGATGAACAGAGGAACAAGTCAGGAATGACGAGGGCATTCTTCACCCATGAGATCGTTCAAGATGTGTTTGAAGCTGTGCTTCAAAGCCGCTAGCTCGGTGGAACTTTTTGTGTGTACTCAAAGTAAGCTTTTAAAAAGAGCATTTAGTCCAGATTTAGGTTACGCTAATAACAGGTCTGTTTAAGACTCTATCTATGACCAGTTTAAATTGTATAGCCATTAAAGACACCGCACCAAGTGGAAAATGGAAAACTTGAGTTGAATTGGATTGAATTTTGTGTGTAGATATACTACCAGTTCAGCACAAATATAGCTAAGCCAATATGAATTGGATGCATAGACCTGTTTCACAGAAATAAACCTCTTCTTAAATCAGAGAGTAAATACTACGGAGAAGTATTTGTGCAAAAGCTCTTTTGATGCACTGGAGATAAATTACTGAGATGCTTTTGGAATGGCCGCCCCAGAGATTTCCTGGAGTGCATTACCTCGCTTGCAGCCAGGAACAGCTGTTCTCAGAGCTCGTACTAATGAAGTAATTAGGCAATCAAGTTGTACTCTTCGCTCTTGCTAACGTAAAGGTGTGTGAATGCAACTGCCCCCTAAAATGGGTATAATTTTTTTTTATGTCATCCTAACTTTATCCGAAGGTACAGCTAATTAATTACTTCTAAGATGGCTGGAATTTGTGTGGTGCGGAAGCAAAGCCCAATGGGATGAGGGGAGGCGGTGAGAGGATGACCTTGGCTTTACAGCTGAAACGGCTTGATTTGAGCAGGGGCAAGTCTAGATCAGCTGGAAATCTCACTCTGCTCCTGTTCAGTAGGATGGGAACTTAATTTGGGGCTTATAATCTCCACTTCAAATTTAAATCAGGTGTTCTACGGGGGAAGAGTCATTGTACATACTAGATGCACGTGTGGTTTGTTTCTTGCCAAGGATTGGGTCAAATTAAAGGCTGGAGTATTTGAAGACAGGTTTTTAAAACGGCCATCTGAGCAGATTTTCAAATGGCTCACAGGTATTTGTGAGTCTTTACCTCCCTTTTACACTTTAGAGGCATGAAAGAGCAGTTAAGGGGCTTGAGCAAGGACACGCCAGAAGCCTGAGGATGGGTATAGATTTCCATATTATATCACTGAACTTTTTTGTTTATTCATACCCAGGCACAAATAATTTCTAAGACTAAATAGTTAGAATCACAGAATGCGTGAGGTTGGAAGGGACCTTTAAGATCATCAAATCCAACCATTAACCTGCCCTGACATGAAACCCCTTCTAAACCATGTCCCTCAGTACCACATCTACCCTTTTCTTAAACACCTCCAGGGATGGGGAATCCACCACCTCCCTGGGCAGCCTATTCCAATGGTTAATAACCCTTTCAGTGTAAAAATGTTTCCTGATATCCAATATAAACCTGCCCTGACATACCTTGAACCCGTTTCCTCTTGTCCTCTCCCTTGTCCCCAGGGAGAAGAGCTCAGCCCCCATCTCTCTGCACCCTCCTTTCAGGTAGTTGTAGAGGGTGATGAGGTCTCCCCTCAGCCTCCTCTTCTCCAGGCTGAACAACCCCAGTTCCCTCAGTCGTTCCTCATAAGGTTTTTCCTCCAGACCCCTCACCAGCTTCGTAGCCCTTCTCTGGACACGCTCCAGCACCTTAAATAGTTAATAAGGGTCGATTCTTACTATTCTTATG
>VXBO01008598.1:19842-117597 GCA_013400135.1 Rhinoptilus africanus | reverse complement strand
GGGGAAGGTTGTCGGGGAGCGGCGTGCGGGGCCGGAGCGGGGCTGCGGGCGGGAGCGGCGGGCTGGGGGAGCCGCGGTGCGGGCGGGAGGCGGGTCCGCAGGTGCGATGTTCCTGCCGGTGCTGTGCCCGCTGCCTGATCCCTCCGGCGTGTCGCGACAGAAGGACCGTTTCTTGTGCCTTGTGGAGGCTTTGTTCTCTTTCCCCTTGCCCCGGGCACCGCTCTTCCTCGGCTGGAGCTCAGGAGGGGGACGTTTCTCCGTAGGGCTTGTTGCCGTTCTCAAGGAAATCACCCAGCACGATTATCGGAAGTGCAAAGGAATCCGTGTTTTAAAGCGATAATTATTACCCGATCAAAATCCTGAGATCTGGGGAGGCACGACATGAAGAAGTTGGAAAAAAATACTGCCTGTCCTTTTGGTAGTGATGTTACCCCCCTAATAGTGCCCGCGGGCGTTTGAAATGGTCTGTAGGACCCGAAACTCCGCTCCTTGGAATTGTGAAGCCGCTGGGAAAGTTCTCTGTGTGCAACAATTGCCGCTGAAGCTGCGAGAGGAGAGAGCAAAATGCCTCTCCTAGAGCCTGCCCTTGACCGGCTGAACGATTGCACCAGGGGTACGTGGAGATGAGTTGGTTGTGCGGAGTGTGCTTTCGCTCAAAGTTTTACCGTCTCCAAATAGCTTGTCACACGCGTCGAGGAAATGATAAACGCCCTGCATAAGTTGCATGGCTGGACGTTAGGTAGACGGAGCGTGGCGCGATTGCTGGTGCTTGGATGTAGGTGATAAAGGCGCAAGCAGAGAATACAAGCTCACGGAGCTGTAAGGCAGAATTAATTTCTTTTAGGGATTTCCTAGTGACATCATTCATAATTATATGGTTTAATCCTCTAATCTGCTGTAGTGCCTTCGGTTCACATTGGGCCAAATACACCAAGTCCTGAAACGATTTCTATTCCCGCCCACCTGACTGAATCATTTGGAGTTTTGCTTGTGTAAGCCACTGATTTAAGGGGAATGGCCCAATTACTTTAAATAGGAATTGAAAGCACCATCAGTCAGGATTGGGCCCAAGCTTTGCACGGTTCTCCAGTGAGAGCAGATGGGTTGATGGTTAATTTTTACTTCAGAAAGAAACGGTATTTCCAGCTTCTTGTTCCACTGAAGGGAGGCAGCATAAAATAGGAGATGCAAATGTGTTTGATATGCCTGTGGTATTTTTCTGATAGACTGTGGGAGACCACAGGGGAAAAGGAGACTTGGTTATCATACTGAAGCTGCTGATTTGTTGTTTATTAATTATTAACAAGGCTTTTGAGTGCCTGCTGCAGTTTGAAGAGCTAGCACAGGGAAATGACTAGGTATTTAAAGCAGCGTAGGCTCTTGCTAAATAGTTGCTGTGACGTTAGAAATAGTCTCTGTTTTTGAAAGCGTTTTAAAAGCTGGAAGGGGGCACACTGAAGTTGTCACACATGATCCTTCACTGGCATAAATCGAAGCCTGTGGAGCTACAGTGATCTATACTTGTTGAGCCTCGGGTATCAGGCTGGAATAAACAGCTTTAATAGAGCAGTGGAGCTACTGTGATTTATGGGAGTGCCTATACTTGCTCGATGTGGTTTCTGTCCTCACCCTGTTGATGTCTGTGGCAGAGCTTTCACTGACTTTAATGGGGTCAAGATTTGTCTCGCTGGACATAGTTTGTCCTTTCCATTGAGTGAGTTTTAGTCCCTGCTGGACCTCCCTTCATATTAGTAGGTTTTCGCTGGTCTGAATAGATCTAACCCCTTTCAAATGAGGAACAGCATACTCCAGTTTTGGCATGGACAGCAGACTCTGTCTTTCCTGGTAGATAAGTTCACAAGATTTACAGTGTACTGCTTTTATTCTGAATGAAAACCTCAGAAGAAATAACAAGTCCTCCTGGTTTTCTTCTAAAACAACCTTTGCTTTTATGTTTTTAAAATTTCTGTTTGTTTGTTTTGAGTGGTTGTTTGTTTGGATTTTTTTTTCCCCATACAACCTCTGCTCCCTGTATTTATATACGTGTTTGTGCCTGGAGTTTGTAGGTTGCAGCCCCTTCACTGAGGAGCTGCTGTAGGTTGGGAATCAATAGGTAGGTAAGTTCTCTCCTGCTGATCAGTTGGTCCGTCAGTGTGCACAGCGTCAGCTGTGGTCATTCAGTGCCTGAGCATCTGGGGTGGATGAAGTCAAACATAGTAGTAAAAGGCTGATGATGTAGCTGATTATCTGGGATGTTTTTACCTTTGGAGAGGTTTCTCTGGGTTCATATTCTCTAATTTTAATTTTCTACAAAAAGGTACTTGCGCACATGTCCCTACAAAAGCACTGTGTATGTATTCACTTGGATGTCAGCATTCTTGGAGCTTCAGTTCTGCCACTGCCTCTAGATCTTCATTTTCTTTGTAGAGTAAGGTTACTAGGCATCTCCTAGAGCTGTCTTTTCAATATTTTTTACTACTCTGCCCTTTGTGCATTAGTATCCTCTGCATTAGCACAACATTTTATTTCAACCAGTTTTAATTCTTGAGTAAAGGGAAGGAGAAAGTGCCGTGGTACAGATGATTTATGAGTAGAATAAGTAACTTCTTGTTCGTTCTGTACAGCTCAGTAATTTCTTAGAGCCTTTCAAAGAATCAAACTAGAGTATTTGCTGCTCAACTGATCCAGAAGCACAGTCCTGGAATAACAAAGGAATCAATTTAGACCCGAATGTAAAGTCCACTCAGTGGAAATCAATCTGGATGTGCTTAACAGGTAACATCCTTGCTCTACGGAAGTCAGCTGGACTTTTACCATTGACTTCAGCTGTGTCAGGATTTAATGCTTGGAGCCTGTTGCCGTTACTAATGATGTTAGTGAAAAATTTCATTAGGAAAGTGGTTGGATCCCACATGAGATAGTTGACCTATGTCTCAAGCACAGATCTCATGCCACACTTACTGTTATGTTGGGAGAGACGGGGTGGTCGGGCTGGCCTCTTCCCATCCCTAGGAAAAGGAGATGTATTTAATGAACTTGGTGTGCCATAACCATCAAGTTGCCCTGAACTTTTGAACGCAGCAACTTCAGACTGCTTGAGTGTGTCTTTCTTGTCAGTCCCATTGGGTTCAAGGAGTGCTCAGTCTTTTCCTGGGCATAAATCATTTCTAAATTTTAGGTTTAGATTTGTGCTTCTCCAGTAGGTGCTCCTGCAGACCAGAAGGTGCTACTGCTGTTCAGGTGAATGAATGTCTGCTGTTTGTAGGTTGGCTTTGGCACACGCTTCACAGGCACCGGCTGTGCGGAAATACGGAGGTGCGCTTCAGAAGCAATATCAAACAGTTCTCTAAGGCGCCCAGAGCTCTTGGATTACTGGATGGCATCTTTTGCCCTGCTACCGTATCTCCTCCAGGATCATTTTTTTTCCAGTTGGGAAAAAAGATTACGTTTAGACTAGGAACTGTGGGGCCAGATCTGCAAGTCGCAGCTAGGTTTGAAATGTGAGAGGAATTTTCAGTTCTTGCGTCTCCTTGGAAATCGTGTAGCCAATAGATGAATGCTGTAAATCTCTTTCATCTTTTTGCATAGGTGGTTACGCTTTTATTTATTTATTACTCTTTAGCTGTATGAAGATACAGGATTAATGTATCTGTTTTAGAGGCTTTTAACCTGTGTGCATTAAAATCTGTGGAAAGGAAGTAGTTTAATTGCAAGAACTGGAAAAGTATATCTTCTCTTTCCTGCAGTGGAGTTTCTGTCTTGTAAGTAATTACTGTGTACAGTGTGTGTGTGAGTGTGAAGGAACTGCAAATATCTGCACTAGATATTCGTCTCCATTCTTTTTTTTATTGCCTGATTTGAAATAAAAATTGATCTGACCCTCTCTCTCTCTCTCTTTCTCTGTGCCTCCAACAGCTGTAGGATTTGGAATGGATCCTGACTTACAAATTGATATCATCACAGAACTGGATCTTGTGAATACAACCCTTGGGGTAACACAAGTGTCAGGGCTACACAATGCCAGCAAAGCATTTTTATTCCAAGGTAAGACAAACATCTTCAATTCTCTTATCTCGCTTCTGCCTGCTTTGATGCCTAACTGATTCCCTGCAATGGCAGTCTTGCTTAACTGTCGCTTTCTTTTATTTTTATTTTTTGGAAATAGTCCTTGTTATTTTCCTGAAATACATATGGGTTTTTTATTTATTTTTTTTTTCAGTGCGCTGTCAGGTAGTTGAGGTCAGAGATCTTTAGGGAAGTATTTTTGTGTAGGCTTTCAACACTCCCCAGTACTTATTTCTAACTAAATACGTCGAAGTGGTTGCAAGGCATGGCCTCTGTGACTGGAGACATGCAGAGAAACACAGGGCTGAAGCTGTGTAACTATGAGAAAGCATTTAATGTGTTTACACTGATGAGTAACATGTAGCAAGTCTTTCATCAGCTCTGTGAAAACTGTTAAAGTGAGAAAATTGAGCAGTATTGCGTTTAACTGTCCAAACTGAATACCAGGTACAGAATAGGTCACTTTGAATTGTGATTTTTTTTTTTTTTTTGTCTTTCAATATGCTAAGAGAAGTGGTTTAAAATGGTGTGGGGTTTTTTTTTTGTCTTTGGTATTTTGAGTGAATGAGGTTCTGGGTGAATTAACAAATCTTACCATGGAGTGAAGTAATGTCCAGATTAAGAGACAGTGTCCCATGGGGTGGAAGCACTGAGTTGCTACAATATGCCAATTAGGCGAGGAAAACATGTACATCAATTGACATTAGCATGCACATTAAAGCACAGTTAGGAATGTTTTTGTTGTGGGAGACTTCCTGTGTTTGTTTTTTCTTTACTGTGCTTTACTCTGTGCTGAAGTGTGTGTTTCAGTGTCATTTTGACACCTGTCCTCTGTAGCTGTTTTTGGAGGCAAACAGCTATGATGTCATTTAGCTTTAGTTCTGGATATGCAATGCTAACTGGCTTTACTGTAAGAAATAAAAAGAAGCAGGTCTGCAATCTTAGTTCTTTGTTTTCCTGGCCAAGGCCAGTTTAGGAGCCAGAGCTGAGAGATTTCTGGAGACCTTCTCGGGATTGTTAGATTGTCCCATCTTTTTATGATACAACGAATAGCATAATTTTCACGGATTCCCACGTTAAAGTCTAGAAGAAGGGCATGAATTTATTCGTTTAAAGATATCAATTGTTTTTCTTCTCATACCTCTGACTCTAGGTTTGTGTATTACAGACAAACAATATTAAAGTACAGTCATTCCTTTAAGGACTGCAATGGTCTGACAGACTTAAAATATTTTAGTATTTCCAATGGCTATTCCATGCAGCTGATCAGAAACACACTGATGAACTGTCATGGTGAGTTTTCACAGACTGCTGGTCAGAGCTGCAGGGAAGAAGACCGAGATGTGTTTTTCAGGACACCGACTGAAACCCTTGATACTGAAAGTAGCTTTAAAAGGCTAATGGTGAAGATGTTATGGATATTCATTTGTTTTTGCTTTGGAGGACCCCACCTGTAGTTCACAAACTTACAGAAGACTCGTGTAAAAATGGTAGAGCTCGTAAAATTCATGTGAGCGCATAAATTGGAAGATAGATGTTCATGGGAAGCGATGAACAAAAATTCACTGTGCAAAGTGAATAAAAGATTTGGAGCCTGTAGTTAGATAAATAAAGCTTTTTTAATTCCCACAACAGAAATTCTTCTTGCTTATGTACTCGGGAATAGCCCTGTGCTTGGATATTGCTTCTAGTATGAAACTTCTTGGAAGATGGCTTGGGAAAAATCATTCTTTTCAGTTAAGCTCATCAGCCCTTGGTCTGGGAGAAGACTGAAGACCTTTGGTTTTTTACTCCATCCCGAGAGAGGTCTGTGAGGTCTCTTGCTGCTGCTGTCGGACGGGATGGAAGTCTGAGGCCGCTCTGTTGGCTGCCTCCCTTCTTGTTTCTATCTGTTATTTGTTAAATGTCAGCAGTGTGTCGGCAGCTGTATGGATTCCCTTTTACTAACAGAGGTGACTCAATTTACAACCACTGTTTGGCCATGTGCCAGGTCCTTTGGCTGGAACCAGGAGATACTTAATTTTGATTTTTATCTTGCCGTACAGTAAAACCAATATAGAACTCAGGACAATGTATGGGCAACTGCTGTGTTTAAGTTAGAAATAATACTGTTTCCCATAAAGATTCACAAAAAAACTAGCCAACGTGACACCCTCAGGGGGAGAGAAGAGACTGGAAGTTAGTGCATAGTTTCAAAATTACTGTATTGTCTTGGACTAGCTATTCCAGTCTCCAAGATGTGGTAATTTCAGCAAAGCTTTGCTTTGATTAGCTCTTACCATATGCGAGTAGTTAATGCATGCTGTGCCACGCGATGCCATGCTGCTCCGGTGTTGGCTCTGAGCAGGGGAGGACCTCACCTGGCAAGCTGATTGCTGAGCATGGAGTCCCGTTAGAAGACCTCTTCACTCGTGTGCTTTGACCACCGAGGATTCCCTCATTTAGTAAATGAGAAGAGTTTATCAGTATTTCCTTTGGCGTATGGTTTTCGTAGGGACAGTTTTGCCTGCTGCCTTTGGCAGTGTCCTTATAATAACGTAACAGGGCTCTGAGCTTACACAAAGGTTCCCCGTGGATCATTTTCTGTCTCGTAAGATTTATTTTCAAAAATGGCATTATCAGAGCTGTTCATACCAAGAGTGTTCCTTGGTGTGTCCCTGGAAGTCTCCATCTTTGAGGCAGAAAAATGGAAACTTTTTCCCCAACCTAGACAGTTATGTGTACCGCTGTAGTGAA
This sequence comes from Rhinoptilus africanus, assembly GCA_013400135.1. Classification (NCBI taxonomy): domain Eukaryota; kingdom Metazoa; phylum Chordata; class Aves; order Charadriiformes; family Glareolidae; genus Rhinoptilus; species Rhinoptilus africanus. Next base: position 110,796 of record VXBO01008598.1, on the reverse strand, counting down.
AATATGGTTTGTTTTCTTAAGCAAGGTTCTTTTTCTATGAATTAAACTCTTTGAAACGGAAAGCTTTGTAAGTTTTTGTCATTTTTTTCCAGTTGCATTTAGAGGCAGACAGAGGAAAGGAAGAAGAGCAGTGATGGGAAGACATGGACAGAAGGGATTATATTTATGATTTTATATTTTTGATTATTTTATATATATCAAAAATTTATATATATATAAAAATATTTTATATATATCAAAAATTATATTTTTGATCAGTGATGTTAGTTCTCTTACCTTAAGTGACATACTGTTTGTTACAAACTTTCTGGGGAGTGATGTCATGATTTGATTTATCCTAGAGAAAATGTAGAAGGACTCTTTTCCCTGGAGAGTTAGCAATTTCAGTCCAAGACGACCTCAGTGAAGCCAGTGGAGTATTCTGATTTTATAATAACATTGGTAGCAACAGCTGAAACTCAGATTTCTGTGTGAAGTGGCTTTACGGGCACAGAAACAAATTCAGCTCCATTGCAAATGGTGTGACAGCATGATAGAACCAGAGTGGCAATTGAGAGATGTGGGTTGCCTTTGGGCAAGCAAATCTGTTCCTAATTCAGAAAAACGTAGAAACCTATGATTAAGTGTAGTCATCGAAGGGGTCCCGTTGGGCATGGACTTTGATTATTAGAGTATTTCAGATAGATTTTTGATTGATCAGTTCCATTATTTGTGTGTTTCAGTTCCGTTCTCTGTGAAGTGGGGATGAGGGAATCCAAAAAGCAGTGTAGGCGCTGCCGGTGTGTATTAGATGAAATGTAGATATCTGACTTGCAATTGCAATTCTGCAAACAGTCTAACTCTTAAGATCCCTAACATGATGCTGTCTTAAATAATTATCTTTTATTTATTTATATGAAAAAGAGTGGGGGGGCCGTTCTAGCATTAAGGGACAAAGGAGGGGGAGTGGAGAACCTTGACTAGAGCGCTCTTGGGGAACTGGGCACCCAGGATCCTAGTGTCCGACCGCAGATCTCCTCACCTCCAACCAGCATTCCAAAGAATTCAAGGAACCAGTTCTGGAGGTGCGTGGGAAATCTACCTCAAAGAAATGTATTGAAAATATTAATCATCCCCTGATGCATTACAATAACATCTTACAAATGCTGCATGAAAGGCATCTGTAAATCGTATCTTACAAACATGACAAAATGATACTGAAATTCCTGGAACAGGATTACAGTGTAAATTTTAGTACGTTAAGAAACACTGAGCCGTGGCTCAATTAGCGGGGCTCAGTCCTGTTCTGTGTTTTGGATAGCAGGGAAGCAGGGCTTGTTTTGACCCTTTAGGTGGAAATCTCAGCAGGATCTTGAGTTCAGTGGCAGGGAACGGCTCTCATTATAAATAAGGCAAGATGAGGTGCTTAACTGGTTGTCCTGTTTCTAGGTAGACTGAGCCTAGACTTGCCAGTTTTTAGCCTAGCTGTTACATTATGCGATTACCTCAACCAGTCTGACTTTTGTCCTGTGCTCAGTTCTTGTTGGGGAAGTAAAATTTTATTCCTTTTACAATCTGTCAGCTATGCACATTTCTTTTTAATTCTGCTCTCAACATCTCTTTTGAACCAACACAGGCTTGAAGCCTTTACTTGTGAAGCAGTTGCTCCAAGAAGTTTAATAAGGCTTTGCTGTTTCCTTTCCTAACAATCTGGCAGTATTTTTCAACTTAGTCTTTAAATTGGGAATGGTCTTTTTACTGTGTATACTACGTATAGCACTCAGTAACTTAGACCACAGCGTAGTGTTAAAAGTCTAGCTATATTGTAGTCCTTTCTTCCTTGACCGTTTCTTCAGTTGTATTAAATGACTGCTGGATTTATAAGAAAATCACCTGGCCCATGGCTCCTGCAACACAGAGTTCAGTCATGCTCCTTCTTCCCAGTTTGTACCGGTGACTGCCAAGTTCTTTTCTGTACAGTCGTGGCTTCAACAGGAAAGGTGAAAGAAGAACATGTATCTTAAAGCACAGAGAAAAGCAATGTTTTGGTGAGAAAAGAGTGAATCTTGTTGAGTTTCTGAAGCAGAAGGGCCATGCTGCTTCAGGGCAGAACAGAGAGCAAAGCTGCAGGTCCAAGCTGGTAGAGGTGACTCCCACCAGACTCGCTTGAGCTTCCAGACATGATACATCCCTCTCTGTTGGTGTTTCTCTCAGTATGTTATGGATCCTGATTTTTTGTTTGGTTTTTTTTAGACACCTTCCTCCTTGACTTGCTAATTCCTTGCTTAGAAAGTAGAGGTGTTTCCAGATCCTACTCTAGGAGCCCAGGTCCTAGAAGTCAGCTTTTGCAGCACAAAGTCTAGGGGGTTCGATATTGTTGTCAAGAATGGACACATGCCCTTTACATCAGGAACGTTAGCTGCGCTTCTGCTAGGAAAGTCTTCAGGACACTCTTCTTATGCCCTGGCGACGCGTGTGGGGCAGTAGCTCGGCCCTGGGGTGCGCTCAGTAGTTCAACGGCCGGGTGAGCAGGCTCCTGCCTTCGTTCCTCAGCGTGTGAACATCTTCTAACCTGATTCTCAGTGACCTTGTGCGATGGCTGAGGTTTTAATCCACTTTAAGTGTTAAAGCTCAGTTATACCAACATTAAGGAGCAAGGTGTGCAAGCTGCAGAGCTCGGAAAAGAGCCGTGGACTGAATGAGAGGAAGCAGATAACGGTTCAAGGAGGAAACTTGCAATTACTCTTCTTGGGGTGGACAGCAGGGAGGCCTGCAGTGGGGAGGAGAGGTAAACTTTAATTTGAGAGTTCAGGGCGTCGGTCCCTCTTTACATGAGATAATGCAGTAAATCACAGAATCATAGGGTTGGAAGGGACCTTAGTAGATCATCTAGTCCAACCCCCTGCCAGAGCAGGGTCACCCAGAGCAGGGGGCACAGGAACGCNTGGCCCCATCCTCCTGACACCCACCCTTCAAGTATTTATAAGTGTTGATTAGTTCCCCCCTCAGACGCCTCTTTTCCAGGCTAAAGAGACCTAATTCCCTTAGTCTATCTTCATAGGAGAGGTGTAATGAGAGTCATTGCTTTCTGTGGGATCTCTCCTGGTGTGTTTATAGCAAATATTGAGTGTAAGCAGTATCGTTTTTATGGAGCAGAAACCTTACAGAAGCAGAAAAATTAGGAAGGCACAACATGGGTGGCTCGAAATTGTTGTGCTGCCTTCAGCTGTCATAAAAGAGAGAAGCTCTAGGACTTTTTACATGCTTAGTGGTACCTGAATACCCCATCTTGGATGCTGGGAGGTTTCGGGACAGCAACGGTGCGGAGCCTGTGGGCACATCGGGGCTGCCATCGTCCTGCTCCTCCACATGCTTGGCGCAGTCGGGAAAGCAGACGACGCCCCGTGTGCTGTTGGAAAGGAAAGGAGCGTTTTGGGTTTTTTACCAGATAGAGCCCACTGCCCACCGGGGCTCCCGGCTGCTTGTTTGCTGCTTCCCTCTGGCTGGGTGAGGGTTTTTTTGCCCGTTTTGCCACATGGGTTCCCTGAGGCGCCAGCGCGGGGCCCTGAGGGGAGGTGGGGCGGCGGGAACCGGCCCTGTCTGGCCTGGGGCAGCTCCCGCCTCCCCTCACAGGGGCAGGGCCCTGCACCTCACCCCGGGTACAGGTATTTCGCAACCTTCTCAAACTCTGGAACCTTGGGTTTTTTTTTAAAAAGAAAGGTAGAGTGAGTTTCCTTCCCCCCTGCCATCACGTGCCCTGTCGTGCAAGTCTGCGCCAATTTCCACAGGGGTGGAGTGAATTTGGGGTTTTACTCTGTGTTGCCTGTGGGGGTTCCTGGCACCTCGGGAGGGAAAACTGTCATAAAATTAGGCCTTTGGATGTCATAAAATTAGGCCTTTGGATGTCAAAAAATTAGGCCTTTGTCTGCGTAAGCAAAAACAGTATCTACTTTTGAGGTGTGGGTCAGCCTCTTGCCCTGATCATGAGGTAACATTTCTGGCGTTGCTGCTTCCTTGGTGCTAAATTTTGACCATTTCCCTTCTCTTTCCACTGAGATCTCCCTTCTGCGATTGTCCTCTCGCTGGGGGACAGCAGAATTGGTGGTTTGCCTGAAGCCGATCTGCTTTCAGGGCTCGTTGGCTCTGACGGCAGTGAGGGGCACCTCTGCTCGCCCGTGGTGGTGGCTCACAACCGGCGGCTGCGTGGCGACGGTGGGGCCAGCACGACCAAGGTTTGTGGAGTGGTGAGAAATAAGACCTGTCTGTTCCCTTGAACGGAGCGGGGTCCTCACCCACCCTCCACATTTGTCCCTTGGGATGTCCCCCTGATTTTACAAGCTCCAGCCCGTCCCTTAGGAGCTGTAGCCGCTGCCCACCATCCTAGAGAGGTGCCAGAAAGTTGCTTCAGTGCTTTCAGCCCTTTGAAGAGCCCCTAAAGAGCTGCTCTGTAAAGCACTGCTAAAAGAAGAGTTAAAGTAAGATACTGACAGCTGGGCTGGCCAAGAGGGTGGACAAAAGTGTGGCTTCTCTGGTGGCGATGGTTTCTGGGCTTGCGTCCATCAGCAGGATGGAGAGCAAGGTCTTGGTCTCTTTTTTGTGATCTTGAGTGCTTTTCCTGCTTTTCCCCCTTTTGCCCTTTCCTTCCCAGACCTCTGTGGAAGCTGGAAAGGAGAGTGAAATAAAACTGGAAATTTAGGGGCAAGAACTGGGTACGTAAAGTGACAATAATGTAGCTGGGATGAACGGGCTCCCCTGAGAGCCAGGGAGCGAAAGAGGCTGGTGCTGGGCAGTGGGTGGTGAGAAGCACTCAGATGAGATTGACTGTGACAGGCAGGGCAGGGAAACCGAGACTCAGAGGCGAGAGAAGAGACACAGCTGTGATGAGACGCTGGAGGCCAAGAAGAAGCGGGTGATGGCTGGGCAGGGAAGCTGTGACAAGGACGATATAAGGACTGTGACTTGGAAGGGAGTGAGGTGCAGGGATGGAGAACATGGTAAGGGGAGCCATGGAGAGCAGTTGGGAGAAGCAGGCTGGAGAGAGAGGCAAGGGGCAAGGGCCCCCATGGGAACCCTGAGGACTGCAATCTTCTACAGGGTGGGTAGCACTGGGTAAAGGTTTTCTTACGGTAGAGGCAGCGTAATAGGGAGAAGCACTAAAAGTTCAGATTTGGTAGTGCTGCGAAGTATCAGTGATGTGTGCAAATTTTTAACAAATATTTTTGGAGGATACAACTTGGATAATATGTGGGTTTTTTTTAACATTTTTTATTAGTGATTTAGAATGCTAATTTTGCTGTGCTTTGGTTGTGCACCTGTAAAGTTGAGGTGCTATTACCCTTTCCTCTAACAGTGGTGTGAAAAGAATTAATTAACATTTGTAGAGGTCTCTAATACTGTGCTGGAATAATAAACTTGGTCATAGTCTGTTTGTCATCAGAGAAGGATTTGAATATGGTAGATTCAAGGTGAGCCTTGAACAATAAAAATAAAGCAAAACTTCAGATCCTTGTTTGTTAAATGAATATTTTTTGCTCTTTGTTCTTTACTTTGTGTACCGACTGAGATAGGGGGTGCCTCTGGAAAGCTGGTGTGATCCTCTAATTAAGAACAATTAGGAATGGTGTTGGAATGCACATCCCCAGAGGGCTAAGCAAGGTTTGCCTGTGAGACTTTAACATCTGTCTAACTTACCATTTATATTTGTTTTTTTAAATATAGCTAATGTTTTAATGTGTTTTGTTTACACAATGTAATTTTTTTTTCCGATGAAATCATTAGCCTAAATGCTTTGCTTTTTTTTTTCCTTTGGAAAACTGATAATTTTCTGAACAGAGAAATGATCTGGAGTTGGAATACAATCCACTAGGAGGGATGAGTGAGATGAATCATCTTCGATGGAAGAAATTAAAGATCACTTGAGACACAATTATTGAACAATGCTTTGAGGCTTTGAAGATACATAAACTACTGTTAACTTTGTCAGTTCCCAGCAGTAGTTTTTAAAATACTCATATATACCCATGCAGTGTTGGCTGTTTTCACTCTTGTTTAATATTAGAATTATGTTAGAACCTTGTCTAGAAGTAAAATTTATCCAGCATATTGATGTGAAGGTATAACTTGTGAATCCTTGCAGAGTTTCTTGTTCCATATCCTCGTGTTTCAAACACCATTATCCCCCCAAAGTGTAGACTAAAATAGAAACTTAGTCACATTAAAAGCCAGTGACCAATTTCTACTTTTTTTTTTTTTTCATCCTGAATGTTGTCATGCTGCCTTCTGTTACTTGACATTTTTTGGGTTTCCTATCATGTCTGTAATGATTAGGAAAGAATTCTGAGCACACATTGCCTCCGTCCTTGGCAGTTATTTTTGCTTTCCTGGGAGACAATAATTGTGCTACTTGTCTATCTTCATTGCCACAGTGGTAAGTACAGGGGGGGAAGTGGGAGAAGCACTTCAGTATTTCTGTAGTATGCTAAAAGCCTCGAATGCTTCTGGCAACCTGTTGACGAATTCCTGTAATGAAGATAAGCTGAAAGGAAACAAAAGGTCTCTGCTCTTCAGTGGGCAGAGAGGGGGATGCAGAAATTAATTTCTGATACTGCTAGTAAGTGTTGCATACTTCCACACCACATGAAGATCTCGGTCTTTACAATGAAAGTAAATCAATTTAGATAAAAATAACAGTTTGAGTTTCTTGTATCTTCATCAGAACAGAAATTGTCTTTTTCCTGCAAAGGATTTTGGCAAACTGATACTCTTAAGTCAAGGTTTTATTAACTTCTTGTTTAGTAAACGAGTATTAAACTGGAGTAAGAATATTGTTCTATGATGTCTTGTCAATCAGGTCCGTGTGCTAGTCAGAGCCCTGGGAAGTTGAGGCGAAACAGAGTTGGTACTTGAGTTGTGCTGCCTTGAGGTGAGTCCCTACACAGTGCGGAGCAGCCCTGGGTGGAGAATCCTGCCCGAGTTCAGGGCAAGTCCCGGCACCTGATACCGCGGGTCCGGATCGCTGGGCAGGTGCTGGGGTAAAAGAGAGCAGAATTGGAGAGTTACGTGGTCTTGCTGAGTTAAAACTGCTTGAAATGCAGAGGAAGGGAAAAGCAATGTTGAAGAACTGGGTTCTCACTGTTAGGCGCTGAAACAAAGTGGCCCATTATGGTTGGTTTTGATCCCATGAGGGATCTCTTAATATTCTAAACCATTTTAGTAGAAATGTGTTAATATCTATTTGATAAGAATATTTATACTCATCCTACTTGATTGAATTACTTCTAAATAGAGTGACATCTTTTGCCTAAAAAGAACAAGTCTTATTTGAAATTATTGAAATTATTATCACATATTTGTAAACACATACAATGTGTTTTTTTTTTTTTAAGATTTTGTACCTTTAAAAAGTACACAAAGGCAGAAATAATCAGACCTAATGCAGGAGCCAGGTGCAGACCATTTCCTGTGGTGAAAAACCCTGCTGTCTTGAACTACCTCTCAAGAATAAAAATTAGATGCTACTTCAGGCCTCAACCTACTTCTATGCCAAATTCTAGATTAATCTTGCCACCTGCAGTGTGGGTGTATAAATGACACGAGGGGGACATTTTTTCTCTTATTTTTCATTTTTGCCACGTAAATGGTGTGAAGTAATCATGTCATACTGTGCTGGTTTATGGCATTATATCATGTGATTGCCCTGCCTTTTGTGGCCTATTCAATGATATAAAATGCGGAACATGAGACTTTTTTTAATAGAAGGGACAAAAGAGTTGGTTTTGGCACCTGATGTCCACTAAACCATTCATCTAAATCAGTAGTTATGTAGGTTGCATACTTGCTAAAAAAGCAAAGTTGGTTTTGTAATTCTGACAACAAGGATGTGTGAATGGCTATTTTGGAGCGATAAATACTGTAGCTGAGCACTGGTGTTTTAGCTTCCTAAAAATCTCTCATTGCAGTCTGTCCATCATCCTCCATACTTGTAACATTTTTTACACAGTTCCAGCTGAGCTTCCCATTGGCTCTCTGTATTATAAATAGGAAAATATAGTATGGGATCACTGCAGCTGCACCAACTATTTTATGGAGTCTGTCCTCCCCTTGCAAATACGGGTGACTCCTCCCTCTGAAGCTGTGAGTTTTCTGTTTGGCATCAGTGGAAACAGATACCTCCTACAGCAGCAAGTGTGTGTTGTAAAGCTTAGTTCTGTGTTGTGTCCTCCTTTCTTGTCTTTTTTTTTTTTTTTCTTTTCATTTTTTTTTGTAAATCATTTGTAAACTAGAAGGTAGCGAAGATGCTCTGAGAGTGCGACACGTACAAAACTCAATCTTGGAGGTTAAATACTCATTGCTTCTGTGTTGAAAGACTACCTACAGATGGCATTCAGACCTGCCTCTGCTTCTCTCTCTCCACTTTGGCTCATTGTGCATAACAATGTTGAAATTTTAATTCTTGGGGACCGGGGAAAATAACAAAGCCAAGATGTGTGGGAGGAGAGTGGGGTTTGTGTGCGTGTGTCATGATTTTTCTTGTTCTGTGGAGGTCTCTACGGATGTTCATCATGCTGTTTGGGAAATGAAGCAGCACAGCCTTAAAACATGAAATTTGTAGAATAATTCAGTAAATGCCGATGATTTGGAAACCTCATGTACTGCACTTTATCTCAAGTCTTCCTTTTAAGGGAATCTGCCGACAACTTGTGGCAGAAGGACCCTGTGCAGTGTTAGGTACAGTAATTTTATTAGGGAAATGGTGGAAGTTGTTTAGCTTTACTTTGTTGTAATTAATTATGAAGCCAGAACAAAATTAAGTCTCTTTTTTGTAACAGTATTGCCCACACATTTAAAAGTCATGGTTGTGTGTGTTAGCCTTTTGTTCTCTGATGCTGGCAGTGCTTTTAATGTTTTTTGATGTCTTGCGAGTACCAGCTTTCAGATGGGATATTCTGCCTTTCTAGCTTTATGCCATCCTAATTGTTTCAAAATGTAGTCATTAAAAAAAAAAGTAAACATTACTGCTGGTGTTATTGCTAACGGCAAGAAATGCAAAAAAGGGGGACACATGTGGCACTTCTATTTAAATAAAAGCTTGTTTTCAGAAACAAAGGCTTATGGAGCAAAAGGGACCGCTTAGTACCCCAAGCACGTTTGCTGTTACGGATGAACCCACAGCAATGGATGCTATCAAAGTTGTCATATTTTATTCATGAGTTGTGGTATGCTTGGGTGAAATAAGAAAAGCAATGCTCCAAATCATAATTATGGTGTAAAAAGATAAAGCAGTTATTATTGTGACATTTTTGAAAATTCTTAAATCTCTCAAATAATTCATATAAAACTTGCGGAGAATGACTAAGTATGTTAGCTGTATTTATGGTTCTTTGTTGGGGTGGGGTGTGGAACACTTCACAAGTAGAATTTGTACATATTTTGGGAGAATATATAAAAGTTTGCTTATGTGTGTTCCAAGAAATAAAGACAACTAGAATATTGAATATAAACGTAAAGAGGCTGACAGCAGAAATTATACTTCAGTAGAGAAGGGCTTTGACAAATGTATTATGCCTCATGCTATTATCATGCAGCTAATAAATAAAACAGACACCCAGGATTTAATTTGCTTTTGCAATAACACAGAAGTGATTTTTCTGAGGGAAAGAAAACAGAAGGGAGAATTACTTCATGAAACACATTTGTTGAATGTTTGTACAAATCCTATATAGAGAATAAAGAAAAAACATAAGATTTTAGTAATAAATGATCTAAATGCTTTAGAAGTAATAAACTATTTAGAGTGCCAAGTCATTGGGAGTTTTTGAACCAAGAGAGCACTTCAGCATATGCTTACTTTGAACTTTACGGATAATTTCATTGCCTTTAGTTGGATTATTCATGTGATAAAAGGCTTTACTGAACTGGAAATTAAAACCTTTGCGTCGGTGTAGCCAGGTCTGTTAGCTGCCATAAGTAGCGTTAGGCATTATGACCACTCTCTGTAAGTGAAGAAACAGAGTCAGAGGTTTCTGTTTTGCTGAAACTTTCCTGTTAATGAACTATTTAAAAGTGGTATTTTGATTGACACAGTTAAGAATGCAGGTTTTCACCAGAGGGGCAAACTCTGTTTTCTGTGTGGCTTCGCTGAAGTTAGACTACGATTTTCAACAGAGCCAAGATAATTTAGGCATTCAGCCTCTCTCCTGCTTCAGTGGGATCTGCTGTTTAAACTTTCTTTGAAAATCCAGGTTACGGGTTGCTCATTGACTATGTGTCATATTCGTGTTAAACTTAGGAATCCTAAAGCACTTCAGAGGTACTTGATATTACTATTTATTTGTATACTGTTGCCATAAAGTATGAGCAGCATTTGTTGTTTCCTGAAAGAAGGAAGCGTGCTAAATGAGAAATCGGAATTATTACATATTGCTTAAAAAAGGGATCAATCTCTCTGCATGCTCTATTGAAAAAGCCTAAATTTTGTTTCTGGATTACAAACTCAATAAGGGTTATAGCGTGAGGAAATAAGTCCCAATTACAATTAGTAGTTACTGGCGAAACTTGGCTTTTATATCTGATTTTTGTTTCTAGATGCTCCTCACCTTCTGGCACTGTCTTCACTTAAGTTTCTTTTGAACAAATATAGCTGAAGAACACGTTTTGTCAAGTTCAATATATGTTATAATGTTTTAAAAATCCATTCCAATTTTTTGGGTCTGTGATTTGAGCATACCTGAAAATGTTTTGCAGAAGGGGAGGAAAACATGCTTGGCTTGCTTTTGCACGAAGCCAAACCAGAAGCAGTATTTTTGGGGGGGCTCATTATTTTGTGTGATGCTAGCATTTAATATACTCTTAAATATATCCCCAAAGGGGACAGTACTCCTGCAAAATGGACAGCATATCGGTAATGATTCTTAGCAATTGCTGTTTTTTCTCCAACATTGCATACATTGCCACTGGCTCTGTTCAAACATGACATTGTTGCTAGCGTAGTCCATGCTCTTTCTGTTAAAATGTTGTTATTATTTTCCAAATTTGCAAATAGCAATCTTTATAGTCACAGTGATGTTATACCTTATCTAATATAGATAAACGGTGGAAAAGATGTTATAATCAGTGACTCCTGAACTAATTAACTAACAACGCATGTAATTTGATTAACTCCCATGATTTAAGAGCAGATTATGTGCTTTTAGTGGTAGTGTAACTTCTGGAGCGTTTCTATCAAGCATTTAATTTAAGGGATCAACCGTTTGTAAATAGTCTTGATTTCAGCACCAGTCCCTTGAGGGAACAACAGGCTCTACTTGAGAAGGCGAGCCTGAGCTCAGTAGCTGCTTAAAATATTGGAAACAAATTAAAGTGGCTGCAGGTGATATGTAGCCTCAGCGAGGCCATCACCGCTGTTCTCAGCAGGAAGCTCGTTGCAAAGCCATTTGGCTTAGTTGTTCTGATTTTGCTCCATAATGGCCAAATGGTTTGAAGACGGTGTCGGTTGCTGTGCTACCTGGGTGCCCAGGCCTGCTGCTCATCCTGCTGCTGCTGCAGGGATGACTCCAGTGCTTTCTGTGGTTCATTCTGTCCATTCGGGTGGAAAAGAAAAGGAAGGGCCCTGGAGATACGAAACCCATATGCAACAAAAAGAGGGGCAGCTTCTCAATGCAGGCTTTGCTACAGCTTTCTGTCACCCTGCTTTCTCTGTCGCTTAGGGCACCTTTTACTATCTGAGGCTTGAGGAACGTTGGTGGCCACCTTCTCTCTCGTCATTTATTCATTTCCAAGTCTTGTGCAGTATCTGCTGCTTTGTTTGTTCCAGAGTGCTTCATTTCCATGGTTCAGTTTGAAATGCTGATAAAGCAAACAAAAGACTTAGACTCTCTGACAAGTACTTAATTAACATGAGTGTGGTCATTCTAGCTAGTGCTCAAGTCGGGCCAATTTTCAAGAAGTGAAGAGTCCAACATTTAGCCACTAAATCAACTAAATTATTGGTTGGGGAGAAACTGTGATTTGAGAAGTAATCTCTGTTTGATTTCTTTAGTGACTCAAAATTCTGCTGTCCTTGGTATCTGGAGTTTAAGGACTGGGTTTGCAGGAGCTTCCTGAAAGGAATGAAATATATGTATAGGATTTTAAATGCTAGATTAATTTTTTTTAGGAGAGACCTACTTGTAAATTAGTTTACAAGCATGTGTATCAAAATGACAGTAATATATGGACGCTTATTGCCAGCGTGGTTTTGCATCATGCAAAAGGAGAATTTACATTGAATTATACTATTTTTCCACGTTCTCTAGCAGAGCTGCTTTTGCTGTATAGTCATGGGAACTTACCTTTGTAACATTAGCTATTCACCCTGGTAATTGCTCCATCCTCTAATTTAATGAAAACCCATTAAACCGAAACAATAATTAAAATGAGACATCATCTCTGTAGGAGGTTTGCATATTAAAATCACCAAGCATTTCACTGTAGAAGGATCTTATTCTGGAGAAACAGTGTTTGAAGCAACGTGTAAAAAGTGATTTATAATGAATAATCATAATTTAGAAAGCTGTGCTGTTGAACATGATTTCCTACTGTTTATTACTGACTCTGAGTGGAGCTAGCAAGGCAAAAGCATTTACAATGTCTTTTCCTACCAGTGAGAGCACCTGGAAGCAGAGATGTGCTCATGAGGAAACATCGCGCCGCCTTTAGTCCTCCCTGGTAGCATAGTCTTAAAGAGAAGGGTGAGGTGTTTTCACCCCTCTCTCTGGGTTGCTGGCAGATAGGACAGGCAGTGCCGGTCCCCACTGTGCCGGGTTCAGGGGCCACAGAGAGCTGCATGGTACCTGCCTAGGACCTTAAACAATGGCTTGCATATATTTTCCCGTGGCAGTACATCACAGCTTGCTAAAAGCCACGCTTTGGCCTGGCTTGGAAGCAGTGTAGGCGAGTGGCAGGCGTGGTGGATGAATTTGTGGCTGTGCTTAGGTGATGTCTAGGTATGCTGCTACTTGGCTGGTGGGTCTCTGTAGCGCGGCGTGGGCTGCCTCGAGCCTTAGTGCTAGTAGCCAAATTGAGCACCCAAAGTGCTCTGAGAGATATACGTGGCTCCGTGCCTATTCCTGTGACAGGAGCATATTGCCAAGTCTTTTTTTTTTCATTTGTGTGTAAGGAGAAATTTATGTGAATTTTCTCCCCACAGCTTAAAACAAAAAATCGGTGCTATCTGCAGATAACTGCATTTTGCCCTTGCTGGGCAGGGAGGGACAACTACCTGAAGCATTTCCCTGCTTGGCAGTGAAATTACTTCTTTTCTGGAGAAGATCCTAGTGGTTGGTGTCAGCATCTTTCTGTGAACCTTTGTATCTGCTTGTGACTTATATGCTGTAAGAGGAGCAGGAAGGAGTGGGCATCTGTCACCAGTAGTGTTTTGGGTTGGTTGGTTGTTTTTTTTTTCACCAGTTCTTCGCAAGATGATTTGTGGGACCAATGTGCAGAAAGGAGTCAGTGCGCCGGTTTCCACTTGGACTCAGAGGCTTTGAAGTACCTGCCTTCAATGAGCAGAAGGGTTTTGTGATGCTGTTGTGTGTTTTCATCCTCAGTAACTTTTAGAAACTGTCTGCACTGAGAGTTGCTAATTTTGGATCCTCCTTCCTCTTTTGGTTCAGTATTTGGAAAGCTGATGACTTAAAACAAGGCACTGTGATTGGTTTAATTTGTTTATTTAATAGAGATTTCGGTTTTATAGGTTTTTGCCCATAGCAAAGTAAAAGCCAATATGCTGCAATATTTGATTCTTTAATTGCCGTAGCCGAAATCCACATTCTCTGTTGTTGCAGGGTTAATTTCTGCCTGCTTTTCCAGAGTGACTGTGCAAAGGTTCTCCTGAAAGCGTGTTGAAACAAATAGCTTTGAAATGATTGAAGGTACCAATAAAGCAATGTGTTCTGCAGTGTGTTCCCTTCCAAAGTAAGGAAGTAAAAGGAATAGCTATTCAAGCAGGCTAGTGAATGATGAAATGTATCTGTTGCTTTAGAAAACGTGAGTTGAGTTAGAACTGAACTTCAGTATTTTTCTCTAAAGGGACCATCTATTAATGAATAGTGATTTCCCAGAATGATTGAGATTCGGCTTCTGAGAACCGGTACACATTTTTCATTGCTTAAAATTTGACCCCAAATGGTCATGTACTTCCCTTTGTACCATGGATTGTTGACACGATCATCAAAGCAAGCTTGGCAAGAACTTTGCCTGCTTTCCTAGCATGATTCTTTTCTTTCTCTAACTCATTGTGTCTGCTTCTGTGTGGTGATAATTTTCTTGCACTGTTTCTAGTGTAGCTGAAGGCAACTTCTCCCTTTCTCTGATTTGGGGTCTCTCACATCTTCTGGGCTACAGGTGGTAAAAGCTTTCGGTTTTAATTTTTAGTTGCCAGAGCTGGTGATGCATAGAGAAGTTGGATCCATGCAGGAAGATGTAACTTAAGGGCCTAAATCAGTTTCACGGAATCACGGAATTTCAGAGTTGGNATTGTGGTATGGACCAGTTGTTCCAGTTACTCCAGTTGTTTGTAAGGACCGATCCTAATCCTGAGTTATTGTACTTTCTTAATTCTGTTTGTCATTAGGGTTAGCATGTAAACATCTGCACAAGGTAAAGCTTTTTTATGATTTTATGATGAAATGAAAGCAAACCATGCACAAATAAAAATTTGAGACTTATGTTGAAGGTGCTGGAAGTGAGCATCGTGAGTAATTGCAGTTGTGGGTAAAGTTCATCAAGGCGGCTAAGCATGTATTATATAAGAGCTTGCTGCAGCTGAGCAGGGTACTGTGGTCTTCCTCTGCAGAGCCTGTGCTGTGGCTGCTCAGCCCCTGCGGAAGCGTAGCCCTGGGTACCGGTTCCACTGGTAGCTTCTTTTGTCTTGGTAGGACTGTGCTGGTGGGGGGCTGAACAGGCTCACGTGGGACAAAGGAGCCAGGAGAAGGCCAAGTGGTGATCCTGGGGGTTGTGGGAGATGGTGCCAGGCAGGGAAAAGTGAGATGGCAGAGGCTAAATGGGTTTGGCTTTCCTGGCAAACTGCACCATTGCTTTGTGTTTGACACTTCTTCCTTGGACCTGCAGCTTAAACAAAAAAAAAAGGAATTAAAATCAAGCAACGAAGATGCTCTTTTTCTGACATAGATACGTGTTCTGCTTCTTTGTTTTGCTGAAGGTAGAAAGTTGCCTTTACTTGATGCTCTGAGATGATTTGTATCTGTTGTACTTGTAAATAACCGTGTATGCTTGTTTTTTTGCTTGCTTTATTTTAGAAACACTCTGGTATGTTTAAGGAAACCCTCTAGACAGTCAGTATTTCAAATTAAGAAAATATAATCACATAGAAGGGCATATGAAAGTCGTATCTATGGATGTTTATTTATTTATTTTGCTGAGATTGCATTATCATTCAAGCATGAAGCGATGTTTCACTGAAGATTACTGTATAAACCTATATTGTTCTATATTATGTAGGAAATACAACATTTCATTACGAGCAGACAGTTATTTTTATAGAGAGCATAAAAAGTATTTTCCCTTTCAGGCACCTGTGGTGAGGGGGTGGGTATGTATTCTCAATTTTTCTTTTTTTTTTTTGAAGTGTGAAAATCAACCTGAAAATAGAAAGCTCTTATTCTAAATGGATCGTACTCCCAGTTCATTTGTGTGGCACTTTCTGCAGAAACTGAGCAAAACCCAAACACCCAGTGACCGCATGGCGTGAGGAGGGGCAGTGCCAGAGAGGTGCAGGGAGGCTGTCCCCGTGGGGCACAGGAGCTGGGGTAATGCTGGGACGTGCCCTCAGCGAGGCCTCATGCGGCTCCTTCCCAGCGTTCGGGCCCCAGGTTGTGAGCCCAGGGCTGGGCTCAGCACCCCGGTGGGTTTATCGTCTCCGTGATGCTTGGTTGTGTGCTCCCTGTGTCCTTGGTGGGCTTCTCAGCTTTTGAACCCAGTCGCGGGCTATCGGGTGGCACTTGCCATTTCGCAATGGCTGGGAAGCTCCCCTTGTTGTAGTTACTGAGGTTGAGTGATAAACAATAGCGTTTCTGTAGAGGTTTTTGCATCTGCCAGTACTTTTTTCAGTTTTCCAGTGGCAGGAGGTGTTCCTAGGCATTAGTAATGAGTAGACCTACTCCAAATAAAACCCACCATACTTAGAAATGTGTTAATTTTTAAAAGCCTGTTTATAAAACATCCTTTGTATGAATTTATGCTAGAATGGTGTTGCAAAGCAGTAAGTAAATACTGTTTGTTAGGTAGTTATTTGAACCCAAGATTCTGGAATTTGAGATCTTTGGGTCTTACTGATTTTAATGAACAGAGGATGAATATAAGCTGTTGCACATGGTTTTGGTGTATTCATGGCTGTGAAGAGATGGCAGAGTACTGCACAATATTTCAAAGTGTGTTTCTAACTGAAGTAGTCAGTGCATTGATTATTTGTTCATGATTCTGACCAAGGAGTCCTATATTTTTGTATAAAATTTGGTGGATAGATGACAGGGTATGGATTTATATCTGTGTCCCCCTATAATGAGAAGATGTTGCACTTTGCAAGGCTTAACAGAAATTTTACCATACGTGTTCTACTGACAGAACGGCCTGTGCTTTCGTGTGGAAGAGTTTCTGAAAGCTTTGATAAGTCATATTTTATTTCTGGTGACTGTGGCACCCTTAAGGAAAAAAAATATAAAATTGTTAAGATACTGAAGTTCTTATCCTTTAAAACAAGGGCAATTCTCTCAAACTGTCAGTTTTTGAACATTTTATTTCTGAGTTTTCCTCATGCCTCAGAACTTAGTACCAGGGGCTGGTTTATCTGTGTAGATGGCAAACTGGGTATCCGAGAACTTAATGGTGTATGGGACACATAGTTTTGTGTCCCCTGCCTCAGCTTCTTTAAAAGAAACTAGATAGTATTTATGACCAGTAATAACACCTGCTGGGTGAAGATAATGATACAGATAATGAAATCTTGTAGATAAAAATAACCACCTGGTCTTCTCTGCCGGAATGTTTCTTTCTCCCTTCCCCTTTCTGGTGGCAATGGATGTGATTTGTGTTCTTTGAAACTATTCTCTACTATGATAAAAGTGGTGTTGAATGGAAAAATAAGTTTGTTGCTGTACAGTGGGCATTCTATTTATTTATCAGGTGAATCTGAGCCTCTAGCAAAGATTTTTTAAATGATGACTAGTGATTTTTTGATGTCTAATTTGCTGTACTTTTCAGAAGTGAGCTTTTTAGAGTGTGTTAAGGATTCTGAGTGCGTAGGCTCATTTGAAGGGCTTTAAGCTGCGCAGGAAAAATTGAGACAACCAATTACAAAACATGCTTGAATACTTTTTCCTTGGAGTTTGGTTTCAGTCCACGGCATTCCCTCAGTAGTTATGTTTCTGAGTTTCAGGTTGTTTTTCAAGCCAGTCTCTCCTCGTCCTGTCTGCAAAGCCTCATTTAATGACACAATGTTTGGGTTTTTTTTTTTCCTGCAGTGAAATTCTGAATTGTAAATCTCATCACTCCTTTGTGTGTTAAAGCATTCATGCTGTGCCGGATTCTCAGGATTCGGTAGAGTTTTATGGTTTTCTGCCAGCTGAGAATTTGTGCTGGCATTTCTGGCTTCAAAGTAAACCTTTCGAAAGAATGCGCGCTGGGCTTCTAATTGGTTGTGACATCCAGGAACTGCAAGTGGCACAGGTCTTGCAAATGTGTGACAAAGGCCCAGCAAGACAGATATGGCAAGGGGTGGGAAGGTGAAATGCCGTGATTTCTCCCTTTTGTCGTTAATCGTCTTTCATAGTGATGATACATTGTGAATAAAAGGATGAGATAAAAATGAGTGTGGTGGGAGACCGTGCATTTGAATCTTAGAAGATCAAATGTGAGAAGGCGTGCTGCCGCTTGGACATCCGCAGGATTAGCAAGACTAAAATATTTCTGGATCTGCCTGGTCAGACTGTAGTTTAATAAATATTGTATGAGCTGTCACGCTTTGCTTGTTTAAACTGAGAAATCCCTGAAACCATAGTGGATTGCAAGCGTGTCTTGTATTTATTTCTCGGGCAGAAGCACAGCCGTTATAGCATTATTAGGAATAATACATCTCTGCCTTACACAGTGCAAGGACAGGTTTCCTCTGATGTACGATGGAGTGGTGGTAACGGAGTCAGTGGTAAAAACTGAAATTGGAGCTTGGTGAATTGTGTTGGGAGAGGCAGTGCCTGAGATTTCTCAGAATTTAGGAGCCTATTTATCTGACTGCAGCACACTTTATTTACAGCAACTTAATCTGCTCACAGCAGACACAAATGGCTCACCATCCCGTTAAAAATTCTGTCAGAAAATCAGTAGCTGACCAGTTGTGAACTTGTCAAAGTGACAAGTGGACATGGTGACAGAGATGACATTTGGGGTTTTTTCATGGAACAAATGCAGTGGTGGAGCATGGTAGATGACTCTCAAAAATGAAAAATATTGATGGAAAAATGAAAAATGTAATCTGAATCTTTCTGCCTTAGTGTTTTTACTAGACTATTGTTTCCCTTTTTTTTTTTTTTTTTTTTAAAATAAAATTCTTAGACATAGAAAGAGAAATCCATGCAGCGCCCCATGTGAGTGAGAAGTTAATACAGCTCTTCCGGAATAAAAGTGAATTCACGTTTCTGGCCACCTTGCAACAGAAGGCATCGACTTCTGGAGTTATACTGTCCATCCGAGAGTTAGAGCACAGGTAAGAGGAAATTGTCTCTCTCTCGTAGCGATAACAACATAAAAGATACTGAGTGCTTGGTGGTCCAGTTTGATAATGTGTTGAAATGGTAGATGTGCAATCTGATGTGTAAGTTAAAGCCTTTCTTTCTAGTTTGCAATTTGCTACTTTTTGCTAGTTGTTTTTTGTTACAGGAGCGCATTATTTATGTATCTTGTTCTGTAAAATAACAAGTGGAAAGATCAAAACCAATGTAGTATGGACGCAATACACTTTGGAAGTTACAAACCTTGTAATGCAATTTTCTTTTCTAGTTTATCATATGCACTTTGGAGTTTGCTTTTTCATAAGGTTAAACTTATATGTTTCCTACTTCACCCCTTTATAACATTTTAAAATAATGTTTCCTTTTTTTGAGATGAAGCAATTAAGCAATTAAGCTAATTATGATTCTGTATGGTGATGTGTATGTTTTCTTCCTGGCATAAGTGCAGTATATTCTTATTTCATGTGTGTCTTTTTTTTCTTTTTTTTGTTGTCAGTATAGGAGGAAGAACAGAGGTCTCTTTCGTTAGCTATTATAGTGGCAGACATCAGTTTAAAAAAAAAAAAAACGAAAAAAGTGTATCTTGTATTATGGCCCATAACACAATTCCAGTGATGTTTTGATGTTTCAAAGCGTGCACTGCATCAAATAGTATCCTACTTGTAACTTTGTGAATGCCTTTTTTTTTTTCATAATTTCTTAGAACTTGAAGGACCTGCGCATCTAGTCTGCCTTTCTGCTTTAATAAAAGTAATAGGGCTTTCTTTGGTTGCTCCCATTTCAGATCTAATACCAGTCATTCTGCAGCATTTTTTTTTTAGGAAAATAAAAAGATCCTATTGGTATTTAATTCTGTGAATAATGTACGTGATACACAGCTGTTAGCCTTGCCTTTTGTTGAGGAAGTATATGAAGGAGAAGGCAGTGGCTTTATTATGACCATCAAGGATGGCTTTTGCCAGTGCAACAGCAGAGATGACTGGACAAGGATAGCTAAGGGGAAGACTTTGCTACGTACTTATTCTATCATCATACTTTTCTGTCACCTCTACTTTCTTATTGGTCTCTTTCTTTACTTTATTCCTTCCTTCATTTTCCCAGCCATTGTCTCAAAATATTAGAATATTGGTTTACGTTACACAAGGATCACTCCCTTTAACTCTTCCTGTTTTCCTTCTCTCTTTTCCTGCTCTGATTCTTTTTGTCATTACTTTTTGAGTCCTCCAAGCTTTTCCAGGCCATTGTAGCTCTCTGAAGTGATGGTTAACAGGATCAGTTTGCCATGTTAAGGGAAAGAGGACATTGAGTTCACCAGTTCTCCTGTTTCCTTTCTGAAGGGGCCCACTCCTTCCCTAGTCGTCTTCTTACCATTAATATGCCTATAGAAATTTTTGCTGTTTCCCTTGATCTCCCTGGCTAGATTTAATTCTAACTGAGCTTTAGCTTTAGAGGTCTTTTTTGTTGTGCACAGATTTAATAGGTTTTATTCCAAGTAACAAAAAAGGGTGTATATATGTGTACACACATGCATATATATCCTAAGTTGCATATGCCAGCATAACTAGTTCAAAATGCAGTTTTGCTTGATGTATGTAGTGGAGATGATTTTCATAAGGTGGCAATACATAGAATGCTTGGTTTATATTTCATTTCTCTAGTAAGTTTTAGCAGGATTTTATTTTCCATTAATAGCATGGGTCTCTGAAACTAAAGGTAGTAAAATAAGATGAATACAAAGTTTCTTGAAGTCAGTAACTCAGATTTGCTGTTTTGTTATACTACGTGGCTATTTCTCAACAATTAGAGACTTGCTGTTAGTTTCTATCATCATTTGATGGACAGGATTTATACAACAATGATGATAAATGCATCTTTGTTAATATTTTATCATGTTGAATCAGCTTAATGATGATAAAGACTTTGTTTTCATGATCCGAATGTATTAAAATACAGCTTGGAAAATGGAAGGCTTAATTAACACAGATTAAGTCTAATTGAACAGTCTGATAGTGTGTGCAGACTGTGTACATAGTTATCTGGAATACAGTGGTAAATCTGAAGACGATATTTTTTTTTTTCTAAATTGTAGATAACAAAATGTAATACAGGATGGACAAACATGTTATGTGGGGATGCAAAAGGCAGCAGCTTATTTCTTTATTGGAGAATTATGCTAGCCAGTTCTTCCTGGAAGATCTTTCTGAGCTATTCTGCTCAGAATCTTTGGCTCTTCAGACGGCCAAGACACTTGGTAAAGGCCATCAAGATATTTAAAATCCCACCCATAATGAATCGTTATGTCAGCAGTAATTTGATACAATTCCATCCAAAATTGTTTGCCTGCTCCTTACCTACTCTGGCCTTGCATGGTCCAAAGCCCAAGAATGTAAATTAGATGGAGTCAGCATTGCCGTTGTGCTGTTCACTTGCTGGGTTGGGTATATTGATGGTTCCTTCCCACTCCTGGCCAAGATCATTATCTGGACAAATCTGTCAAGGATGTTCAGGTACCCAGGCTAGCATTCTTTGAAATACTGGCTTTCACCAAAGGAGGTAATTGTGATTTCCTGAATACTCTGGGGCACAACTTAAAAGCAACCGACTGCTGTAATATTTTCTTTTATCGTTGATGTGAAAATTGTGTCCCCCTCCCCCCCAAAAAAAGAAAAATTAGCTATAAACTCTTCCTATATGTTATCTATAAAAATAATGAATTACAGTGAGTGGGGAAGTACACATTTGTGTACTTTGAATGCATTCTAAGGGTTTTGGCACTTGGAAACAATGTGTAAGGCACCTGGAAAAGAGTGGCGAGCATTCTTCTGGTGAGCAATTGCCCCACTGAGTAGCTTATAACATTTTCAAATCATTTACTGCCCAAAGTATCAATAATGATCTTTACTTGCTGGGGTTTTTTTTTTTTTGGAGGCAGCCACCACTGAACCACTACTCATGTCTAAGCATGGTAAGCTTAACGAATTAAGAAGTATTGAGTCCAGAATGATTTTTCTGCTATTGTATGATTCTGAACCTCCTCAAATCAGATGAGTAGCACAAGTACACAGTACCTGGGACTCTGGTACTTACCTGAAAGGAAGTAAGAGGAAATACAATCTTTACAGTGTGTTTGACATAACTGGCAGCTGGCTGCCAAGCCATCCTCTAGTCATGACGTGGGAGTTAATAACTCTGGATCAGGTTTTCTAGTCTTTCATCAGGCAAAATTCCCTTTGACTTTTTGAAAGTAACGTGTTAGGTATTTACTTGCTTTGTAACAAGCTGCCCTCCAAAGAAAGATTTCCTTCTTAACCAATGGTTTATTTTTGTGGAAAGCAGAAATTGGTCATTGTAATGCAGAATATGCAAAACTAAACTAGTAAGCAGAAAAACAATTACGCATGGATTACCCATAAGAAATGGGATAATACACTTCTTGATCTTCTCCTCAAGGTCTTGTTATGTGCATTTTCCAAGGTCCCTGAGTCTTCTGTGTTGTTCCCTCCCCACCTTGCCTTCCCAAAGAAGTTATTGTTGCTTTTGTTACTGGTTACTGAAGAGGCAGGATGAAAAACTGTTTTGTAAAATGCTGAGTTGCTTATTCCTCCCTACTGTTTTGTGTCTGTCCTGTGTCTGTCTTTTGTTTGCTTCATGTTTATTAGTACTAACTTTCTGTCTATGTGTTGCCATTCTTTCTGAAGAGCCTTTCAAAATGGGAGATCCCACCATGATAGAACTAGGGAGCCAGTCATAAGATTAATGTTTCTAAGATTTTCTTGCAGGGAGCACTAGAAACTTTATTTTGTTCTAAATTTTCTGAGGTTTTTTTCTCTTTCTCTTTTTCTTTCTTCCTTTTTTTTTTTTAAATGCTTTTAACCTATGACCTATGTCTAGGACCTGAATGTCAGCAAATTTCTGCCACACCATATATTTGGAAACTTGCAAGCTACTGGTACTACTGTGGTGAAATGATTTATTGAGTGGAGAATTTGGCCCTTCACTATGTAAGCTGTATTGGTATAAATATTCAAGGAGATTCTAATAAATATGTTAGGCTTGTAGTGAAAGATTTTTATTCCTAGCAAGTCACTTTTGGGTGGGGAGGGGAAGCAGGCATGGGACTCTCCAGTATATTGTTGAATTCTTCTCCCCAGTTACACCATGAACAGCTTCTGAGACTGTTGAGGAGTAGACAGGAAGTTGTATGTTCACAAACAGCAGCTGGAAATCTTCCAGGCCATAATATGTTTGATTAAAAACACAGAAGGGTAACAAGCTAGTTAAATTAAACACTGAAACCTAATTAATGAAAAGAAACCTATGCAAGTGACTTCTGACCTTAGTTGTAAACCTGAAAGATTGGTTTTACTCCATGCTACATTTTAGATTATTCTCAGCGAGATGTGTATATGCATATTGGATTCCGAGATGCCCAGTATTCAAAAAGGGAAGGAAAACCTCTGCAAATGTATCCATTAACCTTTTTCTTTTAGGGTAAAAGTCACATCTTCATTAATATTTATATGTAGAATTGCTAAACTGGAAAGCTGTACAGAGAATATAAAGATCCAGCCTTACTTCTGTCCCTCTGAATGAGGTGGTGTGAAATATGTGGGGCATTTACACCTTTTTAATTTTTTTTTTTTTTTTAATAGTGGAACAAGCAGGTGAACTTTGTTTCTTCCAGAACTCTTTTTTTTTTCTCCTTCCCAAAAAGTCTTTAGGCATGCAAGTGCAAATAGAATTGGGCCCACCTGCATCTATGCTTGGGGTTAAAGTATGAAAAAGAGGAAAATGAGGCAGAATTGTTATAGTCTATACATCTTCCACTGATTTAAGTGTTCTGAAAGAGGAGTTACTGCTTGAGGAGCTACCTTCCATCTTGCCGCTCCCTGCTGAGAGCAGGTGTTTTATGTACGCTCGGCTGACAATTGGTGTCTCTCGGAAGCATTAACATGCTGCTGATAACCAGCTGTTGAAACTCATTGATTGGACCTTGTTGGCAATTGGAGCAGAATGGCTGACAGTTTGAAACTCTTTCAAACTGAATTTGGACAGTGTAGAAATGTTGTGGTCAGCCAGGAGCGGGATGTGTGGGTCCCCTGGGAGTCGTCTTCAACATGCTGAGTTGCTCTGTTTGCTTGTTTTATGACCCTCTGATACAGGCAAAGCACGGAAATTTCTCAAACTTACACTGAAGGCAACTTTCTGAAAACTGTGTCCGCTGAATTTGGGCTGCTTATTAAGAGCGTAGCTCTCCTCGTTAATAAGATGCTTGGATGTTCACAATGTGTTATTCATAGATGGTCATTTGCTCAGTTGGACATTAGGCTGGTGATGTGTCTGGTTTTTGGTTTTTTGTTCACAGTTAGTAACAATGCCTGCGTGCTTTCCTGGCCTGAGGGTGCTGCCCCTGGAAGGCAGGAGGGTGGAAGTGCCTGCCCTAGTGGCTGCCAGCTGTGGGAAGCTGGCAGTGCTCGGGTGGCAGCAGGTAGGGAAGGAGGGGAAGAAGGTGGCCTGCAGGGCAGGTGGAGACTGAGGGTGTCCAGAGAGCAGCAGGGAAGCAGATATGTGGCTGAGCCTTAAGAGAGTGGAAAAGAGAATTTTTTTTTTTTTTTCTTTTTTTGAGAATCTACCAGAAACGTGTGGAATTTGTCATGAGAAATCACTGAAGAGCTGCTGAATTTGAGAGCAAGATCAGAGGGAAGAGAACTTTCCTTATAAGGACACGGCAATTAGGTTAATTTGTTTTCAAATATTGTTGTTTGACTCAAGTGGTAGACCTCGTTAGTTTAAAAGGCTGTGTTATCCTCTTTTGTTTTATTAAAAGCTAGTATTTAGAGATTATGGACTTGGGGATCTCCTGAGCTGAGTTCTTGCTGCAGTGATGAGCATGAGGGAGGGAGGGAGGGACCGGGTCTATGTTCTGCTTTGGTTACAGCTCTGCTGGGGGCTCTGTGGTCACACTGAAAGCTCCAGGTTTCTGGGTACCCACCGTGATCCCTGAGCTAATGCCAGCACTAGTTGACTGCCTCCATTCAGAAAGGCTTCAGATACAAATGCTGTGTGGACTGCAAACGGTCCAAAGAGGAAACTCATGTTTAGTCAAGGGTTCTGGATAATAAGCTCTTCAAGGACTAATTCAGAGTGTAACTGGGGATTGTTTCTTGCTAGTTACAGTGATAGTGCGAGTACAAAGTGACTTGGTTTTGGAGTGGTGATATGTAAAGAAATGATTCTTTTCTTTGGTCAGGTTACTCTTCTGTCAGACTAGTTCATTGGGTTGACATGCTTCATTGCAGCTGAATCGCTAAATCTGCTGCAAAGGATAAGGTAGGAATAAGCAGGCAGCAGGAGGGTGAGGCCTTTCCTTTCAGGCATGATAACACTAGACTGCATTGCCTTACTGTGAGATCAGCCTCTGCTTTCTGTGAGGGAATAAAATCAATTTTCTCCCATTACTTGGCCACTTCTTGCAGATACCTACCTTTAGTAGACATGTCTTGGTTCTTGTAGGTGTTTGTGACTGTATATATATGAGGACTTAAATATAGATGTTGTTGGGTTTTTTTTTTTTGTTTTGTTTTGGAGGAAGCAGCTAAAGAGTCATGACTTCACCTTACCTCAAATGGTAGACCTTTCTGTCCTGCTCACTATGCTGGCTCGGAAGCCTGGTAGGATCATAGAATCGGTGAGGTTGGAAGGGACCTTTAAGATCATCAAGTCCAACCATTAACCTACCCTGACAAAAAACACTTCTAAACCATGTCCCTCAGCACCTCATCTACCCTTTTCTTAAACACCTCCAGGGATGAGGAATCCACCGCCTCCCTGGGCAGCCTATTCCAATGTGTCAAGCCAACCTCCAGTCAGCTGGGACCTCCCTGGTTATCCAGGACTGCTCATAAATGACGCAAAGTGGCCTGGTGAGCACTTCTGCCAGCTCCTTCAGTACCCTTGGGTGGATCCCATCCATCCCCGTAGATTTGTGCACCTCCAGGTGCTGAAGCAGGTCCCTCACCACTTCCCTTTGGATTACAGGGGCTTCATTCTGCTCCGCATCCCTGTATTCTAGCTCAGGGGTCTGGGTACTCAGGGAACAACTGGTCCTACTGCTGAAGACTGAGGCAAAGATGGCCTTAAGTATCTCAGCCTTTTCCTCATCCTTGGTCACTACTAGATAGTACTACTAGATGTAGATGTACTTAGTTTACTATGTATGGGGGAGAGACCAGGTCTTTCTCAAATAGTAGGCAGGTAGCAGCCCCAGTGAAGACAGATTTTTTTTTTTTTTTAGACACATGAAATGGAAAGAAACAAAAATGCTTAAGGTCAATCTTTACAACACATGCCATGAAAATGAGTAGCTGCTTTGTACCAGCTCGGACTCGAGCTGTCTTTTAGCTGGCAGGCAGATGTTGGGGTTACTTTTTTTCTTTATGTGATCAAAGAGGAAAGTAAATTTGTATTTGGATGACCTTTGCCTAGTTGCAGGTACACAAATGCATACTTTGAGCATCATAAATGCTTAATGCCTTGCAGCTTGCGTGCCCAGCTGCCACATGGAAGATTCGTAGAACAAAAGACCAAATGTTTATTATAGAAAATGTGGAGGAGTTCTTACTGCTAAAAGTTTCAAGCTAGGCTGATGTAACTGATTCCTGTTGTCCTCAGAGTGGTCAGAATGGAAAAATAAAGTTGTTTAATTGACTGGATTTAGTTCCTTTGGTTTGAAATGAAAGGATACAAATGTTTGAAAGAATCCTTTTCAGGTAGCCAACAGCACAGTGAAGTTGAACTTTCAGGCTTTTACTTGAGAGCTTTGAAAAAATTTAGTATTAAGTTTTGGATTTGCCTGTATAAGAGGAATATTTTTGGATTGCAGTAGGTGATGACAGAGGCTTTGTCTGTGCGACACATGGGATTCAGCTTTTGCGTTTTCTTTTCTGGAAAGTTAATCTTATTTTTCAGTGAGGTACCTTCATTGTTATGGATGATCCTTCTATTCATGACACCTTTTGTGCTACTTGATGTCAGTCTGATTTTGCTCATAAGCTTTGATGATATCAGTACGTAATCTCTGCCACAGTAGTAAGTCTTTAATGCTACGTACGTGAAGATTTCCCATGTATGGTTTTGCTCTGTAGCCTCTCAATCTATCCATATTTAAAGTAGCTGTGAAAAGTAGCTTTATATGGTTTGTAAGTATGCATATGTAGTGGAGGACTAGATTTGTACACTTGAGTGTGTTGAGAGCATTGCTTCAAAAGCCAGTGTCTGACAGTGTGTAGTGCTTCAGAGCTTGGGATCTTACCCTGTCACTTTATAGTAACTAGGGTACAAAAACAGTGCCTGTGGAAGCAACTGAAATATTTGCCTTGACAGCTGCAACTTGCTCTAGTTTTGCACCCGTACAGAGCCGTGGTGACAACTGCAAGTGAGTGTTTACTTCTGTTTGAAGTCAGATGCCTCTCTTGTTTCAGAGGCACTGCTTTTCTCTGTATGGCTTCACTGACAGTGGCGAAGGTCTATGCTTATCTGCAGCATANTTTACCTCAAACCAGGACAATAGCGTACCCAGCGCATGCTCTTGGCCTGCCTTGCTTTCCACTGAGGAGAGTTAGAACAAGACCTCGGTTTATTTCATGTTGCTGTCCAGGCTGAGCCACTTGGCAGCACAACCGAAATAAGCGCGTGCTGTGTGTACCACTGCACACAGGCTCAGTCAGCGGTAAGGAGCAGTGGAAGGCCAAAAGTGTAATGATCTGTGATTCATCACTGAANCCCCCAGCCTCTTGTGCACGGAGAAGAGGGGGAGAGATAAGGAAGATTTATGAGTTTAGAAGAAACTCAACTACTTTAATGAAATATTAACAATAAGGTAAAAAGGAAAATAATGAAATAGATGCAATATATACAAAACCGTATTAAGCCCCTAGGATGGTGTCACCGACAGCCACTGGGGCAGTGCCAGGCTGGACTCAGCGACAGGTGGGAGCCGGGTTCCAGAGTTGGAGTCAGGAACACACGGATCGAGATCAAAGGCAGATGAACAGACAGGGTCGTCCTCGGATGTCAGCCAAGGAAGGAAGAGAGTTGAGCCTTTGATCCCTCAGCTTTTGTACCGAGCATGGGGCAGATGGGATGGAATACCCCTGTGGGTCAATTTTTGGTCACGTGTCCTGTCCGCTCCTCCCTGCAGGTGGAACCCCCCCTACGCCCNAGGCCAAAAGTGTAATGATCTGTGATTCATCACTAAATCTCTGTAGATTGAAAATGCTGAAATCCGTGTGATAATGGATGCAGATGCATTGGCTGTTCGTCTCTGAATACATCAAGAAGTGTTTCTGCAAATACGCTAAAGCGCAGCCTTGCCTGAAGCCATTTTTATCATTAAACATCATTAAATGTTCTGATATTCTGCTTGGCATGATGCTATTACGAAATGAAAAAGCTATGTGCACAAACATGTCCAACTAGGCAAATTTGTGCAGAAGGTTCCTGAGCTTCGAGCTGATGACATCAAACGGGCTGATGTCTGAACTTCCTTTGAATGTGCTTTGCTATAAAAAGATATAAGAAATTGTGCCTTGACCAGACTGGCAGAACTTTCCAGGAGCTTCTGTTCAATAACAGCCTAATTCTTATTATGGCAGTGATATTTTTTTTTTTCCCAGCAGTTGAGAGCCCCGATATCACAGTGCTGCTGCAGCATGTGCAAGGTGAACAGTGCTTCCATCCTTGAACTCCTGTGGTTTTGTGACCTTCTCCCACACAATGTTAAGCAGATGCACGAGTGTTTTGACTAGATGGCAACCCCAAGTTTGTATATATTCACAGGGATGCCATCTGTGCCTGCTGCCTTGCCCTGGGACATCTGTTCAGTAGCTCTAAGAGCATCTGCTGTAAGTGCTGGTGCTGCTCCTTGAAAGAGGCTGTGGGGCTTCATTTGGCGCTTGATCAGGGACGACGGAAGTTGTAAAGTCAGAATAACTCTGGTTTATTTATGTTTGAAAGTAATAAAGGAGATTGCCAGAACTGAATGCAAAAAGTAGTTTTGCTTTAGTTCTTAGAGCTCTTATCAGAGCATTTAATCGGTGTTGTGCTTACCAGATGGCGCCCTGCATTCATTGTGGGATATTTTAGTGTCTTGTGATAGGTGTTAGCATCATAAAGATAAGAATAAAAAATGCTGTATACACTGAGGAGGTTCAGAAGGGCATGTATCCCAGACCTCTTCTTGAGGTTGTGTCGTCTTTGGAGTCTGTGAGCCCTCCCTGCTTTCGCCACTTCCACAACCCAACAGCGGTCAAATCTTTGGATTGAACGTGTGTCACAGGTTAAGATCGTTGCTGTGGTAGATATGATGAATAGCTGAGAATATGTTTCTTTAGTGCAGATGATGTATTAAGCCAGCTCACCTTATAGAAATACTTTGCTTTTTCTGCTTCAGGTGTCTTACATGCTCTTATTTAATGTTGATAATGACTTTTCCGACTTTGTGCCTCATTGCATCCACAGCAGCTCTTTGCAACTTTCAGCATACTTTTAGACACCTTTTCCTCCTCATCCAGTGCGAAATGAGCTTTCAAATACACAGTTAAATATTCACTGTGGTTGTGACTAAAAGAAGGAGAAAAAACAAAACATTAAACATCACTGAGTAAGGCTTTATCCTCCTGTAACAATATTAGTGTGTGAGGGTACATAGGGGTTGCAAAAGTTGTCAGAAAGAATTGCAAAGCATCTTGATTGTGGAATAATATTGTCGTTCTGTAAAGCACATTGCGTGATCTTAAATTATCCCAGCTTTTTTGGTGTGCATAAAATTAAGCTGAATTTAGCAACATGTTTTTTTCTTACACATTGGGATTTGAGCAAGAGGCTGCAGACAGACCTATAAAAAGCATTTGAATTCTATAATTGTATAAAAGCCGCCAGCAGTAGCTTACATGCTTAATAAATATGGAAATTGTAGTAACGGAAAAATTTCAGCCAAGGTCATACTGTATTGCTGTTTCGTAAACAATGAGCATTCTTAATACATGTGTTCTGAGAATTTAATCTGTCAAAATGCATGTTACTTTTGATCTACACCTGTTTAAAAAATATAAAAAAATAAATCCTCATCAAGAAATAAGAAATAAAACGAGAAACCATCATTCGGTGTTGACAAGTAGATTACTCTCTCACATCTCTGTCTTGGAAAAGGTCTTGAGGAGGGTAGCAGGAGCTAATGACAGCGGCAAGCTGACACACAGGCTTCGTGCAGGTGTGATGCAGAAGAAGAAGAAGCTGTAATACTCAGTGATCTTTCTTGGCTTTTCATATGGATCTCATAGCAACATTGAAAGTCCTTCTTGCCTACATGATGATATGTTTCAGATGCTGCAATCCTTTTAGGAAGCCTTACTCGTTCTGTTCATGTGTTTTCTTCTTCCTCGCAAAATACTGGGAAGTACCTGCAAAAGGCCTGTTAGAGATGAGTTCATTTTCTTGCGTCTTGTATGGTAGCTTCTGTTAATTTCCCCCCATTGTTTACCTGTTGGTTTATTGTAGATAAGAACTTGTGCAATGGCATTTCAATTCAAAGATGAGATAGATATTAAAAAAAACAAACAACAATCCATTTATTTTCTCTGGTTTTAGAAATGATTTTCCCACTGTTTGATGATTTCTTGCTTAAGCTTATGTTTTTCTACTCATTTGTCTTCCATTCCACAATTTGCAGATTAGAACTTGAACGTAGAAACAGAATCATAGAATTGCTGAGGTTGGAAGGGACCACTTCTAAACCATGTCCCTCAGTACCACATCTACCCTTTTCTTAAACACCTCCAGGGATGGGGAATCCACCACCTCCCTGGGCAGCCTGTTCCAATGTTTAATAACCCTTTCAGTGAAAAAATGTTTCCTGTTATCTAATCTAAACCTGCCCTGACATAACTTGAACCCGTTGCATAGAGCAGGTGCATTTATTTCTAGGAGTGAATGGCCTTTATGTCATTGGTATTGAAGAGGCTTTCCTCTGGAGTCTAGTGGGAGGAGGAAAGAAAAGATGATGTTTGCTATTGAGAAAGCTATTTGCACATAAATTATATTCTGAACTGTGAACATGGCGAAGTATGCATGCAGTCAAGATCTCGGTGTGAATTTGTGCATCTTTGAAAAAAAATAAAATAAATCAGTGCAAGAGTGTTGGTTTGCCTTGCACTTTTTAAATACTTGAGAGAAAGAGCTGTTGAGCTAATTCAGCCAGTCTCCGCTCTTGGGATTTTGTTGACTGTTGTTTACTGGTGTTTGTCTGAATGTAACTGCTTTTGATTTGCACTTGTTGAAGGGTGGTGAGAAATAGGTCTGCTGTCATCCTCCTTTCCTGTCACTGCAGAGGTGAAATGTGATGGTTTATGCAGTCCTGTGGCACTTAGCAGTGCATTAGGTGTACATAGATAAAAACGTCAGTATTGGATTTTGCAGTAGCTTTAACTAGTCACTTCTGTATTATATAGTCAAACTCAGTGCATCAGCAATGAGCTGGTTTTAGTCCTGAAGTCACTAAAGCTTGTCAGATGAGAAACTACGTTGCTTTGCAATTCCCTGTGCTGTTCAAATAATAGAGCAGAGATGTGATTAAGTACAGTATCTGACTGACCTTTCCGGGGCTGGACTGTTGCCTTTTTATTAACAAACGAAACATTGTGTAGTAAGTGATTAGCTCGATGGCTATAAGAGATTATGAAGAATGACTGCAGAAAGCCATGTGCTTCCTGCAACAGGAGCTTGTCTTGCTCTTGGGCTATTAAGCTTCTATAATCAACGTGTAAATAGATATATATACACACATATATATTTATACAAATACTTTGTGTCTGTGAGAGATACTAGACTGTTACGTAGCGCGCTCTCATTTTTTTGAAGTTTTCTGTCTCACTGTCGTTTATCTGAACACGAGAGAAAGAAAGAAAGTCTTTTTAATGACTTCCTTTTGTGCTTTGACAGCAGATGGCAATTATGAAGCATTTAACTTGTAAGTACGACTTCGCTGACAGTACTTGTCCTAGTGCTTTCCTGGCTTCAAAATGCCAGCAGCAGGATGTTCTGTATATTGACTGTGCTCTTACTGAGCATCAAAATAAAACAATAAAAAAATTCTCTCCAGATTTCTTATGAATGTAATTTAGTTATTTTAATGGAGTGGTGGGGTGGGGGTAGTCATTAATCAACAGTCTGCTTTCCCGTTCAGAAAGCTCCTGTTTCTCTCCCCTCCTTGTTCCTTTAGGTTCATGAAGCAAGCCAGTTCCTGCACACCACCAGCCTCTCCTATTTTTTACACTCCGTTCTGCATGTATTTTATTTGTACGTGTGCGTGCTGTGTTTTCATTCAGTTTCGGTTTTGCCTTTATCTGTTTGTGACTGTTTTCACTTTGCCACTTGAGTCTTTGATTCAGGTGACCTGATAATGCTCACGTGTTACATGAAAATTAAAATGGAAAGGCACTGGCAGGATGGAGGAGGGTTTGAGTTTCTTTTTTGGTCAAGATTTATTGTCTTGGTGTTCCCCTTCCCAGTCTGTTGCAATTTTTTCCACATGTTCCCAGCTAGCATTTTATTTCATAAGCAAGTTCCTCTCAAAGAACTCCATTTTTCAGTTTTTATGATATGAAAAGCCTCCACTGTGCTGGTAAGAGCTGTTCTTGATGAAGTGTACGCACATGCTTGTCCATACTGTCTGTTAAGGTCTGTGTACAGCCAAGCAGTGTAAAAGGCTTGTGTGTAAATGAAAATCAGCAACTGGCTATTTAGTGGTTTGTGTTGCATTTAGTTTTTGGAAGTGGCTTTGATTTTTATCCCCTTCCCCCCACCCCCTTCCTTCCCCAACCTAGCACCCATCTTTCAACTGCCATGTCAAATTGGAGTTTTGGAGTTCTCCAGTAGGGAGACACTGTGGAGGTAGATGGGGACATCTACCTGGACAACCTAACATCTGCACTTAGTTGAAGAGGTATTTCTGCTATAAAAGGAGATCTGCCCTTCTCTATCCAGGACAAGAGGTAACAGGCACAAACTTGAGCACAGGAAGTTCCACCTAAACATAAGGAGGAACTTCTTTCCCTTGATGGTGGCAGCGCCCTGGCCCAGGCTGCCCAGGGAGGTGGTGGAGTCTCCGTCTCTGGAGACATTCAAACCCGCCTGGACGCGTTCCTGTGCCCCCTGCTCTGGGTGACCCTGCTCTGGCAGGGGGTTGGACTAGATGATCTCCAGAGGGCCCTTCCAACCCTATGATTCTATGATCCAGGGCTTTGTTTTAACAGGAAGAAGAGCACCTTGATTTGATACACTGTGAATACTCTCTGTGATCTGGGGTCCGAGAGAAGGCATCACTATTTACACTGTCAATGTGCTACTGCCTGTAAGGGCTAAATTCGCCCTCGAAGAATTGTCTCCTCTCACTGGCATGAAGCCAGCTAATAGCTGTATCTCGTTAGCTCTCCTATGACTGTTCTCTGGTGAGGACTGTCTGAAGGTTTTCATTGTGTATGCCAGGTGTTGAGGCACCTAGTCCAGCCAGGAGGTTTTGTTCCCTTGTAAAGCTGAACAATTATAGCTGTAACAATAAAAGTCAGAGAAGGAGTTAAGCAAAATTGCATGTAGGGGAGTGCTAAAAGTCAACAGTTTTTTGAAAAGTGGATTTGCAAATATTAAATACAAATTTAATGATTACCTGGTGCTTTTTTTTTCTTAAAGGCTTTTTGTTTGTACATTGGCAATGATACGTACAGATCGTTATTTTTGCATTTCCTACAAATCCTGCGTTCTTACAAAATATTTTGGTGAAAGAATAGGGGTAATTTTTGTGTAGTTAAACCTGTTCTATGAGTAAAAAGAGGACCTCATTTTCCAGGACTGTCAAATGGTGTTTTGAAAGTGAGCTTTTTTCATGTAAATGGTACTGCTATTTTTGTAATGTACTGAATGTATAGTCTTGTCTCTCTGTCTGTCTTAAAAAATGAAGTAGAAGCTAATTCACGCTGAGTAACCTCTTTAGATTGTGACCTTCCATGTGGCGTTTGCTTACAGAAATCTATGAATTAGGAATTAAGTGACAGAAGCAATGAATAAACCAAAAAATGGAACTGATTCTTCTTCCTGTTTTAAATACAGCTATTTTGAACTGGAGAGCAGTGGCCTACGGGATGAGATTAGATATCACTACAGGTTTAATGGCAAGTCAAGAACAGAGGTGTTCCCGTACCGTCTGGCAGATGGACAGTGGCATAAGATTGCCGTGTCACTTAGTGCATCCCACCTTCTGCTCCACGTGGACTGCAACAGGTAAGAAAATATGTTCAGCAATTTCTATTTCTTTAAAAAAATGCTCTCTGTTTACACACAGGAATAAAATTGGAAAAGGAGATTTTTTTTTTTTTAAAATATGTAATTTAAAAAGCATGGTAAACTGTCATGGGATAAAAAAAGGAAAACAAAGCATTAAAATGAAACAATTCATTGTGATTATGAACAAATGTGGAAAAGGTTGATTGCTGGCTGGGGAGTATTAAATGCATCTCTGTAGTTTAGGCACTAGCTGGTGTTACGTTTGACTGTGATTGCATTTGAGTGTGATAGATTAGTGTGCAGTCTGTTCTGTTGTGAACTGCTTCACTCAGCATACCTGAAGACTTGAAGAACAGATAGATGTTTCAGAGGCATTTTAATTTAATTTCACATAATCAAGCAGTGCACTTCTTTACTGATTTTTTTTTTTCCTACCCGCTGTCCCACTTGGAAATTTCTGAGAAACCTGGAAGCTTCTTTTTGCATGTCTAGAACTGGTGCTTTTTATTTTTTTGAAGGGTATTCTGTCTCTCATTGCACTTTCTTTCCTTTAAAAGTTGTGAAGTCTGCAAGATGGCAGATTGTCAGGATTTCAAGGAATGAAAAGCAGCAAACGTAGAATCTCTCTTCCCTTGAATCTCTCTACCCTTGGGACTTGATCTCACAATGTATTGAAGACTCCAGCTTTTGTGAACTTGTGGTTGATGAGGAAACAGAAAACTTGAAATTGGGGCCTTCAAAATATCCTTCAGGGATGAGGAAAATGAACCATTAATTTTGTGTCTTCTTGCACTGAAATTAATATAAAAATATCTTCAGTGAGATCAGCATATGCATTTTGGATTTGTGGCACTTAAATGGATAGGTTGATGGTAGCAGATATTTTTTCTAAAGTCTTCATTTTGTTCAGTCAGGGAGAATAAAGTTATGTGAGTGTTCAGGAGTATGTGGTTATTGGAATATTTGAAAAAGTTTAAATTTTGACCAAAGTAATTATGAGATACTGTTTGAGAAGAAGGTTAAAACCATTTTCTGCAACTGCATTAACTACTGACAGTAAAAATCCAATCTGAGGGAAGGTTGCTTATTGAATCCTTTTATTTGGACTCTAGAAGCAATTAAGTGCTTAAAGCAATTTTAATTTCATTGAAGCATGAAATCTACAATTTGTAAAGATTGTCTTCATTTCAGTCATCTGAGTTATTTATCTTACCATTATTTGTTTCTGTTATTTCTTTGCTTACAACAGTGTACTTTTTTTGTTTGTTTATTGACATGCTGGGTTTTGGGAAAGGTTCTTCATTATCTCCTGTGATATTTTTTTTTTTTTAAATGAACAGCAAATGTGTTTTAGGAAGACCCTTTTTAGCAGATTGTTTTGCTGGCTTACTTCTTGCACGCAATGTGAAAGGAAGACAACACACAAAGCCTGCCTGGTGCAGCAGTCTATCCAGGGACAAGAGAGCTGCACACAGTCATGGTTGTGACCTGATTTTCTTTACAGCAACAGGCAACAATAGATAAGTACAATTACAGAATGAGCTGTGCTGTTATATTAGATGATAAATTTGTGTAAGTGTCCCTGTCAGGTAGGCTTAAACAGGGCTGATCCGTCTAAGAGTTTCCCTCAAGGTGATACATCTCAAGGCTGCTCCCAGCATAAATCCGTACTTAAATGCCTCTATTTGGCTGTGTATTTGTGGTAGTTTATGACAACTCCTGTTGAAAAGTAATGGGAATAGTTTTGAAAGCATAACTTGAGGGCAGATCATAGTAGAAGTTTAAATTGGGGGGTGTGTGTGTGTGTCTTTAAGTTCCTGATTCAGCTGTAGTACATCTGTTCAATTAATTAGAGAATTTTATGAACATTTCTGTTATAGTTTCCCTTATTGTATCTTAAGCCCCTACATCTTTGCACTCAGAAGAGAAGTCAACATCTTGTTCATCTCTGCACTAGCGTTTCTTGATGACGCTACAATAAAAGAGGTCAAAAGAAGTGAAAATGAAGAGTAAGCCAAGGAGGGGTACTTCTGAGCGCTACCGAAAATCCTCAAGCTAGTGTTAGGAAAGCTCCATCCTAAAGTATGCACAGAATCTAGTGTCAAGAGCTGTAGACTTCACATGTAAATGTCACCATTTGGAGCTAGCGTGGTGTCAGTGGCTTGCAGCAGAGTTCAGGATGCCTAATGAGAAGCGATGCTTCTGCAGACTTAATTGAACAAGTCAGTCACTGGGAAAGAGAATACAACTGCAGTCAATAGATTCACCTGCCATACCTCCTGCAGAGATTCGGTGTCATCAGAACAAGAATTTAGCTTCATGTGTATCTATCTAGTTAAAGAAATTCTATGCTTTTTTGCTTTTTACTTGCTGTTCCATCCCATGTTAAACAAACAAACAAAACCACACAAAAAACCCCACCAAAACAACAACAAAAAAACCCCAAAGCAAAAATGAAAAAATTGACCAACAAAATCAATCCTATGGATTCCTACTGGATTTCTTCAAGGAGGCTGCAACTGTAAGTGCTTCCTTAAAGGTGTGCATGAATTTGTATAAATGCACTATTCCTTTTGTTCACCGCTATGGTAATACGTTATACACTTGGAGGGCTATTCGGAGTGATTTGTGAATGCGGTGTTAGGGAAGTTAACCTGTAGCTGAGAGTGCATTGCAAGTGTTTGCTTTGGGAAAAATACCCAGCCACAACCTTATTTTGCTACAGGATTTGTATTGCTACCCAGAGCTAGTCTCTGACCTCCAAAAACTGCAGTGGATCAGAAGGCACTGAGATGAATTTGTAATTTGTGATTTAATTTGTAAACAGGTAGTCAAATCTACTTTTATTCTTCCCAGCCTTATCACCCACATTACTCTGATTTGTAAAATTGCTTTGACATTTGGTACTTTGATTGTCTTTTGGATTCCAATCAAAGTTGACTTTGTTTTTCAGACCTGGATAGGTTAGGGAAAGGTACTTGAGAACTGCTAAAAGCCTTTAGTGCTTTTAAGAGTCATCTTTAAAACAGTATAATTGCCTCTGTTCTAATGAGATGTAATATGGGGGGGAGGCGCGCATATCAAAGGAGGTGTATTTGCCCAAGCACGTGTCCTTTTGAAATCAGCTCCTGCTGCGTCTTTCTTGCTCCCTTTGGAGAACAAGGAGTAAGAATTGTAGCTGAGTTTGATGCTGGAGCTTGGAGCTGCTGACACAGGAAGACACGTTAGAGTCAAGACTGAAAACTTGTTGAATGTCACTGGACTCTTCTCGGTGACTTACAGAGGCTTTGTGCTGGGCGTAGGCAGTGACCTCTAGCCAGGGGTACATCTCAGACAACTGGCATAACAACAGCGTGTGTACTTGCTAACGTGCTTTTAACATTTTAGTAAGGTTCAGAAAGCTTAGAAAAATGAAAAGAAGATAGTAATTACGAACGTACAACTGAGGCACAAGTAAAACCTGTGCTGGAAGTAACATGGAAATTAAGTAAGCTGCTGTTAATTTCCTTGCATCTCCAGTGCTGAGTCCACTAATGGCGAACAAAGCTTGTTTCAAAATACTGGTTATGTGTAGGGTGTAGGATCTGTGCTCCCCTGCTCTAGGGAAGGAGGAGGTTGTCAGGGGCTTTCTGGTGAGTGCAATTGTGTCATTGTCAGAGGGTCCTTAAATAACGTATGGTGTTAAAGGGTCAACACAAAATGAAATAAACGCTGCCGTGCACCTTCCCAAATTTGGCCTCTTAAGGAAGCAGAGGTAGATGATCCTGCTGTACATACCTCCGTAGCAAGATTTGCAACCCCAAGAGACTGTCAAAGTCCTACAAGAGCTGGGGTTTGTCTTCATTTTTCTGGGAATTAATTGCAGCTATGGAGTCTGTAATGTTGCCCTTGGTACCTGACCGTCCCCTGCGATGCTTGCCCCTACAACAGGAGCAACACAGAGAAACGTTACGTTTAATAGTGTTAAGAGAAGAGCGAGGGAATAGCATGGAGCCTGCAATTTAAGAGGTAGTAGGTACTGTATCAAAATGTACTTATTGACAATTTATTTAAGAAATAGAAATTCCAAATTGCACTCAGTGTGTCTAATTAATCTGGGGAGGGAAGCCTGAAGGCTGCTTGTTGCATGTTTTTATTGTTTTAGTTCTCATTAACCATATTGCTGCAAAGCTACTCACCTGTTCAGACAGTGTTACTATTCCTTAACTTGAACTCTGTCTGCAGGCGTAAAAGGGAGAAAGGCACTTTGTCGCAAAAATTAATGCTTTCAAGTGAAAATATGTGCTGGAGTGCCTTTTACTATGAATACAGCCTGTGGTTTTGATGGATACTCATAGCTGTTTGATGGAGGGAGTTAGTAAGAGCATAAGAGAATAGATTATAAAACTGGAGCAGGCTAGGAAGTAGTCTCCAACTGAAAAAACATGTTGTCTGCTTCTTTTATGTTTCTCCTGATAGAACAGAGCATTAGGGAATAAAAAATGCAGAAGCAGAGAGAACTTTTTAATTGGAAAAATAAATAAATTAAAGCATCATAATCCAAATATGGGGATCTAAGACCTCAGAGTTCTTATAAATAAGATATTCTGGCTGCCAACCTGAGGTTTTCAACTTCTCTAAACAAAGTCCTATGACTTTAATTAAAATGTAATAAATTTAAAGAAGATTAAGAGATGTATCTAAAAGAGGGATTCACTGCTTTACTTACTGTAAAACACTTTCTCTTGAGAGAGAAGATGGCATGGTGGTAGTGTTAGGCAGCTAGGTAATTTACTGCCAACATTTGCATATGATTTTGTGACCCAGATTGCTTCTCTGCTCTTTAAACTGTAGCAGAAGCTGTCAGAGAAATGGGTGCTTGGGTAGAGTGCTGTAATTGTGCATTACAGGTTCACCCAACTGCAGATCTGTGGTATTGTGGATTGGAAGTTAATTTTCACCTAGCTGTTGTCCCTTTTGTTTGACAGAAAGGCAATAAACCTTTTAGCATAAGAGAGATCTCCAGCTGGTGTAACATATCAGCTGCTGTCAGGTCTGTATCATTACAGTTATTGTAGTTAAGCTGCAAGGAAATGTTCAGGATGCATTCAGCGTTACGTGAGAAAGGATTTTGGTTTTTTTAAGAAGTTTTCTAATAGAATCATGGAATTGTCAGGGTTGGAAGGGACCTTAAAGATCATACAGTTCCAATCCCCCTGCCCTGGGCAGGGACACCTCCTACTAGATCAGGTTGCTCAGAGCCCCATCCAGCCTGGCCTTAAAAACGTCCAGGGATGGGGCTTCCACCCCCTCTCTGGGCAACCTGTTCCAGTGTCTCACCACCTCGTGGTGAAGAACTTCTTCCTAACGTCCATTCTGAAATGACCCATCTCTAATTTTAATCTATTCCCCCTAGTCCTACCATTACTTGACATCCTAAAAAGTCCCTCACCAGCTTTCTTGTAGGCCCCCTTAGGATACTGGTAGTCCACCATAAGGTCTCCTTGGAGCCTTCTTTTCTCCGAACTGAACAACCCCAGCTCTCTCAGTCTGTCTTCATAGGAGAGGTGCTCCAGCCCTCTGAGCATCCTCGTGGCCCTTCTCTGGACACGCTCCAGCACGTCCATATCTTTCTTGTAGTAGGGGCTCCAGAACTGGACACAGTACCAAAGACTGAATGATGGTATGTCTTAACCCAGTCCTTAATGATGATGAGAATAGATTTTTTTTTTTACCCTAGATGAATCAGTTGAACTTTTTTCTGTATGCTACAATGATAGAATTGGGAGGTGGCCAGGAGTATTTAGCAAAGTGCTGAAAGAAGTACTATAGAAAACAAATTATAACAATTTGTAACTGATTTAGATTCTTTGGCCACCCTGAGAAGGCAGCACCCACTTCCAGTCATTGCAGATCCCTGGGGTACTGCGCAGCAGA
This sequence comes from Rhinoptilus africanus, assembly GCA_013400135.1. Taxonomy (NCBI): domain Eukaryota; kingdom Metazoa; phylum Chordata; class Aves; order Charadriiformes; family Glareolidae; genus Rhinoptilus; species Rhinoptilus africanus. Next base: position 70,789 of record VXBO01008598.1, on the reverse strand, counting down.
GGGGCCTACCACAGCTCTCGCTCAGAGTGGAGCAGGCATCTGCTTTGGTTTCTTTTTGGAGTGTATCCAGGTCCTGCTGATGTCAGGTACTGAAGAATAGAGTTCAGCCTCAGGGGGCTCAGTTAAGGGTCTTGGATGGGATTTTGTGGCACTCACCTGATTTTTAGGGACCTGTGGAACCAGAGTTTGGTAGCTGCGAAGCCCAACTACTGCTGAATATATAGAGTTAACAATGTTTTTTTTCTTTTTTTTCTCTAATTTAGAACTGGGGACTGGTGGTGCTTTCTAGTGAATTGAAAATGTTGATAGACAGGTTGATGACTTCAACAGGGCAGGAATAACGTGTTACAGTTTACCATTGACATCTTGAATTCATTTTATTTGTATGCTATGGGTGTGTCAGAGAGAGAGGATGGGTAATGGTAGAGGAAACAATCTTAAATCAAGTCTGGCAAGCCTCAAATGATTTAGTCATTTCCTAAAGTGTGTGAATAGGTGCATTATCTCATTCTCAAATACTTTTTGCATTGTTCCAATGTACATTTAGTTTTGGGTTGTTGTGTTTGGTTTGTTTTTTTTTTTTTTAATGTCAAAGCAATAAGCCCTTAACTTGAGGTGATTTACTTACAAGAGCAGTCTCTGAAAATTTGGCCTGTGTAGTTTGAAATGTATCTGGATATTTGTCTCTCTGGATTTTTTTCAGGGGAGGTCTCCTGTTACTTGGTTCTATTTTCTTTTCATTTGTGGAGTGCTGATGGGGGTCACACAGACAGAGAGGTGATCATGGTAATTTGAGAATCAACCAGATAGAGCAAATGTTTTGGGTTTTTTTCCTTTCAGATTATAAAAACAATTATCTTGCTCCAGCCAGGCAGATTAGCTGAGATCCAAAACATAAATGAACTCTTCCATTTGAAGTGGTTACCTAAACTCTGGAGTTTAGAGCGGGAAGTCAAATAGGATAATACTGGAGCTGAATTCAAAAATGGTAGTATAATTTTAGTTAAATACTTTTACAAAAGCATTGGACCTTTGTCAGAGATTAGATGAGAACCCCTCTGAACTATTCAGAAGCTGAATTGAGATCTGCATCTCCATATAGCAAATACATCTTTCTGAGTGATCTGAAACTTCTCAAGTGCTGCGGAGCATGAGACTGCTGAAGTCTGTGAAACAAGCCCAGGGTTTGCTTAAGTGATTTAGTACTTGGGGAATCTTTCTTTGACAATTTAAAACAGCAATAATTTCCAAAAGGTAATTAGTTTTGAAAATCTGATCTTGTCGAAGTCCTCAAGTTGACTGCAGGGAGGTGGAGTCTGCTTTAACTGCTTTTATTACTACCCAAAACCTGACAGGTCTCCATCATTGCGCCACTTGGTGACAGAGGATACTGACAATGCTCTAATGGCAGATAGTGGTGCAGGAGCAGCCAGGTTTGTTCCTCGGGTGTGGGGAGCCCAGTGGCATGTGGGCTCAGAGGCGGGAGGTGTTGAGGCTTGGAAACGCTGTGAGTATGGCTGTCATCGTTCTGGAGTGTTAGGTGGTGGCATGGATGTTGCTGCAGCAGCGGTGTAGTGTCCCCTCTCACTTCACGTGTCGTGCAGAGCCACCTGGCATATTTACAGCCTTACCTGTGTGTGGGAAGAGCTTTATCCAGGCCTCTGTTACGTTTGGGTGGTCCTGCAGCGTGACAGGGGGTCAGGTGGTCTCAGTAGTGAGTGTGGGCACAACTGAGCTTGTGGTTCTGGTGCCGTGGGCTGAGAGCTGCTTTGCCAATGGGCTCATTGAGAGAATAACAAAGGCAGTTCAATCATACGCTTCAGACAGCGGGATATTTCTGGGAGCTGAGGAAGTACAAGTACTCCATTCATACACAGATGGTTGGTGGGGGTTTTTTTGTGTGGTTTTTTTTAATTAAACATCAAATATTGGTCACTGCTTCTAGTTTAAATATATTAAGGATGTGAAGAACCATAGTTGTGATCTGTATTACCAATGTAATGATACATCAAAGGAGCAGTAAGGTGAAAGGGGATAACTTGATCCTCAGCATAGAGTAAAGTAACGTGCAGTTTCCAGTCCTGTAAGTTGTTTTCACATCTGAGAGGAGTCAGTAATGAAGGAATCAGTGGAAGCCGCATTACTTAATTGAGCTGCGATTTTAGTGGCATTCCCTTCAGCGTGTCAAAGATGAAAGCAAGAAACAAGCGCTGTGTCAACGAATGGAACTAGAAGGACTTCCTCAGCCCTAGCTAAATTTTTCTGTGTCACGCCAGCCACTTACCTTAAACTCAACTGAAAGATGTGCCGTGCGCTATCCCTGGGGTGAAATCCTGGCCCCGGTGGAGTCTGCAGTGAAAACTCTCATTGACTTCAGCTGAGCCGTACTTTCACCTCCCAAGCGTGTCAGATGTTGTGAGAAATGAGCTCCAAACCTGAGTGCTGTCCCTGGAGAGTGCTTTTCTGTCTGTCTGCCTGGCAGTTTCCATCAAAACTTAATTTTAGAACCAATATAATGGCTTGTTCTATGTTTACTGTGTGTTTCATACCACTTCCTCAGTCATGGCCAATTAGTTATTATGGAGACAGTGGAGTGCGATGTTGGCTTTCAAACCACCGAGGCTAAAACGGGCAGTTGAAAAATACCATGGGAGAATGGAGATGTGGGTTATCTGAACCTTGCGGTAAGACCTGAGGAACACGGAATGAATTGTCCCTCTGTGGAGTTATGGAGACAGCGGCTAACGGGGAGGAGCGGCAGCTCCAGGGAGAGCCTGGTTCCATTGCACAGCGCTGAGACAACACTAATGGGAGGGCTCTGGCAGGAGAGTAGCGGTGAAGGCAGGATGTTGACAACCAAAGCCCGTGGTCCTCAGCCTGCAGTTACCTTCAGTCACGAAAGGAAATTGGCTCTGGAATATGGATGAGATTATATTATGATTATACACAACTCATTTAGTGATGACATGAACCCCTTGATGAGACGATCCTGTGACAAGATACACTGTAAGGCAATTAACTTCTCAGCAGATGATTTTTTGGAGCGGGGAAAGAAGCTGTTTAGTAGAAAGGTTGCTTGTGGCGGGCTTCCTTTTGAATTTATTTTTGTAGCAGTGCAGAAACGAGGTGGACTCAAAAGCCTGATTCTTCTTGCCTGTCTTACTGTGCTAGGTGAAGTGACTTTGGGGTTGAGAGTAGCCTGAGACAGAAAGGAGGAAGGCTGCATATACTTTGTAAAGAAGGGCTATTTCTCAGCTGTAAGTTACTTTCCTTCAGGTTCTGCTGTAATTGCCAGTTATGAAGACCTGTCTGCTGCAGATTTTGGGCCAGGGACCATCGTGTCTCCCTGTATAATGCAGGTGGATGTAATAGAAGCAAAGATTCAGCACGTCCAGTTCTTATTCAACAAATGTTTTGTGGCAAACATCAACAGTAATCTTAGGTATTTTCTTTATTTTTTTTTTCCCATGGCGAAATGGAGATGACATAAAGGATGTAACCATGTTTTTACCTCTTAGTTCTGCTAGAATTTTATTTTGGGGTTAATTTTGCTACAAGAACTGAAGTGCCAGTGCTGCTTTGTGCCGTTATGATGATATGCAATTTTACCCTGTTACTTTCTGATGTAAGATAGGCTTAATTGTTTACTTCTTGTTTCATAGATACTTTAATATATATTTTGAATCTCATATCCATCTCACTCCAAGGGCTTCTTATTTAATTTGTGGGAGAAGAGGTTTTCTTCTTCTTATATCGTGGAAGAACCCATTGAATTAATTTCTTGCTCTTGTTTCTAGAATCTGGTTTGAATTGCTCAGTCTTGGTTTATTGATATTTGGCATCTGGGATATACTCCGGATGTTTGGTTCATCTGAGACAGGCTTTTGGTCTGATGTTTGATATGGTAACAAATGAGTGTTTTGCTTCTAGCTTTCTTGTTTACAGTTTGCTTTATTCAGTGTTTTGGAGTAGAACCCAACTCAAAGCTTACTGAGGTTAAAGGGTATCTTTTAGTGACCTGGTGAGTTTCAGTGATCTCCAAATTAGTAGGTGGATTTGTCTCCCTGTCTGTAGTGGTATGATACTTGTGTGCATTGTAAAAACCCTTGCTGCTACGTGTTTTATGCTCTGGTACTTGGATAGCGATAGTTGCTCACAAGTGATAAAAAGATGCCAAAATACCTTTGGTGAGTCAGATGTTTATTTAAAAAGTGGTATTTGAGCTATGTGGCTCTCGTCTCTGTGTTAAGATGTTTAAAGATAAGTACCTAAATTCACATTAATTCATAAGAGTTGTGGATGTTGATTCCTATGAGAAAAGTCCCTGTTATGTAGATGACATCTCCCTCGGCCCTTACGTTGAGGCATTCTTTTGATCCAGACACCACCTTGGTACTTCTACATAGCCAAGCAGGCTGAATATAGGAAAACTTGGGATCTTCACCAGAAACGGTGACAAGGACATTCCTCTTGTGCCTCTGCCCCTTGTAGATTACATGTAAGTTTTATGGGCAATGCCAGGACCATGAACCACATGCTATTTACCTCAGATTTACAAGGTCAAAATGGACTTTCAGGAACACTATTAAAACAAAAGCATTGCTGTTGTGGTTTAATGCTGGTAGGCAGCGAAGCACCATACAGCCGCCGCTCCCACAATAGGATGGGGAAGAGAATTGGAAGGGTGAAGGGGCGGGGGGGGGGGAAAACGAGTTGAGATAAATAAAGTTTAATAGGTAAAGCAAAAGCTGTGCGCAGAAGCAGACTAAGTAAGGAATTAATTCATCGGCTGGCAGGTGTTAAGCTGTTTCCAGGAAAAACAGGGCTTTCTCTCATGTAATGGATACTTGGGAAGACAAATGCCATAACTCCAAACATTCCCCCCTTTCTCTCCTTTCCCCCAGCTTGTATTGCTGAGCACGATGTCATACGGCATGGGAAGTCCCTCAGGTCAGTTGGGGTCAGCTGTCCTGGCTGTGTCCCATCCCAGCTTCTTGTGTACCCCCGCCCTGCTTGCTGGGGGAGCAGTTTGAGGAACAGAAGAGGCCCTGGCTTAGTGTAAGCGCTGCTGGGCATTAGCTGAAACATGGGTGTGTTATCAACACTCTTTGGGTCACAAATCCAAAACATAGCACCATAGGAGCTGCTTTGAAGAAAATTAACTCTATCCTAGCCAAAAGCAGGGCAGTTGCCAAAGCTGAAATGCGCAGTAACTGGTTGTCAAACTAGCCAGCTTGATGCGGAAAATACTGTTTTTTGTCTGGAAAATTATGGATAGTGCATGTGCAGTGAAGTGCAAAGTACTCCGAATAAATCACATGTAAGATACAGTTGACCTCATAGTTTGTTGTAATTTTTTTCCACAACTCTTGAAAATCCTAAGCAAATGGCCAAATTTCTATTTCTGCCTAGAGTCTGACTCCAACTATTTTCTGGGTTTCTTGCACTTTCAGGAGTGCTATTTTTGTTACGTGAAGATGGCTAAACACTGCAGCTTTGTACACAAGCTGTTAGCCTAGGGCTTAGACGCTCTTAAGACTGCTATCATCAGGAACCAATTGTGTCTGCTTTGTCATTTGCAAAGTAAAGTTTAATAATATGTGCCTTGTTTGTAGAAGTGTTTGAGTTCACCTCAGGATTTCCAGGTGAAAGATGCCATACAGGTGTTATATTCTGAGAAAGGCAGGTTTCTGCCCTTCATGTTGCCAATGTCATATCATTTAGTGGCTCCAGTCCTCTACTTCGAATCAATAATACTGACTGGTTTTACTTTAGTACCCAAGAAATACTGCTAAAATTCATTGATAAGTTTGTAAAGAAGACCCCACACGGGCAGCTAATATCTCTGTGAATTTACCCTTATTTAATTTATGTGTGGAGTATAAAACCCAAACTTGACAGTGAAATCCACTCTTCTGACTATCTTTGCTTGCGTTTGTTTAATTTCCTCCTGTTTTTTAGAGGGTCTTGAAAGTTAATTTGCATTTCTCTTGAATGAAAAAAAGAGATTGTTTATAGAGTCTTATGCAGATACATTTTTATTTTAAAATTTAGATTTGTAGTTGGAATATTGAAACTGAAAAGGAGAGTCCATTCACTTTATCTCCGAAGAAGTAGGAAGATCAATGAAATAGTTTGGGTGACAGTGTTTGAAGGGAACTTAAAAACTGAGCATGAATTCTTGAGTCTTTTACCTAACGCTACTTAAAGGGGGCCTACAGGAAAGCTGAGGAGGGACTCCTGATCAGGGAGTGTAGTGATAGCATGAGGGGTAATGGTTTTAAACGGAAAGAAGGGAGATTAGAAAGGTTTAGATTAGTAATTAGAAAGAAATTCTTTACTGTGAGGGTGGTGAGACACTGGCCCAGGTTGCCCAGAGAAGCTGTGGCTGCCCCATCCCTGGAGGGGTTCAAGGCCAGGCTGGACGGGGCTTTGAGAAACCTGATCTAGTGGGAGGTGTCCCTGCCCAGGGCAGGGAGGTGGGACTAGATGATCTTTAAGGTCCCTTCCAACCCAAACCATTATGTGATTCTATATACTATTGCTGGACACTTCCTATTTTTTTTTCTCCCAGAACTGAACAATAACTTTTGATTAAATAGTTGGCAGTCACTATTGTATATTCAAAATTTAATAACAAAAGGCTTCCCTCAAAACCTGAGATTTTAATCTAAATTGCTTTCCTCAGTTAAGTGATTGTGAACTCCTGTACTATGACAGAGGAGATAGCAGCAAAAAAATCAGAATTTCCCTTAGGAAGGTTATTTTTCTGAAACAGAATACTGGAAACTGAATGAATAATTCAGTTAAAGTAACTCCAGAACTGAATGCATGTCAAATAATGCATCCTATCTGTAAACACTATCAAGAAAATCCAATCACATTGGTATTGACACATTTTCATTGGGAGGTATATGGAAAGCGGGTTGAAGGAGAAATATGTAAAGATATCCTAGTATTTCTTTTCTAAATCAGTTCATAGTCCCTTCAGAAGAATAGACATAAAGACAAATGCGAGTATTGTATCTTAAAGCTAGAGACCAATGTAAGCATCAGTTTCTTTATGCAGTTGTGATTCAGAAAATGTTGGATGAACTTTTTGACGTGACTTGTTATTTTTGTACAGTGGGCTGTTAGGAGGCCTGACATTTGCTTTTTCAGATGTACTGGATTTCTGTACTGTACCATCTCCTCAGCTGGCGATGATAACAGTTGTCAAGGTGGTCAACACCTCTGCAAATTAGATTAGGGTAAACACAGATGCAAAACATGCGGGAACCTCCCACTCTCCTCTGACTTCATTGCAAAAGTTGAGTGCTATTTCAAAGCGTCTGCCATAAACAGTTCGATATTTTGTGTGACTCCTTCACACCCTTCAGTTTTTATTTAAAGGATCTGAGGATCCAGATGGATGTGTATAGGGTAATGAATGGTTGCGACAGGATGTCAGTTTTGAGGATCAGGTTTTGAATTGCAAAAATCTGTTTTGATGATTCACCCTGATGTTAGCAAGGGCTCCTGTGCAGTCGTTGGAGGGGCATTCAGAGAGGGATTCATTTAATGTGAGATGAATCACACCCTAGAAACACTTACGTCTCTTCATTACATGAGTAAGTCTAGAGGGCTAGCTTCACTGTAGGTGTAAACTTTTGAGACACCTAAAATTTGGTGCAATGAATTCAAAACCTGGTTCCTAGATTGAAATTTATAGCTTCAAGAGAGTAAGTGTGGCAGCCACATCAGGAACAAACCCCCCTCTTCTTGGATTAATAGAGACCAGCAATTAAGAAAGAAGGTTCCTGCTGTGCCTCAGCCACTAGAATATTTAGACTGCAGCTATTTGTTTCGTAATTGTCTTAGTAATAAAATAAATCCTTCCGGTTCATATCGAGCCCCCAAATTTGAGAAGGCATGTTCCTGTTTTAGTAACCTACTCATATTTTAGACCTGAAAGAATTTGGAAATGTCATGACTTGCTGTGCTACTTATAGTAACTTTTGCAATTGTAATGTATTTTAATGTTCAGAATTTTAGGCAGTTGCATCTCCTGATCAGTCTGTGTTGGCTGATGTATTCTAACGCAAACAGACACAAAGTTTATTTTCGTGTTATACTAAATATTTCAGCTATTTCAAAAATGCTTCTGACATGGCAAATATTATATGTATGAAGTAAAGCTGCATCTCCACAAAAGCGGAAATACTCTCCAAGTGTTTCCTTTGCTTTGTTAAAGTTGCGTGTAAGAAATATTCACTGCAAGAGACAATTCTGTGTCATGTTTTTTCCAGGGGGAATGTGGCCCAGTGCATGAGGCAGTTATGGCTCAGTCATTCCCAGTCTAATGGGCAGTGTCCCTCCACGCCTCAGTCTCTGGGATCTTGGTTAACCAGACTTCCTGTGTTTCAGTTTACACACATGTAAAATGGCAATGCTTCCCTATTTTACTGGGAGGTTATAAAGATGATAAAAATAATTTTAGATTGAGTGCCTGAAAGGGAACAGAGTCCTTGTCCAGCAGAGCTTGATTTCTAGAGAGCATGTTCCCCTATGCAGAGAAGGGTGTGTGTATGTGTATTTGCATGCAAATATTTTAGATGCACTTCCTTTCAGGAATCCACTGATTATTTTATAGATTTTCTGTTTTCTGTGTATCGTATTCATTATGTCACAGACGCCTGCTTGGAATGTGTCCTTGAAAAAGATGTTTCTGAGGATTGCATAAGAATACTTAATAAACCAAAGTGTGGAGATAGGGTAGAGATACAGACAGAAAACACGAGGCTATCATTGGTCTTTGTCAATTAACAGATGTTTTCCTTACCGCGTTTAGCTAAATAGATCAGTGGGTAGTGAATGTATTCTAAGCGTGAACATTTCAAGAGAGAAGGATTGGTTCACAGTTGTATTACTCCAGGTTTATGGTTTAGTTCCTCTGAAATATGTCAGCATAAAGTAGGGGCAAATCAAGCTTTCTCTTGGAAAGCGAATGCAGTAATCATAAATCTGAAAGTCTGAAGTATGGAGTAGAGCTTCCATTAACCTAGAGACCTGGGTCTCCTCATGCTGGAGGGGCTATTCAGTCTGCAGTATTTTTAGAGACCACAGTTCCCTGGAGTCCTCTTCCTAAGCATTCCTGTTCTTGTGAAGTGTATTGCGCATTTCTCTGTGTGGGTATCAAAGCTAAGTGTATTGGAAACTGATCTCCAAGGAGCCTCTAGACCAGCACTTCATAAACTGGAAGCGTGGCGGGTATAATTTAGCTATTCATATGCCAAATACAAAGTATTGGTCAAGCATGGATAAAGCTATTGAAGGTGACACATCTCAACCCAGAAAATCAAGCAAGGGAATGAGAATGATGTGAAAGTTTAATGTAGCTGTAAAAAGAGAAGGATCCTTTTTTGTTTATTCATCAACAGTAGTTTTTCAGCTTGAAAACCACCTATTTTCTTTCAAAATAAAACCAATACTGGAAGGGGAGCAAAGCATGGGTTTTTCCCCTTCATAAGCGATAGTTATGAGAGAATTTCACCTTTAAGTAGTAACCTTTCTCATTACGCTTTGAGGTATGTTACAAAATGTTCATGCTTTGTGGGTTTGTCTGAGTGTAGAAAACCCCTGAAAAATCACCCAAATAATCAATAATATTTGATAGATTTGTAAGTGGCATACGTATGTGGGTCTGGATGAAACTCTATTTGTATTCCTAACTACTTACGCAAGTGCCACCGTAATCGTTTTGTATGGACAGGGTGTCTTCAATGCCCATGAAGTCTCTCTCCTTCTCAAAAACCTGCTGTAGGAATGCTGCTTTGCTTATAGTGTTCTTGTGACTTAAACCATGAACCTGGCAGCCAGGGGACATGCCCAGTTCCTGGTTTTACTCCAGTGGCACATCAGTCAGCTCTGCTGGCTTTCAGCTGCCAACGTCTGTAGCTGGTGAAATTCTGTTCACCGGTGTTTGAAAACGTTTACTTTCATCTTTATTAAATCTACTGATTGAGAGTTAGTAATGCTATCATGTTTCTTTGCTCATATTAATTCAAAAAATTCTTCCACGTAGTTCCAGTTTTATCATTTTGTCGCTGTTTTACCTTTGTGTAGTAGCTTCCGGTTTTGCTGGACAAGTCCGTTGGATTTTTTTGCATTACTCTCCCTCTTTGTAGGGAGTTGTAGGACTCTTGTTTAGTGGTGTGTTTTTTTGTGTTTTTTTTATTTTTCATTTTAATTCTTCTTCATCAGAGAATTAAGATATGGTGAACCATCTTGTGATGGTGAATTCAAAAGTGCCTTTTGACCTTTTAATTTCCCACGAGTATAGAGGGGGTTGTAGAGGTAGCAATAAGCTGTGAGTGTGCTTCCTGGGGCTTTTTTGCTGGTGTTTAACAATATACAGTAATAAAATAAGCTCACATTGTTTGCAAACCAAATAGTGTCATCCAAAACATTTTTTTACGTAGGAAGATAAGCAAGGACTGATCTACATCTCGTGCCTTCTCTTGAATCCTAAGCCTGTTACTCCATGGGCAGATCCGTGGAGAAGAAAACCAACCAATCTCTTAGACGCATATGGAATGAGGCACAAACCAACCTTTAATTAATCACTCAATTTAAGGTAAATACCTTTTCAAAATTGGAATTAGAGTAGAATAGTAGAGAAATATGGGGAATCCTGAGCACATGTCTTATGGCACTTTCTGAAGAGACTCTGGAAGGAAGGTCCTACAGACTTTTCCACATGGGTCGAAAGTCTTTGTTAAATCATCAGAAAAGACAAGATAAACCACTTCAGCCTGTCTCTGACTTGTTTTCCTTACTTGCTGTTGTTGAATTGTCATGTAGTAATTGCAGCCAGATATTGTAGAGTTCCTTTAACTAGGCCAGGTGAATAAAAATCAAACATTCTTCAATAAGTAGTGTTGTTGAACTGGGTCAGCTTTGGGATTTTATCTGTTAACACAAATTGAGTTCTTTATGGAATATTGACTTGTCTTTTTATGAGATTAGATTTGAAATTTTCTGGTGAGGACATTAATAACCTAAGCCATGAATAAAGCTGTGTTATATATCCAAAGAGAAATTCCTGCTATGATAGTGTAATTCAGCGATTGGTCTTCTCAAGGAGCATGCCAGTTCTTTGTTCTTCATTCAGCGTTTTGCAGCAGTTTTGCGTTTGAGTAGTCTTCAATTTTGCATGAGGTATGACAGAAGGGGTCTACTTACACTTTAAAGTATTGATAGAGATGGTGCATGCAAAATTCCTATAAATCTCAGAACATGGTTTAAAAGAGTATCATCTTGTTTTGCTATTTGAACAGGTAAAACATATCGGCATGGTAATTTTATATAGCGCGAAGTAATTAACTAGTAGAGGCAGAAACTTCCTAGAGCTTTGAATGTATCATGTTGATGAAATGTGATGAATTAGGGCTGATGATAATTATCATAAACTTGAGCAATAAAATCATGAGTATTAGAATAAGTCTTCTGACTCTGATACTCATATTGTTAAGCTGGAATTTTCATGTAACTTGTTCTTACATTTGAGATTGTTTCTTTTTAAGGAAATAGTAAGTTTGTTACTTGCCTCTAGCTTTTTAGATCGCTTCCATTTGGTTTTGACAAGTGATTTTCTTCTTTTCTGAATAAGCAAAAGTGGGTGGAATATATGACTCTTTGTACGTTGATATAAAAAACTTTACAGAGCTTTCTTGAAGTTCTTTAGTACTGGGAGGTTATTCTAGGCCTCTGCAAATGTATGAGTTTTCTAATAACATGGTATGATGAGTTTGGCCTTAGCTGGACACCAGATGCCCACCCAAGCTGCTTTATAACTCCCCCTCCTCAACTGGAGAGAAAAACATAATGAAAGGCGAAAGGCTTGTGAGTGGAGATAAGGACAGGGAGATCACTCAGCAATTACCATCATGGACAAACCAGGCTCAACTTGGGGAAATCAGTTTATTCCCAATCTCATCAAAATAGGGTAAAGACAAATAAAGCCAAATTTTAAAACATCTTGCCCCCACCCCTCCCTTCTTCTTGAGCTCAACTTCACTCCCAGTTCTCTACCTCCTCCCCGTGAATGGCACAGGTGGACAGGGTTATGGTCAGTTCATCACGTTGTCTCTGCAGCTCCTTCCTCCTCACACTCAACCCTTGCTTCAGTGTGGGGCCACTCCCACAGGAGACAGTCCTCCATGAACTTCTCCAAAGTGCATCCTTCCCACAGGCTCTGGTTCTTCACAAACTGCTCCAGCATGGGTCCTTTCCACAGGCTGCAGTCCTTCAGGAATGGACTGCTCCAGCATGGGTCCCCCATGGGGTCACAAGTCCTTCCAGCAAACCTGCTTCATCACGGGCTCCCCTCCCCATGGGTCTACAGGTCATTCCAGGAGCTCCAGTGTGGGCTTCCCACATGGTCAAAGACCTCCTTGGGGCACGTGCACCTGCTCCAGCGTGAAGGTCCTCTGTGGGCTGCAGGTAGATATCTGTTCAGTTGTTGACCTCCATGGGCTGCATGAGGACAACCTGCTTTCACCATGGCCCTTCACCATGGCCTGCAGGGGAATGTCTGCTCTGGCACCTGGAGTACCTCCTCCCACTCCTTCTTCGCTGACCTTAGTGTCTGCAGAGTTGTTTGTCTCCCATATTCTCACTCCTCTGTTCTGGCTGTTGTTGCATAGCAGATTTTTTTTCCCCTTCTTAAATATATTATCACAGAGGCACTATCACCATGACTGCTTGACCTTGCCCATGTTGGAGCTGGCTGGCATTTGCTCTGTCAGAAATAAGGGAGACTTCTAGCAGTGTCTCCCAGAAGCCACCCCTGTAGCCACTGCTACCAAAACCTTGCTGTGCAAACCCGATATATGTGGCAACTTCCAGCGGAAAATCAATAATTATACTTGGTGAGCCTGTGCTAGAAACATTGAGTGTAAATGGGAAGATGACTGTGCAATGAATTGTGTTGATTGAGTTGTATTTTTCTTTGGTGTTAATTTTTCATGTTCGTTTTAAGGCCATAGCTTTAAAGAAAGAAGAAGAATTTAACCCCTTTTAAATGTACAGATAATTTCACTGCTTTAAGCTACAGGTCTTGACACATTCAGAGTCTTTTTGCTGTCATGCTGGTGTGATTGCACAGCAATACATATTCCCTGTTAGCTGGATAGGGATGGAAATATATTTAATTAGCATCTCAATAATCCTTGCTAAGCATGCTGGTTTTATTATGAAGCAGTAAGTTTGTGGCTCCCACCGATGTGACGTGGCAATATGAGAATCCAGGGTCAGTAACTTTAGTCTTGAATTTTTCATATTCTAATGATGATATCAGTGTTATAGTGGTCTGAGCTCCTGAAAAATGTGTTCTGGAAACTTCATTACAGCTTTCCTCAAAATAAACAAATAAAAACCCCAAGCAAAACCTTTTTAAAACTCCAGATTTTTGTGAATTTAAAAATGCCGTGTTGCAGCCGTTTTTCATGAATTAATTTTAAAAATTTGGTATGGGGATCACTGCATTCATGTGCCAGTTTTATGCGGTACATAAAGTGTGCTTATGGACCTCGTGTTACTTCTTGTCATTGTTATTTCTTATAGCTGTTATTTCTACTTCCTCAAAGAATAACCAAGGAAATGTGACTGTAGTGCTAGGTACAAACACATACAAAGAGGTCTCATTCTGTACCAGACCTATCTAGCGACACGGGCAAGCTGGATGTGCGGTGGTGGCAGCACATGGGAGTCCCCAGGCCCAGTGAATTCAGTAACAGCAGCAAACAGGGGAGAAGTGGGTAAGACGAAAGGTTGAGGTGCAAGGATGAGTAACGCAAATGTAAAGGCCACAGGAGCAGAGGTGGAATAAAGTTTCTCCGTGAAATCTATTCAAAATTCTAAACAGCCTGAAAATCCCCCAAGGTTGTTTTTCTGGTTGGATCTCGTGTGTGTCTGTGCCTTTCCTCCAGAATGGGTAGTTGAGTTTGAAGAACACCCCTAGGCTAGGATGGTCCCATTTTACTGTTTTCCCTACTGTGGTGGATTCTGGCATTGTTTTTCTTTCACCTAGTGCTGCATAGTTGCACAAGGGGAATTTCAATTTTATGCAGTCTTCATATGTTAGTGATTTTAATAGGGTTTTTTTCTGTTTGTTTTATTTTGCATTTAAAGTTGTAATATACCCTTCTAACTATTGATGATAAATATGGTGTTTAATGAAAAGAATTCTTGTTTTTGTTCTACTTTTCATCTTTTATTGTTAACTGATTTTGACGAGGAACTTTTCAGAGAAAAAAAGGATTCAAGTAATGGCAATGTATTCCCTCAACAGGATTTATGAACGCATCATTGATCCTCCAGAAACGAATTTGACACCTGAAAGCAATTTATGGCTTGGACAGAGAAACAGGAAACATGGTTTTTTTAAGGTAAGCAGATATGAAATGGCACATGAAGAAGGAAATTAGTAAATAGCTATCAAGATATTTCTGATTAGTTGTCTTGTGCTCCTGAAATCTGGTTTGTATGAATTTTAATAGAAACTGTGGACTTAGGATTTGAGGCAAGTCCAGCACTCAGAGAAAAGTGTCTCTTCCTGCAAGGTAGAGTGTCGTAGTCCCTGACTGCAGTGCCCAGTATTTGGGGGTTTTGTTTGGTCTCCTGGCTGGTAGTGGTAATCACTCTTGGAGGCCATTTCCTCCTCGATTTCATATGCAGAGTACACTCATCTCTCCGCTGTTTGCCTCGGGTGACTCTTCCCTGTTTGGCCCGATCAGCATTAACTTCTAGAGTGGAGGATGTCTTCTGGCCTGCCATCCTTCTGGCTTTGGCAGATACTAGCTATTGTATGCAATGCATTTGCCTTGCTGCAAAACAGTAGCTTTTTCTGCTCCCAGACTACCGTTCTTTCCTACTCTTTTTTCTCAACTAAGTGTGTCACTTTGTTTCTCAACTGCGAGTCAGTAGTGGGTCTCTGAATTTTGTTCATGAACTTCTTTGTCCTCTGGAGCTTCGGTTGCTTCCAAGCAGCCCAGGCTGGACGCCTGGCTAGCTGGCAGGACTTGGGCTGCTCCTACCTTCTAGCTGGAGAGCCTGTCTTTTTCCATTGATGAGGCTCCCCAAGATGACATCACTGAGTAGGCCGGTACGGGCATGAGGAACTTTCCAGATGTAATTATTGACAGTATGTTTCTGCAATTGCGAAGGACAGAAATGACCTACAACTTGAAAAGCCCTCTCCTGTATGTTGCCTTTTGGGTTTTTTTGGCCCCTGGTAAGGTTATGTGATTTTCTGGTCACGGCAGAATTGCTGAACCAACCGGCAAACAAAATCCACCAACAAATGAAAACCGCACCTTGCACCTGAAAATTAATTCTTTTACTTTGTAAGCAGGCTACAGAAAAGTTTCTGATATTTCTTCCAGTTTTGGATAACAGTCCACGGTCAAGTGTTTATCAGTGAAAGAGTCTGTAGTGCAGCGATAGGCCGATCTGCCTGTCCTCGATATCGGCATGGATTTGTTGCCAAGGTGATTTACCACCCACTCAGTTTCCCTTTGAAGCTGTCAGTTCATAAGACATTTTTACAAGTTACTGTTTTTCTGAGGACCTCTCCTCAAAGTCTCCAGACTTAACAAGCTAGTACAATTATTTTATGCTAAAATTATTTACGGTAGGATTGTTGTAGCAAGTAACGATTTTAATAGTGAAACAGAGGTAAAAGCTAACTTTTGACTTAAATGATTGTCCGAGAGATTGAACCTAGAGTACATTTCATCCTCCAGCAGCTGAGCTGTCACTGTGAAGTGAAATTGATAGCATTATTTTATTCTACAGCTGTTGTTTTTTTACCTCAGCTGCTTCCCATAATTCCACAGATGGTAAACATATGTTTATAGCTGCATAGGAAAAAAAAGAAGTTATATTGGATTCGCCCGTCTTAAATTCTTATTTTATGCAGGCAGCCAGAACCTCAGAACTCTGGGATATTATATGTTTGTAAATTAATATTTCTACGCGTTAACACTTTGGAAACAGCAGGGTAGCTAATGATATGCTAATGAGCTGACAGTTTTTATTGATCATAATGAAAGTCGACAAGTGCCTTACTTTGCTTTATGCATGCTTGAATATTTTACTAACTTTCTTCAGGGCAGAAATATAATTAGTTGTATTTTTTAAAACCTGCTTGAGAGTTTCAAAAATCTTACTTTTTTTTTATGTTACTCGTTGCAAAAACTTGGGATTTTGCCAGTTTGTAAAGAGTACACATCTCTTTCCATATATTTACATGCTCAGCAGGATCTCCCTTTCTTTTTCAGAGCAATTTGTTTCACTGTTTTAGCATATTAAAAAATAGATCTGTTTTCCTTAATGTAAACAGAGATCTGCAGGGAAATAAGAGCGTTAAAAAAGAATTAACATTTTTGTATGCGTGTTGGAGCCATGATAATGTATGTAACAAAAAGCACTGGATACTGTTCTGAGTATCATCTTTGCTGTTCCAAAAATTTTCTTACTTTGATAGTTAATTGTTGTGTCTCTATGTAAACGAATAACATGAAAGCACATTTTGGGCCACGGTCTCATGCCTGTTTTAGATCATAATTCTTCAGTATATCAGAAGAAGTAGTCAGGGAGGGGATATGATATCCTTAAGTCACTGTGGCTAGTGGCTGCCATTTTTCTTATTTATGCTTTTTTTCCACATCCTTCCTGACCGTGGTTATTCCACAAGCAGCCCTGCTGTGCCTGTGGCCTTGCTGGGGAATGAAGTACCCTGTGGCATAATCAAGGGAATCAAATTCTCGCCCCTTACAACTAGTATCTCTTAACTAGTTATAACTTAACTGCTGTGACCAAGCATTTGGAGTTCAGGCAAGATGGAGTATTTTTAGCATAGTAGTGGTGGGAGCAGATGTGGAGCAGACTTAAAATAGACTTACCTGTTTGCTTTGAAGGAAGTCTCATGAATTACTTCCTTTGAAAAAATACATGCTGACCCTTCAGGTTTCTTTGTACAACCCCAACACAAGATTTGGTTTTGGGCTAGAGAGTACCGTTATAATCAGATTAGGAAACTAAAGTAAATGCCACTGAAAGGGGGAAGAGGGTGATACCAGACATCCAGGGAACCCTAAGTCTAGGATGGATCTGATTGTGCTCAGAATTAGATTTATCTGCAAAATTAATCTTGTTGCTGGGGAGAACCCTTCCCCCTAGGGCTGCCTCCAAAGAGCTGCTGCAGAAATGAGCTTATTAATGCATTGCTGACTAGGTGATTCCTGTCGAAAGACGGTAATTTTCATATCTGCTATAGGAGGCTCTATTGATCCTGCTGCTGTGTCGGGGGATTGTAGAGGAAGTGCTTGAGGAGTGTGCTGCTATTTTGGCTGCACAGCATCGTATGCACACTTGGGCCTCTGTAGTCATTTTGGTCTCAGAGTTGTACAGGTAAATACAGCGCCAAGGGCAGCTGTTCAGGTGCCTGGCATGGGGCATGCCCACCCTGCGTAGAGGAGCGCTGTACTGGTCTACTGGAGACCTAGTGGTGCTGGCATAGCATTGCCTAGGCACGGGGTTTGATGCATGTGCCCCTGTGCAGAGCCTGTCACCCGCCCTGGCCGATGGCACTTGCACAGCTGTGTGGCACGCGTCATCTCTGTGGGAGAAGTAGGTTTTAAAGAGGGTGAAAGGCAACGGAGGAAATGAAAATGCAGAAGTGGAGAGCTCATGGAATAGATGAGCCTTTTCACCAAATGTGGGAGGAGTCCCATTAAAAAGAGACATGAAAACTGCAGTAAACAGGGCTTTTGTATTACAGCCTCATGGGATGGCCTTGATATTTAGCGCTGCAGGCCTGAATTTAATCTTGTAGCTGGTAATCTGCCTGCACAGATGAAAGCTCTTCAAGCTAGTGAGTCCTGATGCTGAACTGAAGCTGTGGTTGTAATTAGCGAAATGCTTTAATGGTAACATAAATGTAGTATCTGCTTGGGAAGGGAAAAACCTTGAAGATTTTGACCAGTGATATCTCCCTGTCGAGGCCTAATCTTGATGTCCTTTCCCAGAATGTGGACTGAAGAACTCCATTCTGTGCCAAAGGGAACTGGGGCCCTGGGCTTCCCCTGGGGAGCTGTGCATAGCCTAATTCTCCTTCTGGCTGCGGTCATGGAACGCTCTCGGCAGCCTGAGCTTAATGCTGAAGGAGGAATAGTCCAAGGTTATTCATATGTGTTACGATAATTATGGCTGTACTAAGTGTTTGCTTATAACAAAGTCTTTCTGTTAAAAAAATACATCAGTACAATTTCTGCTTTTTGAAGGTTCCCTTCTCTATTTGATTGTATTAATTCTGTTTCAGAGGGTTTATAGACTTAGAAGGCATCTGTGTTGGTGAATTGAAGTTCATATGTTTTTCCATGGTAACATGCTTTCACGTAGCCAGAAACTAAGACACAAAAAGTAGCTGTTTCCTCTTCGGGTTTGTCCTGGTTTTCCCCTTTCCTTTGCTGTTCTGTTAAACTGCCTTTATCTCAACCTGTGAGTTTTGCCTTTTTCTTTGGATTCTTCCCCCCATCCTGCTTCTGGGGGTGGGGGTAAGCGAACAACCCTGGGGACCGTGACAAGGTTGTATTTAAATGCAAATCTCTCCGAAAGACAATTGAGTGGTGGGGCTGTGATGAGCAAACATATTTGAAGTTCAACATGCACTTTTAGAGAAGAGGCTGAGGCAAACGTCACTTCTCTCTGGATGATGTCTTGTTAGCGGTGCGGTATGGTCTGGTGAGACTTTGTAATCTCATTAACTCATGGTTGAGCTTTTCACTGGAGAGGCTTAAGCACTGAAGTATATTTTTGTGCCTCACCTAATTTCTTACTAATGACTGCTAGCAGACAGTATGTAAAATGGCTTTCAGGATGTTCCACTTCCAGTGACAGTATTAGTTCTCATTATTATGATGGTTTCATTATTCTCATAGATGAAAAGGTTAATAAATGTATATACTTCTGCAAGAAAGAGTGTGATCTGATTATGTCTATTAATGTTTTCAGTTAATATTTGATCATGAAACAGTAAGCAGGAATTGGTGCTTGCTGATTACCTTCTGCTGTTTTAGCAAATGTAAATGTTAAATGTTACTGTACTTGCCAGGCTTCAAAGGCTCTCTGAGGCCTATATTTTATTTACAGATGGAGTTCAATGTTTTGAGCAAGCGACTGTGTCCTCAGTCTGCAAAACTCACTTTATTGCAATTTAACTGAAAATTAAAACATAGTCTTACAAATCAGTAATTTAATTGGATAGTAACTTCCGCCATGACAAATTTCTTTTCAAATTAAAGGAATTCTTCTGTGTCTGGGAGGAGATAGAGCCATGTCATATCATCTGGTTAACAGTCAGGGAAAGTGCAAATAGCAGCACTAGTAGCAGTCCCTTGTTTTTCCTTCCCTCCCTTAGTGACCATGATGTTATCAAAGCGAGTGGATCTTGTGGAGTTAAGTACGTTACGCAGTCAAAGATGGAGCAAGAACATTGTCCTAAGCTTAAAAGAGCAAACACAAGCTTCGGCGTTTTCTAGGCTGTTTGAAGGCTCTAGGGTTCTTCAGGACCCAGGTGTGCAGGGACACGGGGCAACCCTTGGTGTCTGCTGCCTCTGTCAGGGATGTCCCTGCAAGTCAGGGATAACAGAGGATGCAGCTGGCACAGGACCTTTGGTCCTTGTTCTCTCCGGTCCCGCCTGGTTCGGCTTCCGCACCTCATACAACCTGCACTGGCTGGCTCTGACCTTGGAGTCCTCATTTCTGCCAGTCCTGCGTAGGGGATTTTTCCATCTGTTTGGGTTATAGAGAGGATTTAATTCGAACTGATGGCACGATTACATGAACTGCCTTTTGAGATACAAAGGCAGTAGGCTAAATTAAACCAAACAACTGAAGAGTAGACTCTTACTTACAACTTGCACAGTATTGTTCTCTTTTCATAATGTTTTCTTTCACAGTTTTGTTTGGCTGAATCACTAAAGAGTATTGCTGTGTTTTCTTTTTGTCTTTCGGAAAAGTGTGTCGCAGGCTTGAATAATGGATATTATGTCACTCCTTTTTTACCAGTCTCATCCCATTTTAAGACATTTAAGCAGCTTATATTTGGTGGTTGCAAAAGACAGAGCAGTATTATTTCTGTGTTTTATGAAAATTAATATCCAAACACACAGGAAGATAGGCGGAGTTATATTTTGTCTATTTTCAGTTATTCTCCTCACGAGAAGAGTGAGCTGGTCAATTTTTTGTACCCACTTAAGAAATTACTTGTGAAACAGCTTGTACAGATCTAATTGAATGTTTGTTATCTGTATTACCAGTTTTCTCTTCTTTCACAAAGGGTGTTATTCAAGATGTGAAAGTCATCTTTATACCTAATGGATATATAACGCAGTGTCCTAATCTGAATCGGAGTAAGTAGCAATTTCTTTATTGTCTCTATTTTAGATATTTTCATTCAAATTACTCCTTTGTTTTAAAAGTAATATTTTCAGGCTTGTCATTTTTGCATGTGCTGACTTCCAGAAGGCAAAAATCCTGTGTAAACATGTTGCATTTTATGTTCAGATAAATCAAGTCTGATATGCTACAAAAGGGGGCTGCAAAGATGATGAGGGGGCTGGAACACCTCTCTTCTGAAGAAAGGCTGAGGGAATTGGGTCTCTTTAGTCTGGAAAAAAGACGGCTGAGGGGGGACCTTATCAATGCTTACAAATACTTGAAGGGTGGGTGTCAGGAGGATGGGGCCAGGCTCTTTTCAGTGGTGCCCAGGGACAGGACAAGAGGTAACGGGCACAAACTTGAGCACAGGAAGTTCCACCTAAACATGAGGAGGAACTTCTTTCCCTTGAGGCATTCCTGTGTCCCCTGCTCTGGCAGGGGGTTGGACTGGATCTCCAGAGGGCCCTTCCAGCCCTGTGATTCTGTGCTGTTGGTTACTTACGGGTAATTGTGTCTTTCCTTCTCTTCCTTCCTGTTTCTTCTTACTCTTCCTTTATTGAGCATGCCCGACCTGCAGTGATTTCTTAAGTCTGGTGCAAGGAATCATGGATTTGCAAGAGCTCCTGGCAAAAATGACTGCAAAAGTAGGTACCTAAGCTTCTTTGTCAATTACCCATTTCCTTCTGTGCTAAGACCAATGTGAAAGTATTTTTTCCTTTTGCAGTTATTCTACACTTTCATGGTAGAGCCATTTTTTTTCCTCCTTCTGCCAGTAGCCCTATCTGCAACAGACTTATGGATATAGCTCCATGGATGTC
The DNA here is from genome assembly GCA_013400135.1 of Rhinoptilus africanus. Classification (NCBI taxonomy): domain Eukaryota; kingdom Metazoa; phylum Chordata; class Aves; order Charadriiformes; family Glareolidae; genus Rhinoptilus; species Rhinoptilus africanus. The sequence goes on along the minus strand of VXBO01008598.1, from coordinate 49,487 downwards.
ACTTAAGCCTTAGACAGTTTCTGTTGTCTGCCTTATTATTTGTAAGATAGCGACAAAATGCTCAGGGTCTGATTTTTTTGTGAGAAGCCTTAGCATGATTTCTCTTTTCATGCTGAGGGATAAATGCACAAACAAAGGAGTGAAGTCCCTTAACAATTTCCTCACCATGTGATGCTGTCAGAGGGCGTGTGGTTGCCTGTGGGAAGTCCTGTGAAGTCTTCAGGACTGGCGTAGTCTCCTTCCTGGGAATTGAAATGAGGCCTCAGAATGGAAATGCCTGTGAAGCTGCCGGCTGCGCTGATCTTGACATCACCTTTGATCAATGGTTTTTTCCAGTATAAAAGTTAACCCAGCTCCAGGTAGTGTGGTGTGTGCCTGATTTTTCTGGTGATTTTTTTTTTTTTTTTACCTCCCTGGTTTGGATTGTGACTAAGATGAGTGGGAAGCTACAGTGGGTTTTTTTGTTTGGGATTTTGGAGAATTTAGGCTCTGCTCCCACAGTACACAGTTAACCTCTTCGTTAGCCAAGGCCCTTTCAGCTAAGGCTGTGGTGAAGTTTTGGGGAAGCCAGCTGTGTTTTAGAGGTGACTGAACCCCTAATGTGTGTTAAAGGGCAATCTGTGAACACTTCTTGAGATTAATGTTGGTGAACTGTCTGGTCTATGGTAAAGGGCAATTTACCTCACTTGTCTCATCTGAAAATGCACTTAAGTATTAATTACTTACAAATTTAAGTGCAACTACAACCAAGCTGTAGATGCCTTTAATCTCAATGCAGTTAGTGAACAGGAATTTCAAAAATAGGATCTGCGTAGTCGTGGTACTAGCTTAAAGCATTATACTTTTTACTGTGCTGCCTTGAAGTGTTATTTTCTCTCCTAATAGGAAAGAGGAAGCTTTGTTTTCAGAGAGTGTGTGCATTATACTGACAATCCACTTACTCAGCCGACATGCTTTGGACAGACTGACTCTGAATGCGAAATATGAAGCTTTTAGTTCAGTTTGCTGCTTGCACTGTGAAAGAAAGGCAATTATTTTAAGCCCTGCTGGTGGTATAAGCAAATTCCAATTATGCACTGTACTGAGTAACTTGCTTTCTCTGCTGTTAATTATATTTTTGCTTGCTAGTACTTTGGAAGGGGAAGCAAATAACACAGTATTTGTACTGCAAAGACTCTGCGCTTCCATAAAGTGGGGCTGGGATGATCCTTCATTGCGAGTTCCCTTTGTGTTATAGCAGTGCACTGACTGTTTCATTACAGTTGTTAGAGAAATATCATTGTCCAGGAAAAAAGCATGCAGCAGGAGAGGAAGTTAATTTGGTAGGCAAATGCAAGTTAAAATGGAGGGACTTGAGGGAAGCATTAAGGTTTGTATCTGCCTTTTCAGTCCTAGCCACAGTAGCCACAAGTGGTATAGTAATGTAGGTACAAGTGTATCATATGGGGCTGATGTATGGCAGGGCAAAGAGCAAGGCTTAGAAGGGCAGCTGCCTGCAGGGATCCTGTTTGGCAGGGCAGGGGGTCAGATAACGACTTGCGCACGTACGTGGGCAATGAACCCCAGCACCTGGTCCTGCACCAAGAGATGCGGAGTGTGAACGTGATGTTTTGGAAAAGTGGACCATGTGGCTTCATGTCCAGTTGTTGTTTTTAGGTTCTGCTGTATCTAGGATTTCAGTTTCTCCCTCAATCTCTGTTTGGTCGCAGTGTATTACAGCATTGAATAGACCGCTGAATGTTGTTTGCGGTGAATGTGTACGTGCAGTTTACATAACGTAAAACTATGAAGACTCAGACCAGGGCTAATCATCAGACTAGCGCCTTCAGGCTTTGGTAATTTTGGTAGCAGTGCAAATTATGCAGTAAGTAGGCAGGAGGAGAGAGTACCCTCTTGCTTGGGCTTCACCTAGGGTTGCGTGTGTCTGGTGCTGGCTCAGGATGGGACATGGGGGCTGTATGAGGGGCCCAGCAGAGCATTGTCTGTAGCAGATCGTTATGGAGTGCTATGTACGGGAACATTTGATCATGACCTGTAACAAGCGAACCACCATTATGTCCTCTTCCTACCTATGTCTTGTAAGGATGTAGCTTTTAAAGATGAATAAATGCTAGCTTTTAAAGCTGATTTTAGTTTTTTTGCTATCATTTGAATCAGTTCTGAATCTCTCCAATGTATGTGTTTAATTGATTTAATATTCTGTCCTTAAATAGAGAGTCACCATAGGTCAGAGTGTTAGAAATCTGGCTAAAAATGTTAATTTGCTGCAGGAGAAAAAGATTGTTATATCTCAATATTCCCAACTGCCTTTCTGAAACGCTGTTAGTTCTTCTTTAAATATAATGGCTAAAATAATTCATGTGACTTTAACACTCTACTGAAATCAGTCTGGGCATCTCCCAGACTGAGTGGAATATAATTGGATGGAATATAATTTCTTTTTGGTAAATTATGGGGCCACACTAGGGTGTGCTTTTTGTTCAGTCGTGCTTGTTCCATGAAGAGTTCCAGCACAAAAGTTCCTACTGGATCTTTCTTTGGTTGTGGTGAGAAAGCTTAAAGCTTGAGTTTTGAGAAAAATCAAGTGCCTGACTTCATTGATGGACTAGTTCATCTGGTTTGTTTACATCATGGATTTATATTGCCATGAATACTTTTGTAATTAACAATTTTCCATGTAAATTTGATAATTTTGATGGTTTTTTATATTTTTGTTATTAAGTTTTACAGAAAGAATACATTTTTAATGTAAGTCTTTTAGTCATTTGTATGAGCAGAGGAGAAGCAAGAAAAGTGCTAAGTAAGTTTTGTGATAGCCGCATATTCCTGAATGTTAAGAATTTAGGATTTGCTTAGTATATGGAAAATTTTTGGTATGGTATGGGCTGCTTCTCCCTCATTAGTTTATTTCTGTTCACAACCTAAAAAAGGTCTGAAGCTTGAGAATTTCTTACTGATGTTTTAAACATTCAGCAAATCCAGTTGTGTGCGTTTGGCAGCATTTGGAAGGATAGTTCAGCTAATTTTTTGGAATTAATTTTTTTATGGAGCTCAGTAGAAATTTTTCCATTAAGGCTTGAAGTTTAGAAGCAAACAGTATGTTTCTGGTCTCTCTGGTACAGCAGGTAACAGTTAAATGTTGTTTCTGAACAGATTCTTTGGGCTGTGATATGTGCCCTGACTTCTGTGCACTGGGGGGTTTGTTTTTGGATGCCTTCCTTCTGGTGATCCACTTGATTGATCTCCTGTGTTTAAAGATGTTTCTTAGAACAGGAGGTAAATGATATTTAAGCAAATAAAACTTATCAAGATAATGCAAATGACAGAAAACATTAATGAATTTAGAATATTTATTCTCTTAGAGTTTTGTTCTTTCTCTAGGGAATAATTTGTAGGACAAGGGACAATATCAAGTACTACTGTCAAATTTGTGTATATCTGAAGTCCGTTCTCTCCAAAGTTTGTATAGCCCCTTTATATGGGAAAGCTCATTTAAACATTTTTTTTTAGAATACGTAAATAAAGTTTAAGACAAATCAAACGCCTTTTTAAACAAACCAAATATGTTTTATATACTGTGAATATAATCAATAAATATAATGAACTGAAAAGTGTTTCTCATGAAAGGAAGCAGCTCGGTTTTGCCTCTGAAATGTGAAAAGCAGTTTTGAAGTCACCAGATCATGCGGAGTCTGGGGGAGATGAGTATCAATCCCCTGTTATGCCCGAATAACAATTTAAGAAATAAAGAGCTTTATTCAGGGCTTTCTCTCATGAGGACTGCAGAGGAAAAAAAAAACAAACCCAGAAATTGGCCTAGTATTTCTTTTCTTTTTCTTCCCCCTAAATATGTTGCTCTTTTACTGTCAGGAATGGAAAAGGATATATTAGAATACTTTCATTTAAAGTGGATGGAATTTTAGAGGATGGAAATACATGAAATTCAGGTATATGCCATTATGCAAAAAATACTATAGCACTACGCATTTTTTTTTCCTTAAATTGGCTACTGTTAAAATGTAGCAAACTCTAATGTAGGATAATAGCATCGTATTTATAACAGAATAGAGTATGCATTCATCTCGTCTTGTGCCGGATTTAGGTAGCCTTGCTATTTGCAGTGGCTTCAGTGTGCTGACTTATACGCATGAGACAAATGTGAATGTAAAAAAAATCAAGACCTTGAGAAACTCTTTTCCAGCTGGCACTAGGGTAGTTTTTAGAGCAATGGCAGTTCTGCGGCCTGAAGGGTGCACATACTTACTTCTAAATGTTAAGTATGTATTTATATATATATATTTTGGGTTTTTTGTTTCGTACTAGTCAATAGGAGAATCATTTTGAGTGCTCTTAGGGATCAGAGGGGATGGCACTGGGTACAAGGTGTGCGTAGGCGGGGGTGGTTCCTCTCTGGAGGGTGGGAAGATGGTACCTTGTATGAAGGGGGGGTGTGTCTGTGATATGGTTTAGGAGAGGGTGGTTCAAAAAGCCTTGTCCTTTGCTGCTGCTACAGGAATTAGTGTTGTCCCCACTTATTATTGCTTAGTATCTCATCAGTAAACACAGCAATTGCTAGCGTGCAGATGTAATACTTGGAAAAGATGCATCAGTTTTAGCTTTTTGATATGCATTTTAGTAGTTGGAATTGAGGAGGTAATGAGAACAGCAAGAAGTGTTAAGAACTAGCCACCAGCCCAGGGTTTACTCCAGGAGCGTGGCTTCTCCATTAATTACAGTCTGGGAATATTTTGTACTACACTGAATTAAAATGCATTCTTTCCTCTCTAAATCTCATGTGCTATTTTAAGGTTAAGAATTTTCTAAAAGTCAGAAAGTATTAGTCTGCCTGATGTTTAACGATGGTGAGATGGGGATGATTAGCAAAGGTCAGTCTTGACAGTCTTTGTGCTTTCTGACTTGTAATCAGGTTGATGAGCAATTAGGTTTTTTCAAAATACAACTGTAGTTTGTGTACTTTTGGAAGTGCCCGGGCAATCCTGAGGGGATCTTGGTGGGATTTGTTACAGTACAAGACATAGTTGCATGAGTCACAAGCTGTTGTCAGTTGGCATGGATGGCTCCATCAAAGTCTGAGGAAGAGCCGTAGTTTATACCTGCTGACATCCTGGTTTAGTGTTTGGAAGTCAAACTTGGTTCGGTTAAAAATAAGTATACTGCTTTCTCATATTTGCTTTTTTAAATCATGTGTTTGAATTGCAGAAATCTCATCAAGTTACTTTCATTTATAGTTAAATTATGCAGAAACAAGACTGAGTCAACTGGAAGACTGTCATTGTGAGAAGACTTGTCAAGTAAATGGATTGATCTATAGAGACAAAGACTCCTGGGTTGAAGATGATCACTGCAGGAATTGCACATGCAAAGTAAGAATTTCTAAAAAGTTTAAGGAGTAGGACGTAATTAAAATGTGAAAATGGTCTTTGAATACGTAACGTTAACTCTGAGAATTGTGTTTTTAGTATGCATCTAGTGGCAGTATGAACAATAGGGAGAGAAATGGAAAAAAAAAATGTGGCCTTGCTTATGTGCAAGCTTCATAAATAAAATCTGCTTTACCTTAACAACACTTTCTTATTTGTTCTAACTATATCTGTGAGGGCTTTATGGTTTTGGGGTGAAAGTGTGGCATTGTCTGTGTTTGGTTTAGAGTTGTTTTCACTGCCGTAGTTTTTCAGAAAGGAAGCGTTATCTTAATAGTATTCATAGCTGCTCAGTTGCATCTTGCATGGTAACAACATGCAGATTCTGGTTTCAGTTTGTGACTCTGAAAACCTGAGGAACAGAAGAGGATTAGTATGTAAATCTTGTCTTGTTGAAATTATTTGATAAATATCTGAAGAGAGTCTTTATTTGCTCAAGAAAATAGAAAACTGATTGTTAAAAATCTCAAAGATGGTTGGCACAGCCTGCTGAAAGTGGTGCTTATGTTCTTGTAAAGATGGGCCTGTGTTTTCCACTGAATGCTCTTTGTTAAGGGAAGGTGAGGCAAAACCAGTAACATGCATCAAAATGGGGTGGTTCACCTTCGGATGCATTTTGCTTCAAGTTTTGTAGTTGGATAGGATTAAACTTGTTACTGAAGGATGAGTCTGTAATCCAGAATGCTCTTTTCCTTTAAGTAGTTTCCTGTCTTCTGTGTTTTGTATAAAATACTCAATAATTGCAACAGTTGTAGTTGAATTTTGTCTTTAAAACCTTTGCTTAGAGCGGAGTTGTGGAATGCCGAAGGATGTCCTGTCCTCCTCTCGATTGTCCTCCTGATGCTCTCCCAGTGCATGTGGAAAGCCAGTGCTGCAAAATATGTAAGGGTAAGTACATCTTGCGGGCCTTTTTGTTCCCCTCTCTAAGCAGAGTTAAACTTGTTCTGAAAGCAGACGCATTTTAACATGACTTTCATAGGTCCTGGTAATTCAGGTAACGTGAGTCACAATGTTAAACGTGATTTAAGAAGAAAATAAATAATTGCTGAGAAATGAACAAGCATTGCAAATTTTGAAGGTTCTCTTTTTGCCTATTGTCAGTGTAAAATTATTCATGTATTTGTTTGGGGCTGGGAAGCCTTACTTGGCTTCAGCTTCTGCCTCCTGTTGATGTTGAGGATCATCAAACCTCATGGTCTGAACTTTCCGTAGTGACGAGTAATAAACTGGGCTGTCATCTTTTTCTTATCTTATATTTCGAGTGGAAGCTTGTTCTTTAAAATAAACACGACAGAATTTCACACCCCGGGTTACTGTCACTATGTGGAGTGATAGTTTGCTGTATTAGTTTCAAACTAAATTAACGAGAAGAAAGGAAAAAGTAAGTTTTGCGATCAGTGTTATTGTCATTTTTCAGTTCCTTCTTCTGGAAATTAAAGCTGTAACATTCCTGGAAGGAATATTCAGTATTTGTTGCCTTAGTAATAGCACAAGGGACAAAGACAATTTATATATGGAAATTTTAGCTAAATGCTAGTGCTAGTCTCACCTTAAGAAGCACAAATTATCTTCTGGCCCCTCTATTCTTGGAGACGAGTAAACTTCATCATGAGTTTTTCAATAATTCATTAAGACAGGGATGTTGAATTATTTTAAGATTTATTAGGAAAATAATAACACTTTTTTAGCATTCTGTCACCTTTCTTCAGTCGCGGAATTCATTAGTTCCATGCGCAGGTGTCTTTCAGCTGTGATCTTGCACTAGCTCTTGTTTACTCATGTCATCTCATGTCTCGCAGCTATATGTCGGCTTAAGTATTCAGCTTGCTAAAAGGTGTTTATGAACAGAGTACTTGGGAGGTAAAGTGGCTATGCTGGCCTATATTTTTCGTATCAAAATATTTGTGATGTTGAGAGTCTAGAAAGTTCTTTATGAAACTGGATGCTTCTCTTAACACACCTTTGCTGATGTGCACGTACGCCCAACGGTCAAAATCTGACACAAAGGAATTGCGAGGCGCAAAACTGTAGATTAAACATAAATCCCCGTAAGTAAACTGTGCTCCCATTGTTTGTAATGGAAAGATGAACAATCAAACTTGCCTTTTGTCAGTGTTTGGCACAAACTTGACTCGTTATTCTGACAAGAACTCAGCATGTCAGTCAATGGGAAGAGATGTATGGAAGTTGATTGAAATTGATTGTAAATGCCAGCTCCTTGACAGAATGATGTGCTAGGGCCACAGTCAGTCATTTTTGGGAAGATAGCAGTAATTGCCGAGGCTTTCCGAAGAGCTGCACTGCAGGTGTTAATTTCCCCGTACTTTTCCTATTTAGCTCTGATAGAATCATCAGTTGTAATTTGCTGTCTCTGTGGATTATTGAATGGCTGTATTATTGAGCAGTGTCCTGTTTTAGCTGAGGGTTAACGAACAAAGTAGCTTTAATGTCTTGTATGTTAAGGGTTTTAAAAATGAGATGGTTCTGTTTTGATCCCTGCCATCTTGTGTTAGCCTTCCAACTAATATTTGACAAAAGACTATAATTTTGTTTAAAATCTCATCATTTTTCTGAGTGGTGCATTATCTTGCTTTCTGGCACGTCCATTCCATGTTAAAAGCAGGCATGTCAGGAAGACAGACAGAAAGAATTGCTCTAATTTATCTTCTCCCAAAAATAGTTACTGGGATTCCTAATTTTAAACAAACTTCCGCATCTGAAGTTTTCTTCATAAGTAAGATCACAACAACTTGGGCATAAAAACTAGGGCAGCCTTAGAAAAATGAAGGAAACTAGGATATCACAAAGAAGCCGCCTGTCATTTAAATGCATTGTTAATGGTGGAAACAGTTGTTCTGAAAATCTTCTGCTTTTTTTTTCTTTTTTTTTTAAAGAAATGAACATTTTCAAGAGTGTAAGTTTAAGCGAAACATCCTCAGAAGCAAATGTATGTCTGAAAGTTTATGAAGATTTGAACTAGCAGTCCTTTAGGTTTAAAATTTAGGGATCAAAGTGGCTATGACAGTTGCTGCTGTGGAATACTCCTATTGGTATTGCGCGTAAGGATTACACACACGCGCCTGTAAGCGCTGGGTTCCCTTGGGAACCAAGGAATACCTTGGTATTCAAGAGAGAAATTGAGGTAAAACTGTTACTAGACAGTCTGTAACTTTTCTTTCTTTTTTTTTTTTTTTTAAGAACCAAGTACTTTGAACACTGTCGCTGTGCACATGTCTTGAGTCAGGAAACTTTTAAGGCTTTGTTCAAATTGCAACAGAGGATTCGTACCTTTTAGCTCTCCTTTCAGTGTCACGGGTCAGACTGTTATTGGTCAAGCGCAGAGCGCGCTGGAACACCACAACAAAATGATATTTTTTTTTCAGTTTTTAGTAATGTAGAGTGCCTTTATGATGGATAACTTGATTTGTGTAAGATCAGAGTAGTCCAACTGTTCTCTTTAATTAAAGGATTTACTATCCTCCTCTGGAATTGAAATTTAGGCAGCTAGTTCCAAGAGGGATCGTTATGGTAATACTTGACTGAGGTGTATGCCTCTGTGGCCTTGCTGGAAGTTACCTTCTTCACGGTGGCAGTAGTCCTAAACTAAGCTGGTTGTCTGTGTCTTGAAAAGAACGACGAGTGCTCATGGGTTCTAGTCTGTTGGTTCGGTTGTGGAGCTGGTTATTTTTAGCAGAAGGGGCAAAACTTCAGACAGAAATTTTTTAGGAGGAGCTTTCAGTTTCCTGGGAAGTCTGCTTATTTCGTGTGCGTTTTAGGAATATTTTTCTGAAATACATTTTTGCAGTTTGTTGACTCTACTGAGTCATTCGCTGCATCTAATCCATTTTTGCAGTGCTCCAGCAAGCCGAAGGGTTCACCTTTGTGTCCCCTAAAAAATCTGAAGGTTTAATTGAAATCTGTGCTTACCTTACTCACTAATAAATGTCTCCTATTTTTTTTGTGAGTCATGAAGACCTCTAGTAACACAAATGCTGTGGCTAATCTACAGAATGTCAGTATTGAAAATATTTTCTGTCAAATACTAATGAATTTGGTCCAGTACATATTTTCTTATGCTCTTATTCTTCCTCTTGAGTTTGGGTGAAGATGGTACTCGCTCTTAAAATTAGTTCATTGTTAGCTAATTTTTTTGGTGATAGTAGTGACTTCTGATGAAAGCAAAATGTATCATAGTTTTAATGTATCCATATTTGTTCAGTGTATGTGAATACTGGTTTTACTTTTGTGTTCCACCTTGCATTTGTTTACTAATTAAATACTTATTTAATTAATTTATTTTTTTATCTCCTACAGCAAAGTGTATCTATGGAGGCAAAGTGCTAGCAGAAGGTCAACGCGTATTAACCAAGAGCTGCAGGGAATGTCGAGTAAGTTTCAGTTGTATGGACTTTTCCTCATTTTAAATGTATGTGCGGTGTTCAAAAGTGACAGTGATAAGTTAGTGCATTTCTTCAGGCTTCCTTCATGCAAACATGACATCTGTTGTCTTAAAGGGAGACCTTGAAGTCGGTGAACACCACAAATATGAAAGCAAGGTCATATTCCTGTATGACCCTTGCAGGGTAATAAAAAAAATAGGGCAGAATGACTTGGAGAGATGTTTTCTCATTTATCTCCACTTTCATGAGCTCGAGAAAAAGGCAATGGCATCTTGAGCCACTTACTAATTTCAGCCAAATTGCTAAAATCTGAAGCAACCTCTGGTTTGTATTGTTTGAGTTACCCTAGATTTACCTTTAGTATCATTTAAACTATATGTAGCCCTGCTAATAATTGAGATAAATTACTAAGTATTGGACTGGACTGGGGTCTTTCTTGGCAAGTTCATAACACTTAGTCAACTGTAGTCAGTACTAGAGAATGCGAGTGAATGGAGACTGTGATAGACAGGATCATTCAGGGGGTGTTAGTGAATATGGGTGCTACATGGTGTGTAAGTGTGGCAGGAACCGGTTGTTGTCACAACCAGCCTAAGAAGAAGAGAGTAGCAGCAGATGATTATAAAAGGTCCATTGCTCTCCTGAGACATGTGTTGGTTGTGAGTATGTGTGTGCTTTAAATATGATTTATCACTTCAGAGCGGCACAGCTATTTTAAACACATTTGCTCTCACGTGTAATTTTCAAGTATTTTTGGTTTTACATCTTGTTGAATTGGTAGAGGGGGTGGGGCGATAAATGGGAGGCTTACAAATGTCATTGACAGATCAGTAAGCTAGAACAATTATGAAAAACATTTGGAAAAGATTACAATGATCTGGTTATTGTTGTGCTTGTAGCTGAGTGTACAGAGTAGCAATTTTATGTTCACTAATGGAAATGGACAATAACTGGTTACAGATGTTGTAAAAGCAGCTTGTTATGCAGAATTACTTTGCTGTTGTTAGTGTTTAGCTGTATAGGGGTGCTCAGCATTGTATATACAAATACGTGGGCAAGGTCGTTGCCTTGAAGACAGACTAAGGTGCCTGTTATTTATAATATGACATAGAATGTTTATTTGGGAGGGAAAGTGCCTGTATGAAATATGATGAGAACAGGAGGATTTTCACATTAAAGTGAAACCAGAGAGAGTGATCTGAATTATGACAGTGTAACTTCTCTATGCTGTGAATGAGTGTGTTATATTCATCGTTATGAGCATGATAATACATTCATGAAGATTAAAAGCAGGTACTGACCATCAAATATCTGTTGTATTAGAAATTACTAAAATAATAATGGAAAGAGCTTTTGCATTTCACTTATTGCTGAAGGAAATTGATATGTCAATGCCAATTGCAGTAGCGCTGCTGTTTGTTATTTGCATCTTAATGGAGAGTATTGATAAGTACTTGAAACAGCATATGTGAATGCAGTGCCATGAAAAAAAATGAGTCCATGTTGCAAACAAACAAAAAAAGGCATTTCCATAGGTGTGTTTCAAGAAGAGTATGAACCTCACTGGCAAAGCTTGTCATTCTGACTCAGGAGAGTTTTTAAGTGTGTGCTTACCTCTGCGTCTATGACATGATCTATCTCTAGACAGGAAGTTCATTCCATGTGTCTTCAGCATGACCTCTTTAAAAGCTGTAAGCAAAACGCCTACTTATTTACTGCCTCAATTAGGAATGCTTAGTAGATGAAGGATGAATGGTGATGAGTCAAACTCTGGCGGTTGTCATCTTTTTCTATCTGATGTGAGCCTACTGGTGGACAAAGCGTTGTATGAGTAAAGGAAGGGCTTTGTGCTAGGGGAAGGGCCATAAGAAAATTAATATGATTTAATATTCCAGACTTGAAAAGCAGACATCAAGTTTGAAAAACTGTTGATCCATGAAGGAACACTATGGAGAATACAAATCAAATGTCAGTTCATTAGTGTTGGTAAAGATGACTTAAAAATCTTGGAGTAGCTCTTGTGTCTGTCAAGGAGGATGTGTTTATAGGTGGGGCAATATCAAAAAGATAAAGTTGAAATTTCCCATTTCAATTTTTATTTGAAGATAGCTGCTTTATTCTTTGCATAGGTACTGATCCAATTTTAAGAGACTATTAACTTTTATATTTTTTCCATCTGCAATAATAACAATAATACTGATGGAACTAGGTAGATCAAAGATTTTATTTATTAGGCTGTGATGAGTTGGTTTTTATTTCTGAAAAGTAATCCAGACTAAAAATGTATTTATGATGCACATCCTCTTAACCATAAGCACAGATGTTACCGATGGACAGCCATTCCCAGCTGGAATCCTGCCCACAAACACTCTAGATTAATCTACAATGGCAAAATGACAAAATTAGTGCCCAGGTGTTTTGAAGAATCATAGAATGGTTCACCACAGAAGGGACCTCTGGAGGTCACCTTGTCCAGCTCCTCTACTTGAGCAGGACCACCTAGAGCCAGTTGCCCGAGACCACATCCAGAGAGCTTTTGAATATCTCCAAGGATGGAGACTATACAGGCTCTCTGTGCAACCTGTGCCAGTGCTTGGTCACCCTCACACTGAAAAGATGTTTCCTGATGTGCAGACAGAACCTTTGTGTTTCAGTTTGTACCTGTTGTTGTCTCTGGTCCTGTCACTGGGAACCGCTGAGAAGAGCCTGGCTCTGTCCTCTTTTGCACCCTCCCTTTAGGTGTTTATATGCATTGGTAAGGTCTCACTGGAGCCTTCTCTTCTTCAGCTCTTGCACCTTTTCCTCCTGTGAGAGACGCTCCAGTCTGTTACTGGACTCTCTCCATCTCTCTGCTGGTCTCTCTCCATCTCTCTTGTAATGGGGAGGCCAGAACTGGACCCGTCACTCCAAGTGTGGCCTCACCAGCACTGAGCGGAGGGGAAGGATCATCTCCCTCAACCTGCTGGCAATACTTTGCCAAATGCAGCCCAAGTTACCATTAGCCTTTTTTGATGCAGGGGTACGTGGCTCGCGCGTGTTGAGCTTGGTGTCTGTCTGTTCTCCCAGGCGCTTCTCTGTGAAGCTGCTTTCTAGCAGGGTGACCCCAGCACATGCTGATGCATGGGGTTGTTCTTCCCCGGGTGCAGGACTTCGCACTTCTTGTTAAACTTCTTCAGGTTCACGTTAGCCCATTTCTCCAGCCTGCTGAGGTCCTCTAAAAAACGGAGGGGTGTTTGTGCTTTAGAAAACTGTGCCTTTCTGCATTCAATAAATGGTTATTTTGGCTTGTGGATTTCACCAATACAATGACGTGACTCATTTGAAGTCAACAGAAAGAATTCTAGAAATTCTGTTGGATTGAGAGTTTGCTGCTTAATCTGACTTCTGGGTTAATGCTTGTGAATGACACGATGTCTGTTCATAACTGGATGATGTGTTTGACAGCAAAGGGTGCAAGAATAAATTCCTCTTCGTTAATGCTGGGAGCAGGCAGTCAGAGAGTTTCATACAAATTCTAGAAGGATGGACAGGTCTCCACTGACTTCCAGGAGCTTGACTAGTGAGCTTTTCATGAAGATAAGGAACAATGTGGTTCCTAGAGTGACAGCTAAGGACACTATTTAGAACTTTAGAAAGGCTGATCAACAACAGCTAAAATAAAAGGGGGACAAAAATGCCCCAAACAACAACAAAAACCTAAAATAACCTTAACTGAAATCTTGCTATTATTTTCTAAAGGGGTTCATCTGAGATGAGCTGTTCGTGGTTCAGATTTTCACTGCGTGGCACTGATTAGGCTTATAGCCAATTCTTTTTTATGTACTTACCTTTGTAATTACAAGAAATTTAATTATCTTGTTGTAAATGTTTGACTCCAGATCCTCATTCTTTGTGGATCGTATGTCACAGTTGGAGCTTGACCTATTTATTCCAGAAGAATGTCTTTTTGACGTCTATTTCTGTCCAGATTCTATGATTACATGTGTGAATTGAGAATTAAAAAGTTCCTAGTTTTTTTAAGGCTGCCTGAAGCAATAATTCTGAAGTGTGAACTATTCTTACTTATCTCGGTGTATAAAATCTGAAATCTAATGATGATAATTCTTGTAATAGGATCTGTACTAGTTTGTAACAAATTGATTTTAATCCAAAGAATATTCAACATGGAAACATTTTAATTGTTTTAAAAGTTAATTAGAAATATGTTCGATTTCTTTTCCCGAGATGCAAATTCTGCAGAAAATGGAAAACTTTAGGGAAATAAATTCTTACTGTCATTAAATGAATGGAATTCTCAATTTATGTGGGTTTTTTTTTATCTCCTTATGATTCATTAGAGAAGGTGTGAGCTTGGATTGAATTTGTCTAGCTTTTTGACTCATCCTGATCACTTATATGACTTTCATACGATTTCTTGCCATCTTTTTGACCATATTTATTGTCAATCATTGCTTTTTTTCCGTATGTTGACATACTGCACCCTTCCTGTTGCAATTGCCTTGTCTGAGCTTGAATAAGCGGTGAGTTATAGCCAGAGCTTTTCCAGCTGGTGGTTTGATAACATGATAGTAAATGACGGCTCGGTGTGTCTGGTTCTTTTATCACCTTTGCTGCTGCGGTTGCACAGGGAACCACGGGGGATTCCTCCCTTTCACTTATGGAAGCAAGATCAGAAGGAGACCTAATACCTCCATTAACTTTGCTGTTCTTGTGTGGGCACTTGCTTCAATGATGCATGCTGGATGTGATACTGTAGGGAGCTGCTTTTTTTTTTTAAGAAAAAAAAAAAAGGAAACCTGTTGCCTGTGGGTTTTGTTTTGTTTTTGTTTTTGTTTTTTTTTTTGGTGACAGCAGCTGATGCAACAATTGGGAAGTGAGGAAAACGGCTTGGCCCTGCTTAGCCTTAAGATTGCAACCTCTGGGGCAGTGACTAGCGGTGGTTGTAGAACGGTGTGCGCTCCCTGGGTCTGCTGCGCTTCTCAGCTGTGACTCCTGTGAGCTGCTGGGCGCCTTAGGCATCACTTGCACCTTGTTGGCTCTGCAGGCGGTTCTGGGCACAGAGCTGCGCGGGGCAGCGTGATGCTCTGAGAGCTAGTGCTGGAGCCTCACGCAACGCAGCTGAAACAGCGTGACATGGCTGGTGAGACTTAATTACCAGCAAAGGGTTTTACTTGTGCTGGATCTGGCACCTGAGCTAGGCTTTTGGCATGGTGTGGCACAGCGTCTTGTAGATATGAAAGCAATCTTCTGGCTAGCAAGGGTGTCTATACAGGAGTGTTTCTTAATACAGGGTAGACACATAGGTATTGCCAATATACTCTGTTGAAAGTCACCTACCTGATCCCTCAGATTATGAGAACGGTGGCTTTAATAACATACTTTGTAGTGTTTTTTGTATTGATTTTCCTCTGCTTTCTTAGCCCTAGATATGTTTGGATCATATATTTAAACTTTTCTCTGCAATTACAGTAGCTAGAAAATGTAATTTATTTCTTTGTAGAAAGCAGAAATTCTCGTTCCATCTTTTCCTTCCACCATCTGCCACCAGGCATCATGAAAAATATTTTGGGAGTAGTGGGGACTAGATTCATATTAAAGAATCGCAGGCGGCCTATTTTCAGTGGAGTTTCACAGCCCTTTGGAAAATGGGATTACTCAGGTGTGGACAGTCATGGTGGGATAGTTATTGTAGCTCCTACTGAGCGCAAATCCTGGTTGTTTATCTCTGCTCCTCTTCCCAGTTTGCAGTGATGGCATAGCTGCAAAGGGGATGCTGAAGTAGTAAATTATGGTATGGGAAAGGCTGGAGAGGGGGATAAAGGAAAAGAGGAGACTTTTTGGGGGCAAGATGTTAAGAAGCAACTAATTGACGAGCAGAAGAGCTGTTTGGTCTGGAGAAGCGGTGAAAGTGATTTCCTGGGTGGGAAGAAGATGGAATAAAAATTTGGTGTAAAATCTCCCCAGAAGGGCTCTATCTCTCTTATTTTAGAACATTTCTACCAGCAGCTAGACCTCCTATGCACGGTCTTACTGTAAATCAAGCAGAAATCAAAATCGTAGAAATATCTTGACCTTGGTTTACATTTTATACAGCAGTTTTTGTATGGATACCTCAAGATGGGATTTCTGCTTCGCCATACCTTTGAAGGACCTAATTTTTGGCAACTAGGTGATCAGTAATTCAAAAGAACAGACCCTTTTAACAGGACACAGCAGAACAACACAACAGTTGAAAATGTTGGTCTTCTATCTGCTGTGTGTGTTTGAGTTGAATAACTTATCAGAGGGTTATGTAGAATATGTAAGAGGAGTAAAACTTGGACTTGCATAAAGCAGGAAGACTGTCTTTAACAAATACCTGGAGTGAAATTCTTTAATTCCTTCAAATACTTGGAAGGAAAATAACTTTACTTGGAGACAATATATTTGGAAAAAGTACTATAGAATTTTTAGCTTAAGTGTCTCTTTTTTTTCATTTCTTTCAACTCTGGGCATAGAAATGTCCAAATATATTACTTAATATTCAATGTTATGGTGTAAAGAATGATTTTAACTTGCTGCCTGCTAGTTTATCAGTGTTGTTACTAGAGTTATAGATTGAAAATTATGTCATCCTTGCTGTTGCATGTGTTTTCATCAATGTAATTTTTAAAAAATGTTGTTTATTTTCAGAATGGAGTTTTAGTAAAAGTGACAGAAACTTGTCCACCTTTGAACTGCTCAGAAAAAGATCACGTTCTTCCAGAGAATCAGTGTTGCAGCGTTTGTAGAGGTAAGTCAGACAATGCGTGCTTGGAAGGAATAGAAGTTGCTGATTCAACAGGGGGATACACTGGAAGGAACAATTCTTTTCTAAAGAGATACGAGGTACCTCTATAAACCTGAGTCTGTAATTAGCCTTCACATAAAACCAGTCTTTGATATTCCTTTTGGTAGAAGACTTACCAGATACAAAGCTGTAATTGCTCCGAATTAGAGAGGGAAGGGAGAAAAGAAAGAGTTAGGGGAGAAACGGCCCAGTATCTCTTAAGAATTCCATTAGGAAGAAGTTATGTTTGGAGAAGAGGTATTTTATGTTGCTTAAACTTGTAACTGCACTGAACATACAGGGGTTTTGGAAATGGGTTTTTAAGCTCTCTGTTTTAAGATTACAATAATAATATTAAGATTCTAGTTTGGTGGATATTGAGGTTGCTTTGGATCTGAGCACTCTTAGGACTCATTTATTAATATCAAGCTGAACAGGTACAGAATAAAGATGAAAAAACCCCCACTTTCAACCTTCTAATGAGGTGTTGAGATGCTGTTTCCTCTTGCTTCTTCCCCTTCAGCCCTAGTGAATCCTGGTTGTGTGCCGGACCAGACTGAACAAGCAATAGCTAAACTTTTAGTTGAGGAAATCCCCTTAGGTGAGGAAAATGCTGGTATCACAAGGCAAGAGATCTCCAACGAGCTCTCTTCTTAAAGTGTGTTGTAATCAGTGAGCTGTTGGGTGAAAGGTGTTAGAATAATCATTCTCTGCGTTATGACTGTATTGTACCTCTCTTCCACACCTCTCCCTTGGTGCTGAGTCTCAGCTGAGTTTAAGGGGGAGCCTGGTCTCTCCGAGCAGGAATTGTGTGTCAGCTTTTAGGGGTGCACCTCAGAAACTTCAAGCAAGAAGCATTAGACATGTCCAGTCATGGATGGTTATTGCGGCCTGCTGGACTCCTTCCCTTGCCTGCTTGTAAAAGCCTCCAGTGTCGTTGTAGATGCTGATGAAGGGGCTCTGAATCTCTCCCTTACCCAGTAAATATTAATTAATAAATACGCATAGTTAAGTATTTACAAAGGTCTTGAACTTGCAATTGTCTGCGTGCGGTTGCAGGGGCCGGCATGTTTGAGACTGCTTGCTGGGTCATGGTCTAAGAATATACACATTAATTTTTTAAGCAGTTTCTAGAAGCATCTGTAAGTATTTGAGCAAGCAGTAAATGTTGCTTCTTTGTCCCTCGGAGGGCTTGATGTCTTAATGATACTTCTTAACAGATGGCCCAGATTGATGTAGTGCAGTACTGAAAAAGCTATCTTCATTAGTTAAAAGCATTAGAAGTCTGAAAGCTTCAAAGTTGATGAGAGACAAGTTCTGTAATTCTTCAGTTCTGTATTATTGTTAATGATAGGTACTCTTTTTAGATATTCATCCCCAAACCGATTTTTTATTATTTATAAAGTAGCATGAATATGTATACTTACATGATGGTCTCTAGAAGCAAAGGACGGGATTGTACTTTCGCTTCCTATGAATTCTGATACCTTGGTGCTTTCAAATTGATGCGTTAAACTTCCACTTCAGTTCTGCTTTAGCTGACTGCTTAAACAGTACCGCCTCCTTTTGTATTTCATCTTTGCTTTTAAAAATTCTTTTGAAAATTATGCTTAAAGATGTGATTATTTTTGTCAACTTTACAAAGGCGTAAATTGAAGTCAGCACCCCTAAATGGCTTTTTATTTCTTGAAGTAGAATATATACTGCTTGACA
The DNA here is from genome assembly GCA_013400135.1 of Rhinoptilus africanus. NCBI lineage: Eukaryota > Metazoa > Chordata > Aves > Charadriiformes > Glareolidae > Rhinoptilus > Rhinoptilus africanus. The sequence continues at coordinate 31,125 of VXBO01008598.1, read as the reverse complement.
TTTTTGCTTCTGTTGTGTGCAGCCCAAATTGGTAGTATATAATTTTATCATATTTAGAGTGATGGTGTTAAAAAAGGATATTTATTAAGAATTCCATTTTTGGTATGGGTTTTATCATGCAAACAGGTGCCCTCTGATATGGCAAGCAGGCCATAGTTTCTGGTCTTGTCCTGCGCCAACATATTCTTTACTGGGAAAGGAGAGGGCGCTTCTCTGTTTTGCAAAAATGACCTTTCAGACACTATATTCAGGTTTTATTATTGAAGCAAAAGTAGTGAGGAAGAAATATTGTTTTAAATACAGTCCTCAGTAATCAGGGTGTTTACTGGAAGCCCACACAGATCATGTGCACATCATGTGCAAATTTCACATTGTATGTATGATGATACAGAGAATTCTTTGCATTAGCCCTCAGCTAGACCTTCAATTAGTCAACAGGATGATTAGTAAGCATTTGCTAGTAACGTCAAATGAGAATAATGATTCTGTGTAAGGTTTATCAGTGCATACTAGTGACTGGGAGGTTCTGTTTTTCTGTCAGTTTGTGCTTGCTATAGTATCTAGTTGTTGAACCAGAAAACTACTTTTGAATTTCGTGTTCTGTAGAATTACAGCATACCTTTGCTGAATTGGGCAAGGGTAGGAGGTTTGCAGCTTTGCTTTTCTAGCTGCAGCAAAGGAATTTCCATTTAATGAAAGGATAAATGTGAGGGATCAACAGAAGGAAAAAAACCAGAGAGAAATACGGAAATTTCATGATGCTGTGGGATGAGTCTGTAGCCTCTTCAGGGATCTCTGTAATATCTACTACAATAACAGATAAGTGCCTAAAATAAAATAGGGCATGCGAGGGAACAAATAAATCTGTGGTGTTTGTGGTGATGGAAATTGTGAGTCAGCAAAGGGCTGAGTTGAATACTGTAATGTACGCCGCTAGTGGGCTTCCTAGATAGTCGTTATTGGTTGTAAATGGTTAGAAAAGTAAAGGCAGCAAATTATATCTCTTCTTCCTCAGGTCCTCTGCATGAGTTTATAGTATAGAGAAAGCTAATATTTTGCTAAAGCCAACTTCTGGATTTCAGTGAAATGATTGTCTAAGGTGTACAGCAAAGCAGGCATAGTATGGAAGAACTCTGCTGTACAATGACAGCTTACTTGTGTGATTTGATGTACCTGAACCCAAAAATGAGCCTCACCTGTGTGTAAGATCTATCCTTGAATCTTGTGTAGAGTATATCTCGTTTTGCCCTTCATCTGTGTGCTTTAATATAAATGTCTGCTTGAACTATGTGGCTACTTCATGCTTTGTGGCAGGACAGTGTGATATTATGAAGCTCTCTTTTTAGGCTTACAGAAATTTTAGTTAATTTTAAAATTTTACAGAGAATCATTGTGTAATAAAATATATTTTTTTTATTACTTTTTCGAGAATCAGTCATTTTTCTTACAGCATGCCTGCTACATTTTTTTTAGAGCCCAGGGACAAATCTAATAAAAAACCCCCAGTGTCATAAAAATGTTTTATTGTTCTCTTTAGCTGTTTTTCTCCTTGCCAGAAGAGAGTGTATAATTTTGAAAGAGTGGATTTTTCCTCTTTTGAATGAGTGATTCAAATAAAGTTTCATGAGAGAATTTTTATGTTGTTATGCTCACATTTCGGTGTGTAAGAATAGCCTTCACAAGCTCTAGCGGCTTCAGTCATGCTCTCCTTAAAAGAGAAAGCGTGAGGAAATCATGAAGTAGTGAGAGCTGTTTGGTTTCTGGAGAAAGTAACTTTTATTTGCAGTCCTGCAATAGGGCTTTGATGATGGTTTTAGGTTGACTGCTGATTCTGGTTAACAGGAAGCGGGGAATCCTACTGGTGAGCTGAAGCATGTGTTTTATGTCAGGGAACAGCATTTAAATCTAAAAGTGGGGCTTCTGCCACCCTTACTTGTATTGCTTTGTTCTGTTTTAAGGGAGTTTTTATTCTTGCAAATAAAGGATGAGGAGGCTCTTCAGTTAGCACGGTTCTCATCTCTCCCTGTCTTGCTGTGAAATGGAGTTTTGCTTTTTCAGAAACCGAATGTTTCTCGTTCATTGCGGTGAGGTGTGAGATACTTCAAGTTTTTAGTTTTATTAAGCTTTAGTGGAGGTTGATAAGTAAGAATTAATTCATTTCTAAACATAGTTATAACGTTACTTAGGATTTAGGAGAGCTTTATATCTGCAAAAAAAAGTATCTTTGTAAGCTTGTTAGGCTGTGCAGTTCTAATGCACACAAATAAGCACTATGTAATAGTGTCGGCATTGATAGAGCAGCTTGAAAGAACTTAGGAAGTTACTGGTTTATGTCAGACCACTGAGTTCTGGGACCACGGTCTCTGAAGGTGTGAAAACTGCTGTTTGAACTGCTTTGTTGCTCGTGAGTCATTAAAAACCGATTCAGATCACGAAAGGGCATAATTACTAGTGCAAGTTTTATGACTCTTCCTATGAGCTGTCCCCCAGATTTATTTTGCGCGTTTATCTAGTAACTGTAGGGTTAAATCATAACAACAGTAAAGATTTTGAGGCTGAAATTAGCGTGGACTTTTTGAACATTGCTAATGCCATTAAGGGAAGCATCGTCAGCGTTCTTTTTAGAAGTCTCTGAAATGTGAAACAGTGACATGTGTATTGCTGAAGGGTAGCTTCTTGTGAACAGCAAGAGAACAGAGGTTTTACAGTTTTTGAAGTGAACAGCTAGGGATACTGTAAGAAGTACAGAAAGCATTGCAGGTGTTCTAAGGAAACCCTTTAGAAAATTGGGAGGCACGTTGGTGTTGCCCAGAAAAAAAATAGGAAGAAACATGGATAGGATGTATTGATTCCAGCTGTAGTCTTGAATGAGTTCTTGCATTCTTCAATCAATAATTAATCCAAATTACCAAATATGTTAGGTACTTAAAAAACCTGGATGACTGCACTGGTCTGGAAAAGTGGATTCTGGGAATTGGAACCTGAAGGTGTTGAGGACCTTGGAAAAATAAAATCAATGTTCAGGTGGCTCAAAATGGAATAAATGTTTAATTTTAGATAATCTGACTCGGGACCGCTAAGCCCTAGCCAGTTGTGCAGTCCCTGATGCAGCAAAAGTTATAGTTTTATGTCTGCTAGCATGAAATCTGATCTTTTTCATATTTGTCTTAATACATTTATTAATGTATTCTGCAGTCAAAAGAAAGAAGTAGAAAGATACAAATATGTTCTTAAAGAGAAATCAGAACAAACATTTCAGCAGCCTTGATAAGGAGGAGAGCAATGTTATCAGAAATGTTTGGGGAAGGAATAGAGGTCATCAGGCCCATCAAAAATCTAAACACTCTCTTCAATATTTAATTCCCCTGCTGGTAGTATCTAATTGTATCTTGAATGTCTTGAATGACTTTGAAGGGCTGTTGTGCACATTTATGACTTTGTGTGTCTGTGTGTGTGTGAAAATGGTTTCTGACATCTGTTCTGAATGTGTCTATCTGTAATTTTAATTCATGCTCACTTGCCTTGTCATCTGTGTTGGCCTGAAATTAGTTTAGATTATCAGAACTATTGAAGATTTTGTGCGCTTCTGTCAAATCCTCTCCAATTGCCTGCTTGCTCAGATGTGATGATTCTATTTTAAGCCACTTCTTATATTTAGAGAGGAGCTGACTGTCTCAGATAAGACTTTGCTGAATATTCTGAAGTCTCAGTAATTCAGTTTCTTCACCTGGGCAATCGGAATGCGTGCCCTCTGCTAGCTGCCACCCATGGCTGAGATTCAGACGTCCCACTGCAGTATCAACGGGTGGTTTTGCCATCTGTGTAGCTATTTTCAAGAAATCCTGTAATCCATTTCACACCAAACAAACAATAAAAATCAGGCGTTTGCATTCTTTTTCGTTCTGCTTGCTTGGGGATAAGTAATTGCTCCCACGAGGAGATTGGCCATGAATAGATTGATGTTCAAGTCTGTGCTTAGCTCCCTCCCTGTTTAGTCAGGAACATAAGCACGATCGTCACAGTCAGTGGCCCTGGGTACATGCCTGACTTTTTCGCTGACTAAGAAAGATTTAAAATATTTAGTTAAAGTAGACATTGAATTAGTATTGTTGAAGGTGAGAAGAACGCAGCTAGCTTATTTCTTTGCTTTACAGTCCACATATGAAGTGTCCTTTATTTGCCAGAAGAGCAGGACAAGCACTCAGGCCCAGTATGAACTAAGATAAAGTAGACAGCATTTTATTCCTTTCTTGCCTCCCGAATCCCAGCTGGGGAGAACGTAGACCAGGGTGTAAGAAATGCAAGAACCAACCAAGCTTCCTTGATACGCACCTCTTGACTCTTTTGAGGTGCTAAATGTGCATCTCCACTGCAAAAGAAAAGTACTCGGAAAAGCCTCTGATCCAGTCAATGGTATGCCTGCTCTGACAAAGGCACAGTGAGCCCTTACTCTTCTATACCATTAAGCATACTTTTACTTTTTTTTTTTTCCTGCTGGTTAACCTTAAATTAATTTGTTCTGTAAAAGCTTGGTAACATACAGTGTTGTGACACTGTACTTGCTCTTAACAGGAATGGCTTCCAGTTTCCACATACAGAGGTATCGTACAAGTTTTCTGAAATGCTATGGGAAATTGAAGTTGAGTCAATTTTAGTCAGCGTTTTTAAAAGGTAAACAGTGTTTCACAGGACTTTTGTAATAATAAATGCCAAGGCAATCTAGGGATGTAGTAAGTGTTCTCTCATTGTGTGTTCCTAATGAGAACAATGAAAAGTTCTTCAGAGCCTCTAATTATGCAAGTTAGAGAACTGGAGCATTGCTTTTTTGTCTTCTATGCTCTTTTAACACCCTTCAAGCTTTAAAACGTAAGAAAGAGTCTGATTCTGAATGGAGACAGTTCATATTTGAATTGCTAACAAAGGAACAAAAGCAGTAAGAGTTTTTTCTAGAGATTTTTTTTAAAAGGTGACAGCTGTAGTGGTACAAAATGGATAGTTAGGGTAGTCATCGTGTGTGCTGATGAATTCAGAGGTGGCAAATAAACAAGGAAGAATTCATGGGGCTATGATGTGATATTGAAAACTAATCAGCAGCTTGTGCTTGGGAGAAAGTGCTGTTAGAGAAGAGTGGTTGATCTGGGACTTGGGACTTGTGACTTGTGATGAAAGTTAACCCTGAAAAGCCATCCCTTTGGCTAATTGTAGGTGTTAAATTTGCCATGAACTTGATGGCAAGGTAAAATATTGACTCACTGTAATAAAAGGAGCCGAGAAACAAAGGCCTTTTTTTGTGCAGAAAGTTGTCTGAAGGCTACTGTAACTAAAAGATGCTGAGAAAGACGGAATACTTTTTTTACAGGTTTGGATGAGAGGGAAATATCAATAAATATTAATAAAATATCCCAAGACAGTAGTAACAATCCACACTCAAGTGTGGTATTTTTGTAGTGCCTAGCCTAACACACCAATGCATTGCATTGGTTCTGAGTAGTAGTATTTACCAGTAATAATCCAGTATAAAACTAATATTGTGTATGAGTTCAAAGGAGAATTATTATTCTAAAGAAGCAGGAAATAGACTAGGATGTCATAGTCTTAGGGGAAACAGTGACAAAGAAAATGTTATAAAATTTGGTGCCTCTTGGATATTATCTAGAATGCCAGCAGAATAGTAATCCTGCTTGGGGAGAATAAATTAGATGCTGAATGGATAAGTTTGGGGAGATGGGTTCCAGTGTTCAGTTTCGATTATAATTATAAAGGCAAAAATGAGAAGTCAAATACTGTGATTGCATAAATGGCTAAAGGCAGTGTAACTGCACCCTTTTTTACCAGTATGAAATGTACCCAGGCTTGACGAGGCTGTATCTGGAATACTTGAGTGGGTTTTACCAGACTGTGAAATGAATGAAGACTAGGAGGGATATCTGCAGCTTTCATTAACAGATCTGGTTCTATCTCGCAAGTTGGATTACAATGAAAGAAAGAGCTAACAGAGCACAAGGAAGGTAACTTGGTTGGTAATAAAATTAAACTGAAGTTTAAGTCTAGAGTTGGATGTTGACACTGAGATAGCATCCTCCTTGCTAACAAGTATTACATCGTTTTTTAAAAACAGTCGCGCAACCCATTGTTAGATGATCAGACTCATAAAGTAGGAGTGCACTAAAATGGTGAAACCTGAGTTTTAAATTAGTAGATGACTGAAGTGCATATTAAATAACAAATAAAAGAACCCTCAGTGAACAACAGCTTCAGGATAGCCCTATGAAAACGTGCTTACTGTAGATGAAAACTATATTTACTATAAGCTAAAATTTTCTGAAGTTCTTTAAAGAATATCAAAGCAAGGGATATCAACAAAGATCTGAATCTGGTGTTTAGATCCTAGAAGTCCAGGTCGTCTTTTTCTTACTTGTCTTTAGGGGATGTTAAGAAAGTTTAGGATCAGTGAACTAGAACTTTTAGTTTGCTCCTTTATGACCGGGCAGAATTGGCAGAAGCTTTTCTTGTATTCATACAAGCGTAAGCTGAAGTACAAGTAGCTGATGGTGTGACTGGATTTCTGGTTTCTCTCCTTCCAGGAGAGAAAATTCAGAAAATAGAAGAATTACAAAAATGACTGTTTATATCTCAGGCAAATAGACTCTTGGATATTAGTAGAGAAAAAATAATCAAAAATACACCAGTGGGGGGAAAAATATTTCTGTTGTCAAATTCTGTAAGGTATTTAGTTATCTCTTACAGTTTTTCTAGTGGAGTGCCTTTAAAGAGATAAAGTTGGCAATTACTTTCACTTTAGACTTCAGCAGAGAGATTTTTTGACACATCTTTGAGAAATATTGAAACTCAGGAAGAAAGAACTTCAGCCAGTTTTGCCTTTATAGAATGAAGTGGTAAAGTTCGTCGTGTTTTTAGGAATGACTTTGTATGGGATAAAAGAAACTGTTCACAAAGAAACTACTGAGAATTTGTCAAGGAAAAAGGAATGATTAATAAAAATTCTCCCCTACAAAACACGATGCATGGATTAATTATAAACTGTAGAAACAATCCAGCTAGCTTTTGATAACAGAATTACAAGGCAGCGTGTATGAGGTTGTTCTGACTACCAGTACAGTTTTATGTTCTAACACAACGTCTCATTTTTGCTCTTCTAAAAGCATGCGTGATTATGTGTAGTAAGAGAATTGTGAAGGATTTTTTTTTTTTTCGATATTACACTTTATTATCCTTTTGGTCTAAGTTAGTATTACGCTTCTTGGCAATTGGAGATAAGGTGGCATTTTATCCTACGTGGGTTCAGTATACTAATGTATTGTCATGGCTTCCTGCTTTGAAGTTGTTTTTTCTCCTGACTGAAAGTAAGTCATACAAATACATTTTTGAACAAAATGATTTTACTGAGAATGAATTGACGGAGGAATCCAAAAAGCTTCTGTGCAGCAGATGGGTTTATAGGAAGAATTTCTGGAATGTAGCATGCCAAAGTTTTTCAGAGTGATGCAGTCAACGGATATTAAACTGAAATATCTGAAATAAAGATGTTTTAATACCAGGTTTTATATTTCTTTTATTTCAGGCCATAACTTCTGTGCAGAGGGACACAGATGTGGTGAAAATTCAGAGTGCAAAAACTGGAACACAAAAGCTACTTGTGAATGCAAGAATGGTTATCTCTCTGTCCAAGGGGACTCTGCGTATTGTGAAGGTAAACAAAATATTCAAAGACCTGTCCCCTTAACAACCTTCTCAGAAATGGAGTATTAAATAAATGGTTGGTGAATTAATTTCATTGCGAAGTTCAGCTTCATGATGGTGACTATCACAAGGGCCATTTTGTGTTCATAAATATGGAATGAAGGTTACAAGTGGTGCTGGGCCATGCAGATTACCTGTCTATGGACGTACTTCGTTGTTGCAGTTGTGCCTTGGTACACCACAGCCATGCTGTCATTACCGTTTTTAAAATAGCGGTTTTCAGACAGTAGCACCTACCTTCTAAAACGTTTTTTGGAGAGCAACATCTTTATAAGATGCATTACTTCAGGAAGTGGGAATTCTGCTGACATTTGTGAGAAAGGTAAGTGTGAAGGTTGTACTGAGGCTTGAATATAGAAATGATGATCTGCAGCCCTTCCTGAAGTACTTCTGTGGGCCGGGTGCTTTGCTGAAATGGTTTTCCTATGGTACAGAAGAGACCTATTTCTTAGAAGAGTGTAGCTGAGGTACTTCTGTTGATATATTATTCCATCACAGGAACGAATGCAATGGGGCATTGTTCTCCTCCTTTTTTTCTCTGTGTTTTCTCCAGCTTACTGTTATTCGTAGCTATGATAGACTTATTAAAAACTAAATTGATGGATCAGCATGTACCACGTTCCTTCCTGTCTCTGCGTTATGGGTTATTTTGATGCCCCTGTATGCCAGGCTGAAATATTTAATCTTTTGGCCATCATAGGAAGTTTTTGAAGTACTTTGTAAAAAAATATTTCCCTAGATTCTTTTTCCAATAGTACCGGTGATGGAAGGGAGATGGCATTTTTGACAAGCTCTTAAAATATATTGTAAGGATTGGAAGACAGGATGAAAGAGTAAAAAAGACATGGATGGACTGGGCTGAAATGATCATGCTTTCATAAAAAGACTTTTTAATGTATGTGAGTGAATAGGACTGCTTTAAATGGCAGTTTATAAAGCTGTTCAGCAAATTGCAGCTATAAATCTCATGGTATTTATTTGGTTCTCTACAAACAAAAGTTTGAATGGTCCTATATATGTACTTTCACTATTGGGAAAACAGTTTACACATTTCTTTTAAAGGTAGGCAGCAGATATATTGTATATAGAGAAACTTTTGCACAAAAAACTGTGAGAAGAGCTGCTCTATATGTACTGCAAGGATTCCTTAGCAATCAGAAGACGGTAACAAGGCTCTTTGTCAGCTATGATACAGAATCCAGTATTTGTTCTTTTTTACTGTTTTAAATAAAAATCAGTGCTTAGTGGTTTTATTTGCTTAGCAGCAAACCGTCCCTTTTTTCCTCTATGGAAAAAAATTAAGCATCTCCAATAATTTTGGAGTTGTTGGCAGTGCTTTAGTGGTAGTGGTGGAGAAAGAAAGAGCTTTTTGAAGAAATTAGTGGGAATTACAGCGTATCTGGTCTATGTTGCGTTAAATTTTGGATGGGCAAGTCAAATCCCTGACTTCTGTGCATGTGGATGAAATATGAGGCAGCAGAACAAACACAGCTGCTTTTTCTGCCTGGGACCGTGGGATCGATGAAAGAGGTGCTTTCTGTGTGGATGAAGAGTAGTTCTTAGCAGGTACTGTAAAGAAGAGAAGGCCCTTTAGCAAGGGGTACTGCACACTGACAAATTGATTAGCCAAAAGGTGACTCCTTTCAATCCTATAAAGAGCTTCCTTTCAATCCTCTTGAACGGTTTTCTGCCAAATGTCTTTCTATGCCTCTTTAAACTCATTTCTCTCATCTGTGTGTTTCACCTACTAAGTAAAATCATTTCATAGTTGGCTGTATAATGTTCTCAAACGCATGGCGAAACTGTAATTTAAATAAATGAGGTCAAAGGCATATATCTGAAGGTACAACTTGGCAGGACGTTGGTATAATATAGGAGTGAATTATTTGGTTTTGTGTGGAAAACAAGTAAATGAAGCTTGTAATGAATGAAGGGGTTAAATGGAGATTCTCTGTGTTCTATAAAAGCAATGTATTTCACTTATTTTTACTCTCTTTTTTTGGCCTGTTTTTTATGTATTTTGATTTAGAGCTCTGGGCGTTAGTTGTCTCAGTGTTTGAACTCGTAAAGGAAGAGATCCCATTTTTACTCATCTTAGGTTTGCAGAACGGTATCATTTCCCAACACAGGAGTGTTGGTTGCCTTACATCCGTAAGGCTATCAAGCTCTCAACCTGAAAGAGAGAAAGCTTGAAACCTGCAGCTATTTATTTTAAAAATTAAACCACATTTAATTTCCTTGTAATTTCTGAGTGTCTTCCAGAGACATACAGTGGTCTTCACGGCTTTCTGTTTCTACTCCTTTGAACTTGATGATATCAGATGTGGTCAGGAAATTCTTTACAGAAAAGTAGATATGTAAATATGTTGCAAAAAAAATCCATTCTGAAGATACTAAAATTAATGAAAGTTTGTTTAGAAAACATTTTGTTTCCTGAAAGTCATATAGAAAAAATAATAATTGCAAAATACAGAGTAAAAAGGTGGTGTTTTCCCCACACAAATCAGGAAAAATTAGCCTCTTTGAGGTAAGTGATTTAGTTCAAAATGCAGAGACCTTGCTATCAACATGGCGTAATGAAAAACAAAAATAAAAGTTTACTTACGATGCAAAACACAGAAGAACAAGAAAATCTTTTATCATACAGTGTGTCTTCTGTACTGGTTCTGAAGAGGAGAGCTTAGTAAAGCTTACCTTTAATGTTTAATCTTTGACTCATCCCATCCTGTATGTAAATAGCTGTTTAATGCGTGGAACTTTTCACGAGCACTTTAAACTGAAAAAGAGTAAATCCATCCCTGCATGCAGCCATCAGAGTAAAAGTCTGCTGGCGATCCACTGGCTTTCCACAGCTGATGTTTTTCTTGCTGTATCGAGTAGGTTGAATTTTCCCCTCCTTCTCTGTAGTGATTTCCTTGCAGCTGTTTTAATTTCACTGCATTGTGGCTTAGGAGGTGACGTTAGTGTTACGTGGTATTTTATAAAACTTCTGTGTGACAGCAATGTATGACTGTGGCTTGGGAAGGTGTCTGGTGACTTGACTTCTGGATCAGCTTTTATGATAGTCCTGTTTGTCGTACTCTCAAAAAACTTACCTCACAAGGTCTCTGTTTTGCCCGCAATCATTATTCGCTGTTAACTAGAATAACAAACTCATGTTCTGTGCTGCATAGGTACGTATATGTGTAACTGCACGTATCACATACTTGACGAAATTACCTAAAGTTAAGAAAATGGGACAAATGCTGGTGGCAAGTGACTGTGTTCATTGCAAACACACTGAGGTTTTCCTCTACCCTGAAACTGTAGGAAAGCGGAGGGCAGGGGAAGAATCTAGAAATGTCACAGTCAGGATCACCATCTCTGCCACAAGGACTACCTCAATGGCAGCGTTTCTGTTAGAAACAAGTACTCCCATGGAGACTTAAGAAAAAAAACCCAACCCAACCCAAAAACCCATAACAAAACAAGAAAAAAACCCAGACCTCTCACCCCCCTGCCAAAAACCCCAGACAAAGAAAA
>VXBO01008598.1:0-19779 GCA_013400135.1 Rhinoptilus africanus | reverse complement strand
TACCGGTTTTTTTTATTTGTTGCTTTTTTTTTTTTTTTAAGGAAGTTCTCAATGTCTTTGGCAGGCACTTGTTGATCTACTTTTTAAGACTTTGGTTACCTGACAGTGTCAATTTTAAATGTCCACTGATGTATGTAGTCCTATTTGTCAGTGAAAGTCCCTTCTCGGTGATGCAATACAAATAATACATTTGTCCTGCATAGTATTTTCATAGAGAAAGACTTTTTATTTCAAATTATAATCTTCACCGTTGCACGAACTCAGATTCGTCTCTTATAAAATGATCAAAAGGCAGGCACTTGTCAGTCTCCTGCATTTGTGGGTTTACGGCCTTTATTCAATGAGATTGCAGTTTCCTTGTGCTGGGAGCTGCTAGTGGAGGAGGCTGAATTTCAAACAAAATAAATCCTTCCCCCTGCCACGTAAATGCATATGTTCAAAGGCAGAGAGGATGCACTTGCAAGTGGACAGAAAGTTTTCAAACAAAATGGTAAAATTTTTATACTAAGAAGATTTGGGAGCTAATTGGAAGATGCCTTATAGGACTTAGATGGATTTTTTGTGTTATCAAAACTGCTTTTATCTTTACAAGTTGAATTAGTTTCAATTGATATTTCAATACCAAACCCTGGAAAGTGAAATTATTTGCTGTTCCCTGGAGTAACTTTAATTCTTTTGGTGTAATGTGATGCTGAGATTTATATGAAAATAAATTTTAATTTCTAATAAGGTAAGCATGTGTTTTGGAGTTAGTGAATGAAGTGTCATAAGTAATTATGGTTCCAAAGAAATTCAGCCTTGCAACTGTCAGTTCTTATGTTAGTAACTTGCATTTGAATGGATTTACAATCATTGCTCTTAAAGGGAAAAAATCCTCTTTGCCCCTTCCTTCAGAATGGCAGTGAAACCCCCACGCTGAGGCTGCTGAGATTTTTTTTTTTTTTGTTCACGCGGAGGGATTGGGGATGCTGTCTCCCCTTCAGCAAGTGCTCTTACATGGTAGGGTTGTGTCTTCGGACATAGTTTGATATCTCACATATAAACTTTGCTTTTTACCTTCTGTTATTTGCCAAGAATAGGCTGATAGTTTCTAATACAGAATGAAACACTCCTAGTCTAGTGCACTGTCTTTAAGCAGTTCACTGTCTCTCCAATCTATATTTGCATTCAACCTCCAAGGCAGTGACTTAGGAAGCTTCTGCAATCAATATCTCTTTGTGTGTCCACATTCCAGGGGTGCGTCTGTGCATTTTTGACTTGGTAAGGAGGGATGGGCAGGAGCAGAGACGGAACGGACTGCCTCTTGGACAACCTCTCCAGGAGGTGGCATAGAGTTCGAGTGCCTCATAAACGGCACTTTCACAGCCTTCACTTCTAACTACTTTTTAAAAATAGAACTTTATCTCATTTTTAGATGGGCTAATGAAAAGCCCAGTGACATGTTGGCTACTAATTGTAGCAGAATCTGACTTAAAAGCTGACCAATAGGAAAATCCCCACCTGTGTGTTCCTGCTGGGTCAGCATCATTATCTTTACACTAGAATGACCCTTTATAGCAAATTGTCCCCATTGCATGTTCCAGCACTAAAAGAGGCAGAAAGCCATGCCACAAATGGTGACATGGTATGTATGTACCAACCCTTGTGTGCAGAATGAGCTTTTGCTGCTCTTTACCCATTTAGGCCTTATGTTGATCCTGATATGGACAAAATTCTTTCTCTGAATTACGATGCAGTATAGCTCCTCTCGCGTTTCTGCTGACATCAGTGAACAAGGGAAGAATTTGGTAGAGTTTGTAGCAGTTTAGACCAGCAAAGTGTTTGCATTGAACAGTTGGCAGAAAAGCAAAGAAAAAATGCTGAGTTGTTCTTGTAGCAATGATCAGCTTGTGGTAGAGCTGGACTTTAAAATTCTGAGAAATATTTGCGTATGATGATGAGGTTTTGCTTGGACTTGAACGGAAGCCACTTACCAGTACTTTTATACAAGTTGCTAAAAATTGTGCCCTTAGCTCTTAAAGCTGAGAAGCTGAGGTGTGGGGGTTTTGCCTTTTTTAAAATCTGGAGTGTAACTAGAATTGTTTGGAAAACGGCATACGTGTGTGTTGGTGTCTGTGACGTGTGCGTGTGCCTACATGCAAACTAGTTTTCCTCTTGCAGCACAGAAGGCTTTGGTTACCCAGGGTCTGACAGAACAGCAACTTGCTCAGTGTGAAGACTGCAAGGGTTACACTGAAATCGTGTTTTAGGCAATTTTGGTGGAAATAATAAATGTCCATTTGGGTCATAGGGTCCTTTCTGTGTTATGGAGCCCAGTGATGTGTTTACTTTAAAATTTGATCCACTGGCTTCCGAAGAGGCCTTGTATATGGGAAAGGGCTATATGACAAGGCAATAGGCTCTTAGCTGTGAGTTAGCAGAGCTCCATGGCCGGCTGTTTTCAGCTGGAGGCCTGCCCACTTGAGAGAGGAATTCTGATGAGGTTCCCTCCTTCCTCCCCAAGCGCATTGTTGTTTTATCAGACAGTATAAGAAATGATCTTTTCTGTAGGCCATTTTTGTTTCCTGGTAACAAAAAAGCATTAACGATTAAAGCTGACTTTGAAATCTTTTGGGTTGAATACTGTTAAACGAGCTGTCTGCTCTCCTGTATGCAGGATCATCATAAACCCTACCTGTGAGAAATACACAGAGTGGGCTCAAAAATATACCTTGTACAGCTGCTTTTACTGAGCACTCCATGAATATTTGGGAGAAGCTGTGGGATTAAGTACTATAGCCAAGTCCAACTAGTTTCAATATCACAACAGCAAGAGCAGTTCGTTTGGAGAACATGGTTTTAAAGCTCTAGCAAATGGAAATGTCAATCAACACGAGATAAGATTACTTTGGCTGTCTTTTTCTCCCGTTATGATATCTGTTTTGTGAAGGACATCATTACTCTGGAGTGTATCGCTAATTGTTTTTCACTGCCTGGAAGGTCAATTCTTTTAAAAGCTAGTGGATGTTCACGATTTAAGTTGACAAGAAAATTCAATAACAAAAAGTATTAACTGAAAAACAAATGCCAGTAATGGACCAGCACATCTTTTCTGGATGGCTGAGCAAGTCTTGTCTAGCATGATAAGGGGAATATTTCTGGAATGGGTTCTGGTTGTGGCTGGGCAATTGCTGCAGTTTTGAACAACTCTGTACCTGGGGTTCGATGGGCCCCGTATAACCAAATGTAATTCTGAAGTCAACACTGCTTACAAAAGGGGCTTGGACTAGAAAAGCTCCAGAGGTAACTTGAACCTAATTTTTGTAGTGATTCTACTATCTCTTTCCCTTTACCATGTTTTGTATTGAGAGCACTAGGGGAACGTTAGATGCTCTTGACACTCTGTGCACCTTTTGCAGTGCTTGGGGATGCACAGAGGGCAACTGTTTTGCATAATTGAAAGTCTTGAAAAAAGAACAAGGTAATCTCTTTTAAATGCTGCTACTTGTAAACTTTTTTTCAGCGATTGGCAAGAAACGACACACAGTTTTGCTCAAGCTGTCTCTCCGTTGCTCTGAAAGAATAGCTTTGCGAGCATGGAGTCCCTTGGCCAAATGGAAATTCTCATAGCCAGTTTATAGATAACCTGTTTGGGTTGGTCTTGACTGTGACCGTATGAAAATGCGTGTTGTAAATGGTGTCATTTACCTGCTTCAAGGTCTGTGCTGGCAATATGCTGGTAGAACAACAGATCCAATTTTGAGGCTGACTAAATGTAACTATAAGGTTGTTATGGGCAGGTCAGAAGAGGGAAGGATGGTGGACACCCCACACAACCCCTCAGTTTCAGGAACACAGGAAAACCCTTGAGTCACTAGAGGATCCATGTGAAGGACCCATGTAGAGGAGTCTGATCTCAGCCTAGAGAGTGTGAGTCCGGAGGTAATGGATGTAGTGAAGTATGTGTAGAGAATAATTTTGTTCAGGTTTGTATATAGATGTCAGGTATCTTGGGGAAAAATAGCATTAAACTACTCAGGAATGTTCTCATTGCTGTAGTGTGTCAAAGAAATATATATTTTAACACTTTTTAAAAAGCAGTTTCAACTGCTTCTCTACAAGTGGGTCTGAGGCTCTGGTGCTTCTGGAACACATGCCGAGCCATAAGCGTGTAGGGACCCTGTGGGACACAGTGGCACTTTACCTGCCCACAAAGGCACAGCATCCCATCTTGGAAGAAGGTAACAGAGAAGAGTGTTGGTACAAAGATGGTGAAAGTGAAATTCTAGGGGAGAAGATGGCTTTTGGAGAGCCAGGAAACTTACGGTGTCCAGGGTCTGTAAAATAGGTCACGAATAGAGCAGCTTTGCTGCATCCAAAGAAAGGACATCTTCCAGATGTTTTGTGTTGACCAGTTGTATGATTAAAATTGTAAGCTTTGACTTAGCTGAAGGTAGTGGCAACAGAAAAACCAAAAAAAGGCAACAAGCCAAATAAACCCCTTCTCCCCACAGCTCTTAAATTTTTTCTGGAAACTACTGAAAGAAATTAAGATCTTATCCTTCAGTCAAAAAAACCAACTAAATGAAAAAATAATCTGGTTTCTCATGAAAATATTTATTTTTTTATTTGTAATAGAAAATGTGTTTTTCTCTTGGTAATAGCATAACTGGGGGCTGTTGCAGTAAATATTATCTATCATCTTTTTCCTTATGTGAATATATTTTGTTTCCAGTAGATGGAAACCCAAAATTGGTTCTAAAAGTACAAGAGTCTCTAAATCCATGGCAAATGTCAGTTTAGACTGACACGTTTTTCCCCGCAAGATTTAGTAAGTGACTTACTGATATGGTTCTGGGTATTCAAAGCTAATCTGCATATAAAAATAAAGCACAAAAGTTAAGAAGTCATTGCAAAGGACATTACTGCTAACCTAGGGCTTTGCTGTATAATTAACTCTCTAATTTCTTTTAGGATTTCAGCACGCATACTTTGCTATTTCTCATTATGGCTTTTGTTCAGATGAACTTGGAATCGAGTTGTACGCGGATTGTAGAGGGTGTGTCTGTGTTAATAAATTCAGAATGGTTTGCATTTAAGGGGCATTGAGCTTTTGACAAAATCCAGACGTAGTAGGGTTACACTGATGTATAGCTATTTTAATATATTTGTTTCTGCTCACCACTGAAATTGAGGCATACTTGGTTTATATATTTTGTATTAAGTTTCATTTTCAAATAATAAATCAATTCCCTGTTTTTTTCAGTGCAATTCATTTATGGAAACCCATGTATTAATTTAGTGAAGAAAAAGAGCAACGTATTTTCTTAGCATATTGCGTGAGGAGCTATATTTGAACTGAAACTAAAAAGAAGGCTGCTTTGTCCAATTGCACTGCCCTAGTAAGAAAAGAAAGCTTTATCTGGGCCTTCATGGATGTAGAATCTGTCCATTTCCTGGTGTGTATCTGTGCAGGTTTCTCTGTTTTTATTCCCTCTAAGGAAACTGGGATAATAGCGTTAACAAAATCCTTAGTGGTCTTGCTGGGGTATTGTGCGGTTTACTGGATGAAGGTAATTGGTAAGGGACAGCACAATAATACCAGAAAATAGACTAAGTGTAAAAAAGTAAGCAAACTGCTTATATAGTAAGAAACAAGTTGGCTTTTTTTCCTCATTTTTGTTTACTAAATGTTATTGTCAGCTGGGGAAAGGTGTTCTATAAAATATTCACGTACATATTTAGTTTTTAGAAAGATAATTACTCTTCGTCTGTAAGATTTTTGACAGATAAATCAATTTCATTTGGGTAGGTTAGCTGCCTCTGAAAAAAAGTCTCAAGAAGTGCATTTTTCAAAGACATCTACCTCTGTTTAATAATCTGCTTCTTTGTACTGCAATCTTTTTGGAGGCTGGAGAAGAGAGTTTAAAAAAGTTAGAAAGAGGCTTTGATTCAAGTAATTGAAATTAGTACAAAGGTATGCACAGCATCTACAAAGATAACGCTTGTGCTGATGGTAGTTCCCTATTGATTTGCTGACTGTTATGATATTTTTCATACTCTTTTTTTCAATAAGATACTGTACTGTTTTTCCAGTTTGTGTGTCTGTTCTTCATATCTAAAAGGTAAATTTCAAAATACCCTTTGGGCATTCTAGAAACTCTTTCACTGTCTGTTATTCTTTGCACTTCCGCCTTTCATTTCTAGACATCTCAGTTTTCCTTCCTCACTGTTGATAGTTTCTGGTTAGTTGTATTTTATTATCCTTATTTTTTTGGCATTGATTCTGTTGAGGATGTTGCTGTGTTTCTATCTTGTCCTGAACTCCCTCACTGCAGCCATATATGCCTCATACCAGTTGTCCCTGTAGGGATCACTGTGTTACAATAGTAGAAAATTATTTTCTCTCTACTTACAGGCTTAAGAAAGTGCTTGAAAATGATTAGGATGAAATTGGCTATATAAGATGTTAAGTTAGGCTTAAATATTCTCAGTTCTAGTTCTGATTTTTCCCTTGATCTGATTTCTTTAAATATGTTCTTGTTGTACTTAATGTGCAGTAAAACCAAACCAAACAAACCCTTTCCTGAGAAATGCAAACTCCTGTTTATCTCTCGTCTTCCTTAGGATTGTTTACCCCTCAGCTTCATTTTCATTATTTTGTTTCCCTAATTCTTATGACTCATATTTTCCCTTCAAGCTTTCACCAGAGAATGCATCTGTACATATTGGTAGCTATTAGTGCTGAGATAATTATATGAATACACAGTAGCATCTTCAGACGTGAATGTGAGTTAGCGTTAGCTCAGCGGCACGCTGTGTTTGGCAAAAAGAGAGAAGATGTAATTTGCAAAGAGTTTGCACTGAGAAATTACTGGTTGCTTCGGGGCTGTCTCTAGGCGTAGGCAAAGCAGACGGTTTCCCGGGGTGGCAACCTTCCGTCATGGCAGGTTGGCCACGAGCTTCCTCTCTGCTTTCCATGTGTTGGAGCCCAAGGTGCGGGGCCTAGTGGTGCTCCTGCTGCCCAGGGAAGAGATTATAAAATAGGGCCTGTCATCATAGTGGATGTTCAAGAAGTAGCTGTTGCCATTCCCACTTTCTCAGTTTCCTCAGGAGTGGATCACCTGGGTCTTTATTTCCTTGCTTTCCAGTCCCTCATCCGTAAGGCAGTAAAACTCAGTGTTGCGCAGAGCTGATTCAGTGCTTTGCGATGTCATGACAGGGGAGGTTTAGATTGGATATCAGGAAACATTTTTTCACTGAAAGGGTTATTCAACATTGGAATAGGCTGCCCAGGGAGGGGGTGGATTCCCCATCCCTGGAGGTGTTTAAGAAAAGGGTAGATGTGGTACTGAGGGACATGGTTTAGAAGGGGTTTTTGTCAGGGTAGGTTAATGGTTGGACTTGATGATCTTAAAGGTCCCTTCCAACCTCACCGACTCTATGATTCTATGATGATGCTGTTAGTTGGCCTATGTGGGATGCTGTGGCAGCCTGAAATTGTTGCTGATGCATTCCTGTGTCCAGGAGTAGGAACGGTCCTGATAATTTTCTCCCCACAAAGCTCTTCCTTACCACTANAATGACTTTTTCTTTACAAACAGTAATATTAAATTTGGCTAAAACCTAACACGCCTTTGTGGCTGGTAGGGCAGCTGATGCTTTGACAACACAACAGCTGTGGTGCACCAACAGACCTTTTAGGAATTAGCACCTTGCGTTTTTTACTGTCAGTGCTATCCTACAGAAAAGGCTACAAAATATTGGATGTTACCAAGACGTACTGCTTTTGCCAGACGCTGTTTTGGTTGCCAGGAGTACTTGGTTTTGTGGTGTGGGTACACAGGGAAAGCGGCAACTCGGTCTGAGCGCTAACAGATCCTGTCAGTTGTTTTTTGGTTAGTATTGGCATTATTGGATATTCGTTAATGTGCAACAGATGATAAATGTGGAGGCGGACTGAACCATCCTCTCTCATTAAATATTTGGAAACAAATGAATTTCTGTTTCAGGTGAGTAGAATTTTTTTTTTTCCTCAGTTAACAAAATATAAATAACTGGAGCTCAGTTATATCTATTTTGCAATTCGCATAAACCTTGAAATGAACTAATGAGGACCATGGAAAAGAGAACTGTATCTTGGACTACACAGGAATCTAATCAATATGAATTCCCCTGAGCCGGATCTGTTTTGTGCTAGGGTCCCATTGATTTTGTAAACATTTTATCGTTAGCCATAATCTCCTTTGAATATAAATCATTCTCTGGTAGTTTCTCCTGTGTTTTAATTAATTCTAAAGTGACCAACTTGGGAACTCTGCCTTAGTGTTATTACTAAAACAGAGAAATTCTCACTCGTTTTCTTCACAGCCCTAATCTGACTCCTGCGGAACCAGTAGGCATATTGAATTCTCAAGAACTGGTGATACTGAGAAAACCTGAGACAGACAGAAACTGTCAAAGTTAGAAACTGTCAAAGTTAGAAACTGCAAGAATATCAGATACCATGAGGGAAAAGCAACCCATTTGTAGTAAAGTATTTTCTTTATTTTAACTTGTGTGAGTTTTTATTAGAGTTGATGACTCCATATCCTTCAAAGAAAAACCTAAAGGAGGCTGAGGTGGTCCTTCTGGGGCAAAAGAGTTGGGAGGAGGGCACTGTACCCTCATTCTGGTTTGAGGGTACAGGGGGCATAAGCAGTCCCCGCTTAAATTAAATTAGTTGACAAAAGTTTTTGAATCTGTAACTTGGTTGATTGGTGCAATTTCTTTGATGTAAGTCTTGGAAAATAATATTACTTAAAGTTGAAGAGATGATACTGAAATTGTATTGTTGTGACATAAAAATAAGTATCCAACAACTAGCATAAGATCTAGCACTGTTATTCCTTGAAATATATGTATAGCAGTAGGAGGTATTTTGGCTTGTAGGCAGAAAGACTTGTATCATCTGTTAAACTGTTTGGAGCTACAGGGAATAAAATGAGGTTGGGCTGTCTTAACTCCAGCAGATCCAGGTGCTGTTCTTTGATATTCCTGATCAGGGTGCATTTAAACCCTAGGGGAATTTTGTTTGAACGTGTGTCGGTTGTATGCCTTATCGTAGGTCAGTTTTTTGTCGTGGGGCATATCGCTTGGCTTTATCAAGAAAAAAAATGCTTTGCTTCTTGAAAAAAATAGAGAATAATTTTTTGTTGCAGTTGTTTAACCAGCAGCAGGACTGAACTGCTTTGTAACGCTTAGCTGAATTACAGGAGTAATGTGATGTTGTGGTAGGCATATAGAGAGGAAATAGCCTCTGTATGTATATAGGTGTATATATGTTATTAACTTAACCTGAATCAGTGTGCTTGCGGTGTGCTGCTAAAGTTCCAGTGTTTTGGTTTTTGCTAGTTTTATGGTTAGCCTGCCTTAAGAGATGCCATTGTAGTCGTGGGGTTTTTTTCTTACTCAGGATGAGATCTATCAGTAAGTGTGGTTATATATTATGTTGCATGGGAAGGTCTAAAGATAGAGGAGTTATATATGCTTATAACTGCTTGTATTTCTGCAGCGTCTGGGACATGTTTTTGGACACAGGCTGTAACTGTGATAGGTGTTACATATAAAAATAAGATTTGTTTTTCAGGAGGCTTCATAACCCAGGTATAAGATGAGACACCATGTTCTGAGTAGGAGGAAAAAATTGTGGAGACGTGGTTTGAAGCTGAAATCCTAGAAAAGCTTCCTTTTTGCTTAAGTAAAATCCTGCTATTTTAAGTGAGTAGTTTCCACTTTAGAATTAATTTTTGTAAACCTGGAGTAATTATGTTGCCACCCATTGGTTGTAGAGAAGGAAGAAAGGCAGAGGCATCTCTCTGAGAAGGAAGAATTTGCAGTAAGTTCTTACTTCAGTGGGAGCTGTCAGCCTCTACAACAGACTTTGCCCCCAGGTGAAGAAGTCTGCGATGCCCAGCTTAAGATCAGATCTTGGCAAGGGTTTCCTCGCTGCCCTGCTCCGCAGGGCTGGCAGTCCCTTGATGAATGCACGGGTGGCTTATTGCCACCCAAGAGAGAGCTGCAGCGTGGCATACTGCCCCGTGTCAAACGCCGTCAGGAGTTAACAACAGGAAACCACAGACACCTGGAAAAATGAAAAAATGTGGAACTTCTCAGAGCACACCTTTAGCTGAACCATTTGCCAGGGCTTTTCGGCATCGTGGAAGAGGATTATTCTGAGGAGGTTTTGAAGGGGATGATATGCTTCTTAATGCAGAAGGAATCTCAAGTGCAATGTGAGAGAATAAGTGACTGTGCTTGGGTATTCGGGGTTTTTTGTAAAAAGTAATGAATTGTCGAAGGTGACTGTCATGATTTGATTCTAGTTCAGAGTTAACCTTTTGGCACCAAATGAGTGATTTTAAGTAAAATAGGAAGAATATCGCTAGCCCTTGAAATTGAAGACAAATATGATAGAAAGTGGCAAATCAGTCATGGAAAGTCTAGAGAAGGTAAGAATAAATCGTTTATTGAATCTAAATCGTGTGAACTTGGGCTCACAATTCACTTGTATAGCATCACGTGATAGAACTGAAAAAAATGCTGGGAGCAGGGCTGCTACGTGCTGTGTGGTGCCATGTGTTGGTTCTCCCCCGCTAGCCACTGGGGAAGAAGGTAGAGCTGAAAGCTGTTCCCCGTTACACTTCTGCTGACTTCTCTCATATGGGAACTAGCGTTGGCTTCTTGATTCCTCTAGCATGTTTGTGCTCGGTCGTCTGTGTGCCAGTTAGCTTTGTTGCTCATGAGGTGGATAGTGATAATTGTGTGCTGATGCGTAAGTACATGCATGGATGAAGTATGATTTATTAAAAGTTTTAACAGCTTTTTCCTGTGAGTATCTAGCACTGTAGTGCAAGAGAACCACGGAACAGAGTCCTCGACATAAGTAGTAAGGCAGGGATTATGCTTGGGTTGCAGCAGTGAAGCACTGAATTTAACATTGCCTGAAGAGTTTAGATGAATTTTGTCTTAAATGCAGTGTTCTGTTCTCATGTTCCTCTGCACTTAGAAGCCAGCTCTTTTAATATTTCAAGATCAAGATTGGCTTGAATGACATATGAATGTCATTCGCTGACTGAGATGTGAGCATGAGGATAAATGTTGGTGTATGATTAAACACCAAGTTTCACATGTTTCCCTCCCTCGCCTTTTTTACCCCTGTAAAAGAATGAGTGATGTTTAGTCATTAACTCAAAGTCACTTTGTAGTGATGAGGAGCAGTTTTGAAGGATGTTAATAAACTAAATGTGAAGGTACCAGAAAAATGTTCTAAGCTTTGATTATATGAGTTGCTTATTTATGAAAAGAAGCATCGTCCATAGCTGCATGCATACTCATACATATTTATACACTAGTATAGTTTAGATGTTAGCTACATCTGTACCTTTAGGCTGTTTTTTTGTCTGTTGTAACCATGTTGCAATAATTAAAACATCAGAGAAACAAATAAACAGAACCTCGTTTTAATGTAATAGAGCTTATGATGCCTAACAGATAGGAGTAATTAGTTTTTGCATGAAAAGCATGCAATGGGAATGCTATCAAAACTGCTCACTAATCAAACTGTATATTGAGGAGGCATTAAGTACACTTGAACTGCGTGGAGCTTACTGATACGGGACACATTTAGGTTTTCTTGTTCACTCCTTCCCGGTGGTTTGTAGTACTGAGGCTGCATTTGTCACATCTAAGCAAAGCCTAGTTACTCAACAGCTGCTTTCACTGTGTTCTTTACTAAATTCTTACTGACTGCAAATGGTATCTTTCCTTTCAAAAGGTGCCAGTCATGTTTTTTTTTCAAGTGTCTCATCAGACTTGATGCAAACCCCAGGCTCTCGCTCTGTGATTGACTTTTTTTTATTTGTTTGGACAGGTTAGCTGTGTAGACTCTCCGTCGTTTTTTGTTTTGGTGATAGGCTTCTTGGTTTTAACTGAGATTTCTGAGAACTCTTCTGTATCCCGTGATCAGCATTTGTTTACTCTGAAGTTTAGGCCAGCAATTTTAGTCACTGGCTCAGGAACTAGAAGTGAATAGTTAAACATTCTGCTTTTAACTGTGCTTGCCTTACTGTCTCTAGGTGGGTGTGATGTGAGAGCTGAAGAGCTATTTACAAGTAGTTTAAGCAGAATACAAATACTTCCCCAAGCCTTTTATCATTATTTTTTCCATTGTATGTGCGCTGACATTGTTTTTCTAATGTCTTATTTTTCAAAGTTATTGAAAAGGCTTCCTAGTCTCTCCATGGGCTCCTTAAATTCCCCTTCCAGTGGAAGCAGAGCTCAGTGTGGTCCGACAAAAGCGGCAGCTGATTGCTGGGGCCCAGCATTGTTGTGTTGCCGCAGTTCCCTACATGCTGGATCCCAGGAACGCGTCTCCCAGGGTACCTGGAGTTGACTTCACAAAGTGGTGATGGTACAGGGACTTGCTGATTGCCACAGGGACAGGAGCAGTGCTTGCAACCAACGGATTAAAAAAAAAACAAACACTTGTCTGTGCTATTAGCAAAGTACAGGAAAAGTACAGTACATGCAGAATAAATGGTACTTTCTCACAAAAGAAAACTATACTTAAGAGTATAATTGGAGACTGCTTGATGTCTTCCCCTCCCCCCCCCCAAAAAAAAAATTAAGCAAACACTCCATGAGTTATTTGACATGATTAAAAAACCCCAGCATGGCTCTTTTGAGTCAATAAGGCAGACTTGAATCAAGTTATTTAAGATTTATTATGACACTTGAAGTGACAGTAATCTGCACATCTGTGGTGACAGCCTGGGTCATTGAATGTTGGTTTAATTGAACTTAAAAGTCACATCAGATACTGCATTTAAGGTCAGCAAATGAGATTTTCATGTGAATGCAATATATGTTAAGAAGCTATTGTTAAAATCATAACAGGGCTTCCCTACTGACAGTTTCCTGATGTGGCAGTTGGAATGAAGGCATTCTCAGTTTTGTTATGTGTTTCTGTCTCTCCTCATCAGTGCTTTATTCTAGTGCTTTGAAACACGTGGGTCTGGATTTTTAAAAGAAGTCTACAAAAGTTTTTTTTAAGATCCTCAGCTAAACAATCCTCTCTGGTTTTGTTTCTCCAGGGGATGAAAGGGCTCAGAGCCCGCTTGGGACCAAACTTTTTGTATCCAGTAAATGCTGTGGTATAGTTAAATAAGAATGCACTATATGAGGAGGAGAAAATAGTTGAGTTTTTCTTGTGTACAAATAGTGCACTGGTTACAGCAAGTGATGGAAATGAGCGCAGCACACAGAAAATATACAATTCTCATGTTAGAGACCAGCTGTCAGTCCTTTTCCCTTGCCTTGGTCAGTGTCTTGACCACTGGCCTTACAAGGGAAATCTCACTCTCTCCTGATGAATCTTTTTATGAGCAAACATAAAACAGTTTGAACTTCACCGGCAGACGAGTTTGCTCTGATTGTTGGGATGGTGGCCAGGGAAATGGCAGTGTGAATCCTCTGAGGTGGAGGAGTGACCTGGACGCTCAGTGTGTCTGAATGCATTTCATGGTTGGGCTGTTGCACANGAAGGAAAAAGGAAAAAAAAAGAAGGTTGTCGCCTTTTGAGAGAGAGGGAGGGAGGATCACTCCCTAAAGACACTTCAGCTCTTAATCTTCAGTTTAAATCCTTAAATTCTCATGACTTTAATGGGTGTTTTAAGCGCTTAAGTAGGAATTAGGAGCCTATTCGCTTTGGAGCACTGTGCCTATGTTCTTGGGAAAACGCAGGAGGGAGGTAAATGTTTCCCTGTGGAATGGAGTGAAGCCTCTAAACCTGGAGGAGAGGTGGGATTTGAGCTAAATCCTTGCCGTTACATTTTTTTTTTTGTCAACTAACATGGTCAGCTCCCTGCTGAGCAGGCTTACTGCTGTGAAACCCGTGCTGTGAATTGCCCTTCTCTGATACATGGACCCTGGGTACGTACCTCAGGGTTAGAGAATTTGGTGTAGGAACCAGACAGCTGTACATCTTAGGGACCTCGTCATAGTTATGTGGGAGTTGTAACGTCTCAAATAGCAGTTTGGACCCAAGCATTTATTATATCTACCTCTATGTTATTTGTCTAAGTAATATAAATATTTGGAAAAGATTCTGTGCATAGGAGGTGAGTTGTTCTTATTAATAGCCTACGTAGTAAAAACTTGCAATAATTATTTAAAGGGAGCACAGTGTAGTACTCCTCTTGGCCAGCTCAGCGCAAAGAACAAAATGTGGGCACTTGTTTAGGAAAGAGACTAAGTGTCTGTATATCTTTAAAGATGAGGAAACTAAGCTGAAGCAAGCTAAGCCTTTTCTGAGGTATGTTTACGGAACAGGTCAGCTAATCCAGCAAAAAGATTACATTAACATACACATAAATAAATAAATTCAATAGATGTGATTTAGGATTGTGCTCATGTTACGAGCTGATGCACAGCCAATTTTCTCCACATGAGAGATAAATGTAACTTGAGAATAGTCCTAGTTTAAGATCTTAAATCAGGTGCACAGTGTAAGAACCTGACATTCTAAAAGTTCAGCATAATTTCTTGTAGAACTTAGTGTGCTGTTTGGATCAATTTTCAGGATGGGTGGCAGGCCTCCAGATTATATTTGAGTGATGTATGACTTAGATGAATGAGTGGTGACCAGTTGAAAGATTGTTCACGTGCTTACCAGTTTAATGTAGTAACATCCTTGAAAAGCCTTGTAACCTGCCGTCCTTACTGATACTCGTGAAAAAAGAAGGTAACAGGAAATAAGTATGTCAAGAACAGGTACTTTATGTGTGCAAAAGTTAAGGAACTGCCCTGTGCAATACTTGACTGCCAGCCTTAATTTTTGGACTTAATCGTTCTTAAAAAGCGAAGCCCCACCCAGGAAAAAAATCCCAAAACAGTGACAGAAAACTAGAAATTTGTGTCTATGGGTGTCCTGGCATTTCTAACATGAAAAGATGATATTTTAATTACCTGCATTGATAGCATGAATGTGGGTAGGTGAGTGTTCTAATTGGTGGTATTAGGAGCAGCAAACAACAGAATCAGAAACTTCATGTTGAAATAGAAGACATTGGTGTTACGTGGTGTTAAGTTAGAACGAAAGAATTCTAATTTCAATAGACTTCTGTAATATTCAGCTGTTTTATGGCTCATGCTTCATTTACTGTCTCCATTAAAGGCTGAGTAGCTTTATATCCTAACTTGAAAAAAAATTCCCAAAGTAAAATTGAAAATTGTTTGGTTCAGAGTGTTTATAAGCTTGGTCGTTTGAGTTCTTTTATCCCCTTTGAGAACAGAATACTCTTTTCTTAATGCCAAGTTTCAAGAGCTGGATTTAAAAGTGCTATTCTTTACCACCTACAGAGATCCAAGGTCTTTTAAAGTCCTTCCAGTTTTTTGTGGATCGTATGAAATTGAACATTGGGGACAATTTCACAACACGGAGTTCATGTGTATACCATGTTTTACCCATACAACGATGCCTTAACAGAATCCACGCCAGTACCTAAGATTTTTGTACCTGTTCTCACAAATTAGCACCTACTCCACTACTTAGGTGGCCTCACCTCCCTAATGAGATCTGAGATTTGTGAAAATGCCAGATGTTCCACCCACACATCCAATAGCTCTTGCTGTTGAAGTCAGGTCCTGAGGAACTGAGTACAGTTCCTCATAATTTCTTGTGATCGTTACCTCAAAAGGCTATTTGCAGATCTTCTTCAAGGGTGATTTAAAGAGAGATTATTCATCAGTCTCACTTGTCATTTCCTTCCTATATTTTTATATCTCCAGTTACACTTTTACAGGAAAAGCCAGGGCTAAAAGATAGGAAACTGGTCTGAGAAGTCAGTACAGTACATCTTGCTTGCTCAGCAATGGATTAGTTTAACAAAAGGAATTCCCAACAGGTATTTGCCTAACCTTACCTTAAAAAAACTCTAGAGGTGGAAACTCTACAGCTTCCACTTAGAAATCTGTTCCAGTGCTTTGATGCTCTTACCATTAGAAGACCTTTTCTAATACGTACTCTATGCTGCAGTCACAATCCTAATTGAATAGGATAGTTCAAAAAAATAAGTAAGTAAAAAAGAGAGTCTAGAGAGTCAGTGTTACATCTGAGGGTCCAATGAGTCAGTATCATATTGTTGCGAAATTTGGCAAGCTACATCATGAAAGAAGTGCAAAGTGTAATAAACCTTTGTGCTCCCCTCAGCGCTGCAACACAGCACTGAGAGCATTTCCTCCAGATCCGGACACTACGTGTCAGGTTTGGATTTACTGGAAAAAATCCAAGGAATAAGCAGACGTTAAACTAACATAATCTTAATTGAAAGAGCTGCTAGTCTTGGGCTGTTGATGGGGAGGACACATTGTAACAAACTTCAAATGCAAAAAAGGCTGCTGCAAAAAGGTATGAAAACAGTCCTTTTTAAGCCTTGTCTTTGTTGCGTGGTTTTTTAGTTTATTTTTCCTGCAAAAGAATTATCTCGTTTATTGCTCCCACCCAGTATCAGTGTGGTTTATTATTTCTATGAAGGTGTTCAACCTCGCCCTTTTTGAATTACATTCTTTTTTTAAGTGCATTGTTTCTCCAATTTGTCAAGACAGCTTTGAATCCTTATGTCCAACAACATTCTTGTAATTCCTGCTGGGTTAGTGTGGTTGGCGAATTTTGTCTATATCCCCTTTATTTCATCAACCAGGTGAAAGCAGTGAATAATATGGGAGTCAGGACAAACCCTGTGGAAAAGGTGCTTAATAATACTGAGCTTAATTAGTAAAACAAATACGAGTTCCACACACAGTTCAGAAGTTGTTTTGGAACACAGTGTATGTCACAGGAAATCCTTAGAGTCTTTGCTGATCTGTTAGCGTCTTGAAATAACTTTGGGGACTTCAGTGACAAATGAAAGAGGAAAAGGGCTAAAATGTCCCGCATCCCATTACGGATACAGTAATGTCCATACTAGGGGTTCCAGATACTCTTCCTTCTCACCTCAGAATAGATTCTGTATTGACTATGCCCATTGCTGTGTAAATGCTCCAGGTGATCACTACACTCTTTGGGGGTGATGAAGGTGGATGCTCAGTCGATGTAATTGAATTGTTGCTTCAGTATCTGACTCCTCTGTCCCAGTTCAGCCAGTTAAATCAGCCTTGGGTTAGCTTTTAATCTTATGAATAGTCCCAGTGAGTTAGCTGGAATGACTCAGGTGCTTAAAGTTGAATACCTGGTGAAGTCTTTGCCAGGCCGTACCTTTGCACTTTACGACTGTTAAACATTTTGAAGATATTTCTGTTGGATGAAGGTATTATCTTCAAAATTTTAAGCTTTGTGGGATCATGACTTTCTGAACTTCTGACGTTAGAGAACTCTTTTGTTCATGGAACTCTAAACAGCTTGCAACTCCTACTAGCTGCTGAAGCTCGTGCTATAAAACCTCCTTTTGTAGGGGTGCAGAGCAAACTGGAGCCCTCTTTACACTATGAAGAAGCTGTATCTTAATTTACTTCCCTTGTGCTCTTTCAGTCATTGTTGAACATCACGTTTGTCACCAGCATTGTCATTTTTAGCTTAAACAAGTTCACACCTCGGGGCAGTTTGGAACTGAAAGCATTGTGTCTAAGAGGAATTAAAGCGGATTAATTGTAGATACTGGTGAAGGTGGCTAAAGATCCTACTGGGTATTGAGGCTCGACTGGACTGGACTGTTGGTTGTGGCCGTCAGTCTCGGAGGGAGTCCTTCTGGTGGCTGGGTTGGGTTTGGAACTTCCCTGCATGGCATTGTTAAAATAAAAAAGAGGATCTTGCATCTTCTATATAAGCAAGTGCTACATATTGTAGGTGCCACTTGTAATAGTGTGTGAGGCAAAAAGCACAGTTGCAACTTAAACAGAAGGTCAGGCAACAAATCCTCTCAGAGTTGGGCTACATATGAAAAAAAGTAATCTTTTCTCAGAATGTTTAAAAAGCAGTAGATTTAAGTATAATTTTTTGTATCAAGTCAGTGTTTACCATCTTGTGTGGTTTAAGCTTTTTCCATTTATAAATTAAATGAAAAATTCAAAGCAGTGATGAATGCTTGATTCAAGAATTGCATACTAAAATCTGCTTCAAAGAACACATTTGATTTAATTCTAGTTTTTTGACACAGTGATAAGAGAATCAGTCAACACTTTAATTGTATATATTAATCATCTTTCGTGTATGGTACCTGTTAATAGCAAGTGTCTAATAGTATGTAAAACTGTGGTTTTAAAGTATGTTGAAGACCAATGGCAAAAGTAGACCAAGAAGTATTTTACTCATTATAAATGAATGTTGTTCCTGAATGTGTGGTTAGAATAAATTATTGTTTCACCTTTTAAAAACAAACAAACAAAGGCCCCCTATAAAATAAGTGGAAGGTGGGGATCGCTAGTAATACTTAATCTCTGTGGTTCCAATATGTCTTTGTTATTAATGGCATCAGCCTGCACAGTGATTCCAGGCGAGGTTTTAAAGTTAAGGTAAAAGAGGAGAAAAAGAAAAAAAGAAGCTTAATAATGTTAGCATGACAATAAGTGAGTCTGCTGGAAACACAAAAGTTGAATGTCAGTCAGTGACATTCATAAATTGCAAGTTAAAAGCACTGGAAGCTTCTCTGGTATCAGAAAAAGAAAGTAATTGGTGTCTGCCATTGTCAGCAGTATTATTTATCGCCAGTATTTTCCCTTTTGTTGCTTGAGATGATCTGTGTAATTTCTTTCTCCCGTAGCCTTGAGAATGGAGAATAGGAGGAAAGCCAGAAAAGCAAGGGAAGGGAAGGGAAGCTTTCTTAGAGTGATGTGTTTCAACCCTCTCCCCTCCTCTCCTGACAGTGGTGGTATATAATAATGCACTAATGTAAGTCTTCTAAAAATGAGCGATGAGATAGAATGCACTCAAAAATAATGCATTATATAAAGTTAGTTTTCAGAATAACGTGAGTTTTGAATTGTACTTTTTCAAAAGTTGACAGTCTGCTGTAGAAAAGAGCTGAGCTAAGGCATGTGCACTGTTGGTCAGTTTGGCATCAAAAGCTCTTATTTTCAGTATTTTTAGGTTTTGCATTGCGCAAAAAAAATATTCTTACATGCACAGAGATCTATAGCTGATATTTTCCTTTTTGTTTTCCTTCCTCTGTCCCTTGATAGTTAGATTGGGTTAGGCTATTTCTGGGAATAATATTTCTAAATTGCAGAAAGAAGTCTTGGAACCGGCTTATGTTTTGCAATTCAAGCTGCGTTTGCAGCAGGAAGTGAGGCACGTGCCCCCTCCCAGTGGGGTTTTTAAGGAGAGTTAGCCCCAGTGCCTTGGCTAGAAACTGGTTTTGACCATTTCATTGTGGCCCGTTTTTACTCTGTTTTTGAAACTGAAATGGCATCAAGTATTACTGACTTGTTTCCAAAAAGTATTGGGCTGTCCTGCAGTTGTGCCATTCCAAATGAAATTAGGTATGGAAGTGGAGAATGATTGGTATACGCTTAAAGCGTGCATTCTGCTGTGCTCTATCATCACAGCTAGGCTTAGCATGGATGTTGATGGGGAAAGGAATAAAGTTGATAGGGGCCCGGTTCTGGACCTCAGTGACTCTGAAGTTACTTATCTTCCTTAAAAATTACTTTTCTGTTGCACCTTTGCAAAATTATGTTATTTCTCAGGATTATTTGTTTCTCAGATAATGCTGTAGCCCGGGTGCTGTTGTGGTTGCCATGGCAGTTTGCTAGCACTGTGAGAGAGCA
>VXBO01008596.1:194644-227448 GCA_013400135.1 Rhinoptilus africanus | reverse complement strand
TTTTTTTTAAAAAAAAAAAAAACAACAGAGGTTCAGAGGTTTTGTGCAACGTCTTTTAAAATAACGTGTTCTCTTTTTTTCTTTTCTTTTTAAAAAAAAAATCGCACAGCGTAATGGACGTTCGGAAGTGGGTTTCGCAGCAGAGAAAATCCAATTAAACACCTTCCCGCAACAGAACACTTCAGTCGGTTAGAAACCAAAGGAAGTCAAGGGTAAGCAGCGTACAGTGTTCGCCAGGTTGGTTGGTTTGCTTCCGTTGGGTTTTCTTCTTCATCCCCATCCTCTCCCACCCCGCTCTTACAAAAGGATTGCTGTTGGTTTTGCTTTTTTTATTAACAAACGGGCTCCTCCGCAGTTCATATACAATCATGGGTGAAATTTGAAATCCCATTTTATACAAACAGCTCAAAAAATATCGGGAGTGAAGTATGGTAGGAAATATTGCTGGCGTCGCTAGTTACCATGCGGGTAGGAAAAGGAGGAGAAGGGTTTGTTAGTGCACACCTCCAGAGCAGAGCAACCCCCCCCCTCCAAAAAAAGGTACAGTAGCCGATTACAGAAAGGTAATGTCCACAAAATTAAGTTTTTCATGCTATTCTACTTTCCAGTACTATACTCTCAAATCGCTTCCGCAACTTACGGGCAATGGCCAGGCGGCGAACGCTGAGGTATATTAACCAAGGGATACCTGCACCTAGAGGAAAATCCGTCTTTAGAAAGGGCTTTTTCTTCATCGTTTGTTTTTAGCGTTCTCCAGGAATTTCACCCGGCCGCCATCGCTTCCAATTTAGAGTAGACAATCGATGACGCCTCCTGTTTGTTTTTTTTTTTTTAGGCACTTCTTTTCCAAGGGAGTTACATTTATTTAAACTCCTTTTTGCGTTCTGTCCCACACCACCCCCTCCCCGGCCCCCAACAAGAGTCAGGGAATAGTTTCTACTCCAGATCCAATTGATGACTATTACGATTTTTTTTTCTATGGGTAATTTCCTGTGTAGAAAACGACAAAGGAAACGCTTAATTAAAGAGTTAGAGGAACAGCCTGACTTGGCAGTTTTGCGAGACAGAAGATGGCTCCTCGGTATTTAAAACTAATTGCACAATTTCAATTTGAGTTTGGTTTTTTTTTTTTTTAAGCATACGAATGAGACATAAATATAGGCTATCAATCTCTTTAAAAATTTCATTCACATCGTGGAAAATTTTTTTCATTTATTAAAAATATCACATTTTGAGACTAGAAACAGTAAAGTGCATGAAAAGTTTAAAATATAAATTCAAGAAAATCTTATAGCAGCAAAAAAGCAGAATAAAGAAAAACTTAAAAACACAGACACAACCTTTTCCTATCACTGTGCCATTTTTGTTTTGCCCTTTTTTTTTTTTTAAACATTAAGCAGCCGACCAATTTTTCAGAAAATTGCATCATATTTAACGCCTCTTGAGGCACAAGGTTTTGAACTGGCCACCTAAAGCATAAAAAAGGAAAAAAAAAAAAAAAAAAGATTTCCAACACATCCAAAGAGCATTAACAGTTGGGAATGAACCAGCAGCTTTTTAATTCAACCCTGACCAACGACAGAAAAGCAAGATTATTTTTAAAAAGTGGGATGGCTATTTGGCAACTAGGGTCAGGAAAAATAATCCCAAGGAATGACTACGCTACCGCTCGCTCCCCCAGTGAACAAAGCTTGTCGACAGCTACTCCGCGGGCCCTTCAGAGACAGAAGGAAGGTCGTTTCCAGCGGCTTTTCCCTGTACCCTACGCTAACGCGGTTAATCCCAAATTCCCCATCTTTGTGACTGAACTTCGGGGAAAAAGGAACCTAGGAGGGATTTGCAACTTCTTTATTCACCCGCAACCCGAAGGCTTGCAACGGCAATCGCTTCAAGTGCAATTTCTTACCATTTCTACGTCCTGCTCCCAAACTGCGCTGCTTAGCAGTGTCGCCCCGGCTTTGCCAGAGCGGAGATGTTCCTTTGGATCCCTGCCTGTCTCGCCCAGGAAGGACCGAGTCCTTCAGAGCTCCGGAAAAAAATAATCACAACGGCATCTGCCAAGGAAGCGATCTACAGGCAGCATTAAACGCTCAGCCGCAATGTCTTGTGACTGAACTTCGCGCTGGAAATTTCGTTGTGAAGGAAATGACGTCAGAAGAATTTAGACCTCCAATTTTACCCCAGGTATGAAGCCCTCTTTGGTTTTCTAATATTAGTTAGAGGAGGGGCAGGACCACGCTGCTAATCATGTATAGTCAGGTATTAAGTGCTTTGCTAATGTGCAAAATTTATTTCAGATGCAGAGTTCAGTCTCCGTTTTGGGTTCAAACAAACAGTACTTCTAATAGCCTTCCTACAAAACAAGCGTTTCTCTTTTTGTTTTCCTTTCTCCTAAAAAGTTGGCTCATTTCGCCACGTTCTGGAAAAAAGCATTATCTTGAAATATGTTGATAAGCAAGGTTTTAATCTAATTTCTCCATTCAGAAGTGCAGCTTCCTACTGAAAAGAAAAAGCTTGCCAGTTTTTTAAAAAAAACCCCAAACTTAAATTAAAAACCTGGAAAGGGAGTAATACTTTGGTTCCAGCCCTAGTGCCAAATGATACCAATATGCACCAAAATGTGCAAAAATCTCATCTCAAACACATAAGGAAAGGAGCTTGAAGAAGCAGCTTAAGGTTGGCCATACTTCACTCCTATATACTTTGATTTACAACTGTACAGGTCCGTAACAACAGGTCCTTGCCCTCCAAGGGGCAGGGCTCCACACTACCTCCTGTTCGGCAAGTGCACACCGTTGACAAGAGGCAGGAGCGGAGGATGGAGTTCGAGTTGTGTTAACAGTGAGAAGTGGTCTGAAGGGATGTGAGGGTGTGGACACCCAGTGATGTTGTTGTCAACCAGCCACTGAGGGTCCAAAGGCCCCAGGACACCAAGCACGTTCATGTGAGTGTTGGAATAGAAAATGTAGTCAATCACACCCTAGGGAGAAAGAGAAACACGAGAGTGAGAACAGACCTGGCTTCTGGCAACCTCAACTCGACTGGCGTCTTGGCTGCGACTGGCAGGAAGAGGCACAGCGCTGGGATTAGGGTAAGAAACACGCGCGGCGTTTCGCGTTCAAAGCGCTGCATCCGTTCTCATTAAGTCACTGGCCAGAGCCAGGTGGGAAGCTTAAAAACACCAGCAAATCAAGGGTTTGTGTGCGGTAGGAAAGCGTCCAGCGAGTGTAGGAACCAGTGATGAAGCACTTAGAGGAACAAAGAGAAAGACAGCCAACGGTCAGAAAATTAAGACAGCGTCCTGGGGAGACCAGGTCAACACCTGCCATTTCAGAAAAATCGCTGCTTACTTTGAAATCAAAAGTGTAATTGGTGTAAGGCATCAAGTTGTTTTCGTAGGCGCTCTTGAGTTGGAAGCCATGCGTTATTCTTCCTTCAGAAGCCCCGTTTTTTCCGTTGCCGCTGAAGTTCATGAGACACTCGTTGTAACGCAACTCCTTGAAGTCCTTGTGGTTGTCAGCTACTATGCCATTGCTTAAGTATTCCACTACACCTGTTTGCAAAGGAAAGGATTCAGGGCCTTGCTTTAAAATACAATGTTCAGGGAATATTGGCCTCGGAGTCCAAAAACAAACCGCCAATAAGACACCCCATGAGACGAGACAAGAGCTTTCCATCTACGGGGAAATCTAAACAGCAGCTGCCTTGTCCATATCTGAGCCACCTTTCTGAGCGGCAGACAGGGAATGGAGTTTCTCCGGTGGTTTTGACACCATTTTTTGAGGATTGCGGCAAACCCATAGTACCTGTACTGCAGTACGCCTGTGACAGGGTGCTAGAGAGGCATCTTTCATACATTGATATTACAGTATCGAACATCGTAATTACTAAAGCAAACCCGTCTCCTTAGAAAGTTTTCACATTCCATCACGAACTCACATCTTTCCCGTTACTGCTGCTCAAGGCACGGGTATTTATTTAACGATTTATTTAAGATGTATTTATTTATTTTCTACATCTTTGGAGGCCCAACCGACTTTTCTGGAGCGTACAACCGATGGCGAAAAGCGGTCTACTCAACCGGAGGCCTTGCATACTCTTCAGCCAGATTTCGAAGGACAGCTGATCTGAAGAAAGCTTTCATGGGTACCTACCCAGGGAAGCGCAAACCGTGCCGTCACCCGCAAAGGACAAGAGGATTCAAACGTTCTAAAAACGTAAGTTAAAAATTAAGGCAAAACCAGTCTTACCTGAATCAGGCAATGAGTTGAGATCCGCACACAGCACCAGAGGGATAGAGTTAGGATCTGCTGTCGGGCTACCAGGCCTGCTCGAGGCTTTCTCCAGGATATTTTTCAGTTCCGAGACAAACATCATAGTCTGAATGAGTTTCACATCCGAGTATTCAGGGTCCCAGTGCATGTGGGCATTGGCCACAATAAGCAGCTGTTTGTCCACATGAAGCGATTTCATACCTACGTAAACAAACACGTTTTTATCAGTGAATTTTTTTACGTGCATAGAAAATCAGAGTCTACTACTAAAGGCTCCAAGTCAGACACACCAGCAGATCGATGCATTACCTGAACCACTATCCCTTTGTAAATTAGCGGCATTTACATATTACATGACTAAATCCCTCCAATATAGGAAAGAAACAGCCAGCAGAATCTGACACCATTACATCTGTACTCCTTTTCTGCTGCTCAAGTGGTCATCCGTGTACCACTGCTCAATATTTAAGGCAACGGGAGTTTCTTGACTTAGCCGCTATGGTGCGGCAAATTGTTCTCTTGGGAAAAAAAACCTGCTTAAACGAATGCAGTGTGAACCTGGCTGCTGCAAAACACTACAGCCGGTTTGCCTATTTATCTGAGAAACGGTGCCCTGAAAGACGGGGCGTAAAGTCCCAGGCAGCTCCTTCCAGTCCTGCCATTTAGACATTCTGCTCCTTTGAAGGGTATACACTGGAAATGAGAAATCAAAAAACCACACGCACAGACAGAGCAGGGTGGCAATTTTAAGTACGTTGAAATTGTCTGCTGCATCTGATCAAACTTAATGACAATGTGACAGTGAGTCAATCAAATGGCACAAAAAGATACCTGACAATCTCGTTCTTCTACATCAGTACATTAGCACTGTCATACAATCACCGGGGGAGGACGGAAGGATTCAATCAAGGGGCAAAAAAGAGAGTTGAGAATACAAGTTGAACGCTACCGGCAACTATTGGTAAGAGCATATGCATGTAAACATGCTGACCTTGGAAAAATCTAATTCTTCAAGCAGAATTTAGCAGAGTAAGTTAGCAAGGGCAAAAGCTTGAGAGGAGAAAGCTAAAGGCTGGGCATCTGGCTGCGAGCGCAAGCAGACCAGGAAATCCCGTCATCGGTGTCCGGTCTTAGCCACCAATGGGCTACTCATTTCCCAAATTAGCACAGTGAAGAGCGTTTGCTCATCTGCAAGTATTTGATTGCCACCACCAAAGGCAACAATACTCTAGATAGAGACGTTTTACCTAAAGAATAACTCATGTCTTCACGTGGAACTGAATAAGGAGAGGACCATGGTCATACTCACTTGCTCCAAATAATTCTTTGTGCACCTCCAACACCACGGCAACTCCGATGTTGTCCTTTGTCATCACTCTGTTTAACATGGCTTCTGAGCCTTCCGAGTTCGCCATGGCCACCTGGTTGAACTCCACCGTGTGCTTCTGCACCAGCGTGAATCTGGTTAAACAACGAGAATCGCGTGTGAACACGCGTGACATACAGCTCCGGGAAAAGACGTGGTTTCTACCTACACTCTGGTCTACCACACCCAAGGAGAGAGCCCGCAGGACAAGGTGAGGCGTATTTCTTTTGTCCTCTTGCTTTATAAAAGGAAAAACAGTTCTAAGAGACATTCCCCCAGTCAGGGGAGAGCTCTGGGTCTGGCAAGTGAGATACTCTCAGGGGAGACGAGATACCTGGGGTTTGGGAATGTTTACTTGTTTCAGCATGGCACCCTGAGAGCACGATTCAGAGCCACGCTCAGAGGATATCGCACCTCCTCAGGAGTGTTCGAGGCAAAAAATTAAGATGAAATAGTAATGAAAGGCTTACCTGCTACTTTGGGCAACTGCAGTATTAAAAACCAGCTCCTTTCAAACCACTAGCTACCACCGCTAGTTTTGTGAAATTGGGTTTTTAATACTTTCAGGCCTTAGTATGTCCAAAAATGCCCTGCTTCAGGACAAACTGAAGGCTGCCTATTAAAAGGGGTTTTTTTTGGTTTTGTCCTCTTAGAAATTAAAAAAAAATATATATTAATAGCAAACAAAGAAGATATTTTCTGTTTTTTAACCGAGAGTGCCACAGCATAATTAAGCCGTTCTTTATATATCCTTAGTATCAAGGTTTGAAAAACACCAGTTGTTTGTTTTCACAGACCTCCTCTGGTCAAACCCAGTCGGGTTGGTTTTATCCATGATCCCAAAGGCATATTTTGGTTCCTGGAAGCAATGAAAACTCTGTAAAGGAGGTAAAGCTTTGCAAAACTTCCATTCTAATTACTGAAAAGTGTTGCGAGGGAATGTTCAGAGGGATGCTTGGGGTGGTGCAACCCGTCAGCAGTTTACGCCGATGAGAAGCGCGAATGCCAGCACCTCTCCTCCCTTCCCAAGAGCTCCGTGTTTTTAGGGTAGCAGAACTTTTTGGAGCAGGTATTCAATAATGGAACATTTCCACTCGTAAAAGCAGAGAATATTCCGTGAGACATCTTTTAATCCCTTAAACCAGCACAATTTACAGATCTTGAATCTTAGAGGGGGTGAAACTTCTATCAAGCACGGTGAAAGTTTGGGGAGAAGGTGAAGTATTTATTAGATCTGCCAAAAAACGCGCACATAGAGCACGTAATTTTTTACTCAAACTAGCTCTCCTGCAACTCCCATGTTTCGGGAGAGAGAGATTTGTTCGTAGGCTGAAAGGAATGGAAGGACTCTATCACAAAAAGAGCAGGAAAAGGGAAGGGAGGATCAGTCTTTGCCGTGAACTATATCTTTTGTTTTATAGCACAGTGCTTTAACATGCACCCTGAAAGAGGAAAGCTTTCAGATCTCTATCACGCCGGTTTCAGTGTATTTTTAAAAAGCCGCTTCTGCCCCTTACTTTTCGGTTTTGAAGAATATTGCACAGCCGTCCACATGCTTTTTCTCCTGCTCAGACATGATTTTGGCACGTGACTTTGGAGAAAAGAATCCATCGTATCCCCGTTCTTTCAAGGCTGGCAGAAAAAGGGTGAAGTATTGCTCTGTTTCGACTTCCTGCAATTGAACACAAATACCTTAAGGCTAACGAAGTCAAATAAACCCTTCCTGCCGCTGTCTGGCCACTTGGGCCTGCCTTGACTTGCAGGCAGGACCTCTCATCAAAGCCAAAAGCTTCTGTTTGCACAAATCATGTCACTTCCCAGATGAATGGCCCGCTGGAAACAGATATGCATTCCTGGATATCCTGGAATCCTCCCAAAAGGGCGAGTGATAGGTGTATTTTGAATAGCAATAGATTACATCTGGTCTTTTTGACAGCTGAATGCCGATACCATCCTAGGTTAGACGGACAGATATCCAGCAGCAATTAATATTTAATTGGGAGAGCTCTTTGGCACAAGGGTCTCTCGCTGTTCTATAACAATATATTCTCGTTGCAGTAACATTTGGTTGCCGAGAGGATTTCAGAGGTTGATCTCTTGAGGTTTTCAAACCAAGGTAACTACTCTCTTCTTGTGCAGGATTTTTGCCTACCACAACTTGCTTAAAAGCCCAAAAGATCAGTTTAAAGGCAGAAGCGTTCAACTGCTCTAAACTCTGGCAAGAAATTTCTAATAACATAGCAGGATAAATGTACCGATGACCATGGATATTTAATTCTGACTGTGAGAATCCCCTTGTTTGCCAATGAGAGTATTTTTTAAGACTTTTAACTTCCGTACCAAGCAGGAATGGACTAGGAAGAGGGGCACTTGGGCAGTCTATATTCTCCCTTTCTGCAGTAAACCCCGTACACACAGAGGGAGAATGTTTAGGATGCTTATCCAAGGGGGAAAAGACCCAGATCTTCCAATGCAAACTACCTACTAATTTAGCTAATTTTATCTCGTTCACTTTGCCTCATTTCATAAAACACAAGCCAACGCGTAAACAAGGAGCATAAACCCCGGAATTTGTTAGCACACAGGCAAATACTGTGTTTTCAAGGGAGCATTTCATTCTAAAGGTGGAAGTTAACGTTTTCTGTTCCTGATGAAAAATACAGTTATCTTCCAGTTACCTGAAGACTAATGATATCTGCATCACAGTTGACGATTTCTTCCATGATTCCCTTTTTTCTATACTCCCAATTGAGTGCCCAGGACGGGCAGTAGCCGTAGAGCTGCCGGGTGGCGTATTTATCGCACAACACGTTGTAACACATAACTGTGAAAGAAGCTGGAAGGAAAGAAAGAAAGGGAAAGGGTATCAGCCTCTGAAGGTGTCGAACGCTGAACTTCCTCAAGCCCAAATGCTGAATCTTACATGGTGTATTCTGGCGGGCCTACTGATCACAAGTCAGTGGGTTTATTCCACTGAGCGTTGCGTGAGCAGGAGGAAAAAAGGCCCTGCTGAGCCAGCAGTTTCCATGTAGGGCTAAACTCTTCCTGAAAAAAAAATCAGCATTGCTACCAAAACGAGAGGGCGTTGCGTGCGTAACAAAGCAACGCACATTCCCTTTCGCAGTCAGTTCTTTACTCCATCTGAGGATGGGGGAGATACAGGGGCTGGAAACAACTAGGAACAGTCTCCCTCTGGATTTGGGCGTAAGGAGAAGCAAAGTAGCAGCCAGATGGAATCAAACCCCACTATTTATTGCATGAAATACCCCGATAAAACAACTTCAGGCTTAAGCAACCTGTACAATTCTAAAGTAAAGGCAAACCCAAGCTGCTAAAGAAGCTGTTACTGTGTCATGATACCACAGCATCGGAGAGAAATGCTGCTTTAGAACGCTTCATTTTTAGGCAGCCTGATTCCAAAACATTTGTACATTTTTCCAAGAGCCTATACAACATTTCTAAGTTGTATCTAGTTGTATCTGTGTCTATCAAGTCTAAGGGGGAGAGAGAGTTCTGGGTGAGTGCAGGGAACGGAAGGAGAAATGAAATCATAAATTAGCAAGCAGCTAATACATTATTTGGTCGCATTTTAAAAAAAAAGAGAGAGAAGTCAGCATGCAGCTCATCAGATTCAACTTGAAACACGTTTCTTCCACACAAACTTCTGAACTCCGTTAGATTTTACATCAATTTAAAAAGATAAGTAAATGCAACACCCCAGCACCATGCCACTGGGAAAAGACTGCTCGTATTTGCAGGGAAAGAAGTGAGGTTTTACTATGAGGCTACCCCACAGCTGTATTTTTTTATACTCGTAGTCGAAGATGATTTCCGCTGTTCGGTTGTTTTGATTTTATAATAGCAATCAATTGGCTTGTTACAGTTTTTACCACGAAATATTCCACGGCTCGCTTACCTAACTATGCTTTCTAAGGACTTCTGAATTCTATTTCTGCTCAGGAAGTATAGAAAATAAAACCAAAGTCCACAAAGCTCCACTGAGCTACCGATTTGTAAGGGAATTTGAAGCAGAAAGGCAGAAATTTAATGTTGTGGTGGCTTACAGGACTTTGGCATCTCCCATTTCTTCCTTTTTTTTCTTAGCTGCAACATTAGCTGGCCTAACACACAATCGAGGGAAGTTTTGAAGACCTGCCATCTTCACGTTTCTAAAAACTGTAGAGGACTGGCACGTTATTCTTGCTGGTTATTAATCTGATCATCTGCAACAACAACATTAATATTTTTCTTCTCTATACTAGCTCATGGATGCTTTTTGAGGGGGAAGAAGAGCCACTGGACTTGGACAGCCGGAAGAAATGCTGCCTCTTGCACTTTAGCAAAAGCAACAATAGAGGGCATTAAACTAACTTCATACCAGGCACTCCAGGGGTTTACTCGCAGATAGGGACTTCTCAACATCTCGCTTTAATCAGCTTGTGCATCATACGGCATTTTTATACAGTTATTTCACAGTTCTTATTTCGGAGAAAGATTTTTTTTTTAAAAAGCTCTTTGCCTTGGGCATCAGTGGCTAGAACAGTTATGAAAAAGCCTAACACCGAAAAGAAATGTCATTCATTGACAAAAATGGTATTTACAGCATAGCTGTATGTTAATTGTTTTAGTATGGATGAGCACAAATTGCTATTTTCAATCAGATTCATGTGAGGCAGATGACTTCTCTGAAAATCGAGCCAAAGAAAAGTTTTTTGGTGCACCATTGTGTAAATACAGGGAAAAGAACCACAGAATTACCTGAGGGCAGAATTTGGTCTCGTTCTTTTAAAGTAATCCATGGCCTCGGAGGCAGCTGCTCTGGA
Source organism: Rhinoptilus africanus (assembly GCA_013400135.1). Classification (NCBI taxonomy): domain Eukaryota; kingdom Metazoa; phylum Chordata; class Aves; order Charadriiformes; family Glareolidae; genus Rhinoptilus; species Rhinoptilus africanus. The sequence continues at coordinate 216,985 of VXBO01008596.1, read as the reverse complement.
TGAACTGGAAAACAAAAAGTAAAACAGTGATTTATTCAGGACTTGTATTTGTAAGTTACAATTTCTAAGTCAAAATGATGACGGAACAGTAATGTTCCATACTGTGCTTTGCAACCACAAATCCCCAAGTCTTTTTACACTCCAGGGGAGGCAAAAATCATTTAAATTGCTAGCTATAGTAAAAGGAAACTTGTCAGTTGTAAGATTCACGACTATTTTTGTCTCTTGTCTTCAAATCTAGAAGCACCGCTGAGACATTCCTGCGCCTGGAATATACTGCTGAAGAAGGAGGGGTAAATCCTGTAGTGGTTCAGACATCCTATACCTGACCTTCTCCAAGAAGCTCACTCTGTATCCATCATTCCTGCAATGTTTTAACTTAGTAGACGGCAAGGGGCAAAACAGAAAGCCCAGTTACGGCACCACGAAGCAGGATTTAAGTCAGGTAATGGATATTCTTAATCACTTGGGTATTTCTAAATCTCAATTTGCCATTCTGCTAGCATTTGGATTGTAATTTCTACTGGGGAGTATCAAAATGGCTTCGGTAAGGAATACTTTGAACTTTGTTGGTAACTGAAGGGTTTTAAACAGAACAGTGGGATCAACTGGCTGTAACATGGGAAAAGCTCAGACAGTGTATGTCAACCTCTTCCACTGTGTGCGAGCCTGTGTTTGTGCATATGACTGGAACCGCATGACAAAAAGGCAAAAGCGGTTAGAAAATACTCTCCCTTAAGTGGTTCAGAATCTTGGTTTAGCAGTAAAGGCTGTCAGAAACGCACGCTTTTAAACCCCTTCCGTCAATCACATTTGTAGGGCTGTCACCTGCTAGATTGTCAAGCATGTAGTTCAGTAGCTTTCGAGTTCCGTCCGGATCCTGGTAGAGGCTGAGAATATCTTGTGATAAAGGATTGCCTGCCAACAGGAGAAAACAGCAACTGGGTGATTAGCTGCCTGACTTTCTTCAGGCTTTCCAACCAAAGAAAATCTCCCGTAATGAGTACAGACAAATTGACCCAGGAGAGACATTCAGGTTGCCTAACTTGGAGCTATGGAATACCAGAGAAACAGATGCTATAGAAAGAGCTAACACGCATAGACTTTCTTCCTCTGACTCACCTAGTCACTAATACAGTAGGTTAAAGGGTTTATTTACCTATCTACAGATTTGAAACAGGCTCGTAAGGAAGTTTAATAGCATTAAAAAAGAAAAGCATTGTTTCCCAAACTGACTGGTTGTTTTTGCTCCAAGCTTAATATCTCCAATAAACTGTAAGAAAATGTTGAGGTAATACACAAAGCTTTTGAGCCCAGTAATTCAAGAGTACTCCTAGGAATATTTAACCACAAAGAACTCGCTCACCTTTCAAACCTAGGGTTTGTAGCTGGAAGAGCCGTCCAAGTTCATAAGGCAAAACCCGTAACAGATTGTTATTTAAAAGCAATTCCCTGCAGCAAATGCAAAAACGCTTTTGATGAGTATCACTTCAGAAGAAAACTCTTAAAGTGCTATATGCCGCTCATCTTCAAAGATGACATTTTCAACTTCATTTTTTTTTGTATTATGGAAAGATATGCCAATCTTCCCTTTTCAAAGCACGACCAAAATACTTTCATTAGCGGGGAAAAAAAGCCACAAAACCCCCAAACACAAAATTAAATCAGGGAGAGTTTAAACAGCAGACAATCGCCAAGTCTCAAAGAGTGTTTCAGAGCAGAAGACTACGTAGCTTACAGACATGTATCTGTAGAGATCAGAAAAGAAGGGTAATAAACCCAACAGTAATTACTAGAACTGAAGCTTTGCACTGATCTTGAATTTTTTAGAATTATTTTAAAGACAAGAATGGAAAGCAAAATAAGATTCTCCATCCCAATCCCAGAATATAGATTTTTGACAAGTTAACCAGGATAATTTCTCTTACCTGAGAGATACCATGTTTCCTAGTTCTGCTGGTAAACTTCTGAGTTTGTTGGATGACAGATCCAGGTAAACCAGATTATGAAGCTTGGCAATATCAGGTGGAATGCGAGTAAGATTATTGTCATTGAGGTGCAGAGCAGTCAAGTGCGTCAGCGACCAGAGAGATGTACTTAAGCTCCGCACTCTACCTAAAAAAGAAAAGCAAAAAACCACCTCTTCGGTCAGCTTTGCGCTCTCAAACCATCAGATAGAAACTATGGGGGATGTCCGACTATGGGATTTCCAGGGTGGAAACCCTACCGCTTCACTGGAACGCTCAGTGACGCTTGCAGAAGATAACTCTGTTTATCTTTTCTACAAACAGATCTGAAATTATTATTTAACCCTCCCAGTTAGAGACCGAGGTACAGTTCTAGGGACCCAAAACCTCACGTCCAATCTGAGTTGGTGTTTAAATCAACTGGGCCAAACGTGAGCCAGCCGAGCTCGAAGGCAAGCTGGTAAGTCATTTATTCCTCCTCCTCCAGCTCAGAAAAACTGTCTTCCCAACAGGATCCCCTACCTGAAAGCGGTTCCGGGGCACCATCATCTCCGCCGAACCGAAGTTCAAAACCAAATCAACTCACCCGAGATCTCTAATTCAGCCCAGTGCGACTTCTTCCCGTTGGCTACCTCTTCTGCTGACATGATGGTGTAAATTCTGCGAGGATCTGGAGGATCATATTTTTCCTTTGGCATCCCTGTTAGTCTGAAAGACCACCACAACCTATTACCGTCTGCCACTTGCCAGCGTTTCCTCATTTCTAGCCCACCACGTTACCTTCACTGAGTGACACTCTGCAAGAACACGTGCCTTGGAGTTTATTGCAATAATAAATAACGTGCAATAAATATTACATCGACGTCGGCCCAACTCCTCCCAGCGCAACGAGTTAAGTAGGTGCTCATACCTTTGCAGAATAGGGGCCCACAACGGAAAAGGGCATTTCTTCCTACAAAGTTTGGTTTTCTGCAGTTATCCGCGGTGTTACCTTGTACCGTCCCGATACAGACGTTCTGGATTTCCTAGTGTATTCCCCAAAAATGAAGCCTAACCTTACCTCATGGCTGAGTTATTTGCTGTGTGCAGAACCTGCAGACGAGATGCCAGCGTCTCCCTGTTCCCAGTGAAAGCACAGGGATTGTTCCCTCCTGTAGTTTTCCCAGGGAACCAACGATTGAAGGGAAGGCTCTTCCCTTTGCTTCGACAGACATTATTTTCAATGTACAAAGTCCTACTTTTGCACTCCACTTATACAAGACTTGAAATTGCAGTCTGAAGGGCAATTAGCTCAATTTTACCATTAACTATCTAGGTTTTCTGTTTTGTGCTTTTTGATGATCAGTACCAGTGAAGACCTTTTTACTCCTAATGGCCTAGGAGACATGAAATTAGCCTCAGGTAAAATTCTCGTTAGTCCTTCTTATACATACAGGGCTTCAGCCCGGTCCTAAACTTTAATATCAGATGCACACATGTCTTAAGGGTGAGCTTGCGCACACACAAATTGAACCGATCTCATTTTCCAGATTCTTGTGGGAAGGGAGCTCCGATGTTCCGTTCAGAAAACAGACACTTGGCAGATGACACATGGAGAAGTTTCCCTCCACACCTCCCGGGTTATCAGCGTGCTGAGAAAGACTGGAGGGGGAGAGGGGCTGTTTGGTTTAAAAAGATAAAGTTAAGTGAATTTGCTGTTCACTGCTCTCTTCCTCCCCAGACTCACCAAATACACAAACCTTGATTTTACACAAATCCAAAGCAGCTGATTTACAGGCTGCGTGTTTTCCCTCACCTATACGTCTCTACTACAACTGGCTGCAAGAGCTGCGAAGCTTTTTAAACCACTATAACTCGTCTGGTTTGCTGAACTGACAAGACAGAAAACTATGAAGAATTTGAGCAAAACTAGTTCAGGGTTTTTTTTAGCTAGTCCAGCTAAACAAAGAGCACACATCCCCTTTACGAGCTTAACGTACTGCAGTTTTTCCCAACTGATGAAGACCAAAAAGAGCGTCGCGGCATGGCACGGGAGCAGGAGTTGTCAGGGCTGTCCCCTGCGAAGGGTCTCAGTTACAGGTCCGGTGCTTCCTTCCCTGACAAACTCCCAAGGAAATTCCATTCCCGCTGAATTAAGGCTCCCTGTTGCAGGCGCAGGGCAGATGTAAGCTCCACATCTAATTATAGCCGACTTCTATTTACAGGTGAAGTCCTACGGCGAGGAAAGCTACAGGGTAAGAGGATTCTGCGCTCACGCTGCTCAGCTGCAGCAATTCAGTCGGAGGCGATGAATGAAATAGATTACTTAAGGACACGGGATTAGACCCGAAATCCTTCGATCCTCATTTCAGAACCCCAAAATCGGCAACGGTACTTCCCGATCCAGAGTTACAGACTGTGCTTTGGGTGTGCTAAATCTCTGTTTTTCTGGATTTATTTTCAGTTAAATACGTGGATGTGCAGCGGTAGGGAAAGAACAGACGCCTCACAGACCCTGCCGAGAGCCACAGAGCCCTATTTCACCTTTCCTCCCGGGCATCCCTGCCCTTAAACGCGTATGAAACTAATCCGCATTCCAGCGAGTCTCGACATGGCTCTGCCTGGATTTTGTTAGGCTCTCGGAGCCAACCAGAGACATCCAGCAGAGCCGCGAATCGCTGCTGAGATTGGGGGGGCCGAAGATCCCAGCGCTGGGAGAGCCTGAAGCCCCTGGCAGCTGCGGAGAGCACGGTCCCAGTCCCGACACCTGGGAGGACGCACATCCCAACGCTACCGCAATTTTGTATTAAAGCCCAATTGCCTCCAGCAGCACCAAGTGTATTACCTAGCGGACTACCCAATACCAATTTTACAAGATATACACCCAAATCAAGACCGCAGTCCTAGCTTTTTAGACACGGCGGAAACGGAGCGAGTCTGTCCGCTGCAGACTTTTCTGCCAAAAAGCAGCAAGCTAGTTTTGAAGCAAGTAAAGCTGTCACGTCGCTGTCGCAGAATTACCTGCAATGATCCTTTAATAGAAAATGAGATTTCATTCCCTGGCAACATTTATTTCCTCCGCAAGGCGTACTGCAGACTAGAAAGGGAAAACCTAAAAGCTGGGTGGTGAAAATCAAGCAGAACACCAACAAAGGATTAAGTGTTTACAGCAAAAGGGAGGTTTTTTTGATCTTTAAGTTTTAATTAACAAACATTTGAATGGACCAGGATGGGTCTTCATTTTGCTTTTTTAATCTGTCGTGTCTTAAAACGATCCGTACTTCTACCACATCTGGACCTCGGACACGGCAAACTTTGCTGTGCAATACCCAGCATCCCCATTTGGGTGAGCGCTCGGTAAAACACGCCGTGCTCGCCGGGTCTCGGCTTTCTTGTTTTCTACAGCGTGATGTTATAGTAATAACAGATGCAGGCTGTTATTTCTGAATCCTACAAGTCCTCCCTGCACTCCACCCTGCCGGCAAAAGCTTTGGCCATGGTTGCTTCTCAAGGTGCATTTCCAGATTAAGAAAAAAAAGCAAGAGGGAAATGATCTGTATTTCTGCTTGCTGTTGCATGGCAAGCCAGACGCGGATGGCTACCAGCCCAAAGAAGGCTCAGGCCAGCCTTCCTTGCTGTCACATGCATGTTGATGTGAAGTCTTGAAGGGGCAAAAGTCGTCTCCAGCCACCAAGCAGCTTCGCTGGAAACCAGAGCAGGGGCTCACCGTTCCCACTGCTGGATCCCAGTAGCTTCATTCCTCACAATGGGGGAGAAGTCGGACAAATACGCCAGAGCCTGGTGATAAATTCTTTAAAACCGCGGTGGTTAAACCATCTGTGTCACCCCATACTCATCCTTACCCGTCCCCAGGCCAAGAGATGACCACTGACCGGCTGACACCGTCAAAAAGCTTTGGGATTACAGTTTCCTCCTTGGCAGGGAACCCAATTACATTATGTTGAAGTATGGCTCGTTATGAGAAGTGCTCTGCCAATTTAAAGCAATTTACGGCAGTCGGAGGCCCTCCAATGAAATGAGCCCTGAACCGCAAGTCAAACGACACGCACATTTTTCAGATGTTAGTCACTTTAATATTATTTTGAAATAGTAGTGAGTCAAACAAGCATCAGCGTAATTTCCACAGTTACAGAAAAGGGAAAACAAACCTAAATCAAATATACTTTTTTTTTTTCTTCTGCGTAACAACAACATTGAGCAAGACTTGAAAGCCACCACATGTATTTTTTTTGAAGCAAAAATGAATTCTGCCCGGGTTCCTAACTCCTATCGTTCCCATCTCCTCCTCTGCTTGTCCTGGAACTAAACCAGTATCCAAAAATCCCAGTCTATTTTTGCTCGGTCTTCAGGGAGCTACACCGAGTTCCCTGAATCAGTTAACCCCAACGTCGGATGGGTATTAGCAAAAGGAACGAAGCAGGAAGATGCAGCCAGGGATGCGGGAACTGAAGCAGCACTGATTTAGGCCAGCTTGAGCTGAGCGTTGCGGAGTTGCACCCCGTGGGTTCAAGCAAGGCCTCTGCTAAAATTCAGCTTACACAGGCGTGACACGAACAGAACGTGTGCGCCCAGTTTCTTTGCTTTCCAGGTGGGATCAGAAAAAGAATTCTTGCCGGCTTTTCTTCTAAAGAATTCCCCTTGAAAATTCCCGAAGCTGCTAAAACTTGCTCCCTGTCACAAATCTAACCATGTAAACTTTGTATGGCCCTGATATTGTGTAAATTAAAGAAAACCTGGATATGAGAACATTAGTAAGAGGAATATTTAAGTTCTGAACAAACTTTAAAATTTGGGGGGTTCCTAAAAATGTCACGCTTATACACTAACTCTTTGGCTACAAGTCTGTCCGCAAAGGCCTAGAGATGAACCGTCAGAGCAGGGTTACTCAGGGGAAACCCTGAGTGTGCTCCCAGGTGAACTTCATCAGCTCTCGCTCAGGTGTACATAAGCAGGGCTCGGGGGAAGCTGCTTGCTTTGGAAGTGTTGCAAAGAGTGGGTCTGTGGCTGCCTTTTTTTGGGGCTCTTGTTTTTATATGCTGTTGGTTTTGCTGGCTTTTGTGTATAGGGCACGCTGACTATCAATGAAAGCCAAAAAAAGGAATGCTTTTACAGTACCGAAGGCGCGAAGAGCAGCAAAGAGGAAAGTTTTGAGCTATCAGGCTGCATCGCTGGCTTTTACTCTGAAGACATACTTCTTTGGGCAACAAACAGGAGCTTGTGCACACTCGGAGTTTCAGACAACCAGGTAATAACAAAAAAGAGCATTGCTCTTCTCTACTTAGCTATTTAAGACCTTCTCAAGTTATACAGGTGTGGAGAATGGGAGATAGGGAGGATTTAGTTAGCACTATGAAATATAAACGGTGATTTCTTAGGGGGAAGATGAAGACAGTCCTAGAAACTGCATTGGCACGAAAGAAAAAAGGATGCTATGCTAGGGATTAAGCAATTTCTTAACTCATAGTGTATTTTTTCTTGTATGGGTGGGGGAAACCAACAGCAGCTGTGAACACAGAAAACCGTCTGCCATTACACAGCACATCCCAATACACCAAAGTAACTACCTCAGGGTCGCTAGGAGAGGCGAACTGCATCACTGTGATTTTTAATAAAGTCATGTCCCTCATCAAGCAGTGGGATTAACGTGTGTTCAGAGGAAAGAGAAAGCCTGCTCAAAACTGTCCAGATTATTTGGCATCTTTGTTGCAGGAGGCCTCTGAAGCCAGATAGGTCAAAGTCCCTGAGAGCAACGTGCTGCTCCAAAATAATGACCGGTCCCTTCCCCAGAGAGGTTAGAAGATTCATTTCTGAAATTGCAGTGACTATAATGTGCTCCGTTTCAGTTCTTTCATACCTCAGTGCATAAGGTCTGCTTCTAAGGAGGAAGCAAATCAAAACGAGCTGCAGCTTCATCTCTCTTCAGCCCTGTGTTCATGGATGTCTTGGCGCGACCCAAACCCCTCGCCTCCAGCGGAGTGACATTCTTTGTTTTTTTTTATTTTTTTTCCCCAGTCTCTGTACAGAGATGAGTCAAACTGCCAAAGCGTTTTGACAGCTATCCAGCAGACGGCCCTGAATCATTCCTCCTTCCTCTGTGCCCTAACAGCTTACTGTCCATCCACTTCCATATGGTGATCCCTCCCAGGAATTAAAAATCCTGCTGGCTGATGAGGCCAGAGCGTGTGTGTACACGTGTGTACACATGGGCATGTTATTTATCGTTGGAAAGTTGGACCACAAGCTGGAAAACAGGGCCGTTTTTATCTGTTTATTTTGCAAACAAGACTAAAAGCTTGTACAGGGAGGGGAGGAAGGCTACTCGTCTGTAATAAGCGTGCTCTGCTTTTATGTAAGTGTATGACAAAAGTCTCCCCATTTTGGCCTCCTGAAAGAGAAGGACAGCCAATAACCACAAACATTAAAAAAAAATAATTCTTAGAGTAAGGTGGGGAATGATGATCAAGAAAATAAGGTGATTTTCTAATGGTATATTAAGGGGATTTAAAACAAAAGTGCTAATGCTCGGATATGTATATATATGTTAGTTTAAGGTAAACTACTTAGTGTATCAGTGTATATATAGTATCTAGTGTATATATGATAGCAAGAAAATATGCACAGGGAATTTCGATCGTCTTTTGCTTGGATCTGAATTTCCCTCATTATGCTTTCCTGCAGGAACATGTTCAAGCACCTCTGCGTGCGTCATCTCCACGGAGAGTTCATCGAGCACCCTGAGTCTGCCAACAGAGGTACCGTCCCTTTCCAGTTTCTTATTCCAAGTAGCTTGATTGGGAATAGAGAGCCAAACAAATAAAAATGCCTCATGGTGGGTATTTTTATTAAAAAGAGGAAAATAAGTGTTTTGTTACTGTGATTTCCCAATATTGAGATTTCAAACAGTCTTTGAGGAAAGTGTAATCAAAGTACATAAATAGAGACTACTTGGCCGCAAGTATCCTACCAACAGGAGGAGTTAAACAGTAAGAGGAAATAAATCGCAAGGCAAAAGATGCAATTTGAAGTGAATATTAAATCTAAGGAATAAGAGCCAAAATTTCAAGCTTAGCACCATGGAGCTAGCAACAAACGATGCGGTCCACAAGTACAACTGAAAAAAAAAAAATCTTTTGTTTTATAAATCTGTAAAAAGATGTGTTTATTTTCATGTCATCCATCCAAGAAAATGATTTCTCGTGAGAAGGCACGCTGACTCTGCTGTACTAAGGGCTCCTTTACGTGAACTCCGTAGGACTATTGATCTCCACTCACTAGCAATCTATTATTTACTAGGAAGAGTCCCAAACCACATAGTTAGGAGACACCTATACCATTAAACATCATCTGCTTCTATCTCCTTTCAAGCCTGTAGTAACCGCTTCTAGAGTAACCTGTAGAAAGGGCCTCAGCCCAGTTTGCTGCTTCTTCAATAACGTGGGCTCCAAGTGGGAAGGAGACGGGACCTTACTTGTGTAATGCTGTTAGCAATTTACATCAGTTTCTACTCTTCTCGTCTGCTAATACACTTAAAAATACAGCAAGGTAACGGAGGGGCTTTCTTCAACCACATCAGTCACGCATCTAGAACCAAACTTGCTTTTGTAAGACATCTCTGTTACTCTTAGGTTCAGTGCTTAAATTCCTTAACTTGAAACCTCCAGGGAGCATTGACACATATTGGAAGCTGAACATTTCAATAGAACTGCCACCTCTGCTACACGATTAAGATAAATATTAGATGTAGAAAATAGATCAACAAAATAAGCTTCAGTCCTTCTTCGTACCTATTACAAGGCAGATCTCCTTCAAGGACTATAGCTTTATATTGCAGCTGATGTAGGCAGAGAAAGCAGAAGTGGAAAAACCTAAGTAGTGGGATTTCTAAACCGACGACAACAAGAGGGTGAAAAGCTGTTTCTCTAAGCTATATCTATAGGACCTAAATTCTTCTAATATATATGTATCTGTGTATATATATGACCTATAACTGGTCAGGAGGCATGTTTGCTGAGAAGCAGAAGGGACCAGACTCTTACTATGGTGCTGCTTCGGCCTGGCCATTTTATCTTTGCCATAGTCAAGGGAAACTCACAGCCATCCATTGGGTTTGGAACAAGGTCGCACAGGCAGGAGGCATCTTCATGGAGTAACTTGAGGGTCAGGAAGAGAGCACTACTTCTTGATGGACTTGTTGACAATTTGGCAAGTGTTGCCGTCCTTACCAGAGCGGTGGCAACGCTGCGAGAACCTGTAGGCGGGATTTTGGACTTGCACTCACCCACTCCTGCTTGCGAACCCAGAAGCGTGGTGAAAAGGACGCGTCAACAAGCAGCACAGCAACAATACGATGGAATTTGTCCAAACTTTGCTCTGGTTTTTATTCCACGTGGTACTTAGATTATGCTCAGCAAGAGGAGGCTATTTAGGTTTTGCATGTTCAGGTTCACAGACAATCCTCTCTTGGCTCGTTAGCGAGTTCTCCGTCGTGCGAGAGGTGCAGCAGTTCATAGGGCTCTGGTAGGGACTGTTTTCAGGGATTGAAAACACAGTCGCTGTTACCTTAACTGCACAGCTTTGCTGCTTCCAGCAGGGAATTGCCTATGCCTGGCACACTGGTTAGGGGACTGGCTCAGCTCCCGTGGAGCTGCTCAGGTGCTGTCGAGCCCCTGTCGGGCAAGCAAAACAAGACACACGACCAGCTGCAGGGCTGTTCAGCAACCCCATCCTGCGAGCCTTCTCGCTTCCTCGGCCCGTTGGACATACGGCACAGGCCCAAGTATGGGGAAACTGAAATTTGGGGTGGGAACAGTGAAATGCAAGAGGCAAGCGAGAACCTGCAGCTGATAGCCAATTCAGTGGCGAAGGGATCCCAGGGGCCTTCATGTTATCACTTCAACAAAGACCATGAAAGCCTAGAGAAGAATAGAAAGGTCATAGAAGCAAACACTGGAGAAAAAAAACAGAGCAGCAAAGACCAAGGGGAGGAGTGGGAAGGGAGGGAACGAACTGTATTTGATTAATTCTAGAGCCAACTGGCACTTACTTGATGGAAATGCTAACTGTCCTACTGACATACACCCACAAGTTATTTCCCCCTGTTCCCTCACCTCCTTTAAATGAAGTATAGAATCTTTTCTTAAATCACAGGTAACACAAGAATATCCAGGTTTCCACCCTTCCTCTTCCTCTGTGTCACACCCCCACTTACAAGAACAGCTGAACTATTTACTGCATGGAAATAATATGTAGCATTACGCAGCTATTTTTAATTTCTGTACTTAGTTAACATTTCAGTCCTTACTCCAAACGAACAGATTTTGCTCTTTTAGAAATAGTTATAAATATAACCTCTCGTTGTGTGTAGATCAGCTCTTGGATATCTGCACTGAGTCACAGGGTAATACTCTCCTTTGTCTGCAGATGCCTTTTGTACCTCTTGCTTTCAAAAGAGCTCTTCGGGACTAGTTTACACGCAAACACAGGGTAGGCAGCTCGTCAAAACCAGAGCTCCGATTAACAGAAATGCATGCAAGAGGTCTGTTATAGGGCAAGACGAGTTTCAACAGGCCTGTAAATAAACCTCATCAGAAGCCCCCAGAGGGATGGTTTAAATAGTACATTTATTTACACGAGCATCCCACACTAGTTCAAAGAAATGACCCATTTGCAATGCTGCCCCATCCCCTGGAGAGCACTGGTCTTTTAATGAGATACAGGACGAGTAGCTTAAAGGATTAAGAACTGGGAGTCTGGGGAAGGAAGCAGGCAGTGCCGGCTCAGTGGCAAGCGGCAAGAGAAAAAGCCGTCCTGGGCTGTGGGCACAGAAGGAAAGCAGCCGTGCGTGGCTGCAACTTAAAGCAGGAGTTTTTCCTAGTGCCGGTTTGACAGCGACAGGCAGATAGGAGGCAGAAAACTCAACACCAAGAGCCGAGTAAGCTTCAAGTGTCGTGGTGTGCGAGCATCCCGCGAGCCGCGAGGGTAAGAGCTGGTTTATTGACCAGCCTAATCCCACACCTCAGCTCATTCAGGCACTCGCTTAGAAATGATAAAGACCCCGTTCAGGTTGTCCCGAGCCAACACCTTATCTCATTCAACCCCTCAGGATCAATAATTGGAGGGAAGTCAGCTATCGACCTGTTTTTTGAGCAAAACGACACCAGAATCGTTAATTCACGCACACCGCCGCAGCAACTTGGAAGCGGTCTTCTCGGTGAGCGTTCCTTCCTTTCTTTAAAATACAGTTTGAATCATCAATAACCTTTCATCCCTCAAAGACAAGTTTGTGCTAGGAGAAAAGGAAAAATGAGATTATTTCTGCGGCTACGACATTATCTTACCCTTTTAAAGTGGTAGGCTGCCAACACTTGGACCAAGGGAGGGAAGCCCAGCAGCACTTCAGCGACTCTCCCTGTATGATCGAAAGATAACGGCCAGCTTATCGCTCACAATCTGTTCTTTGCAGCAATAATTAACAGGGAAATCTGCCGCCNGGGGGGGGCAGTGGGGGGGAAGCCAGAGGAACAAGTACACACTAATAGTGGAAACTTTTGCAATCGCTGGCACAATAAGTTAGTCTTTTCATATTACAGCCCCGTTTCAACAGGCCACGGGATGCTGCATCAGTGCTCAAAGTAGCTAGGCTTGTGTGCTCAGAGGAGGAGGAGAAAGAGAAGGGATTTCTTTAAAATAAAGCAGTTTATAGGCATAGCCCCCTTTCTCGGTAGGGCATACTTAAATGTACTTTACTACTTCAATCAAAGTATTAAAAAAGCTTGCCTGATAGCCTAAGAAAAGCATATTATTTGGATATCAAAAGATAGTTAGTTCAGCTGCTTCTGTATCTGATTATCCAAATCTTTCCCATGTGTATTTACACCACACTTGAACTTCCAAATACTTCATTTAGATTTAAAATCAACGTTGACAAGTAACATGGACTCCTCTAGCTCCGTTCCAGCAAGGTGGAAAATGAGAAAGTACAGCAACGATAGCCCAAGATCATCTCTGTGGGGACCAGGAAATTCACCTCGCGCAGAAAGCGAGACGCGGATATCCGGAGGTTAAACAACGAGCATCTACCAAATCTGACTGCAACAAGGCACCAGAGCCGGGATCTCCAGCGGGTTAAAACACCGCCCCGTGCAGGAGGTAGCCTGCTCTCTAAACCAAAACTGGCAAAAGCCTAATTCCGTTGCCTAGAAGGATCACTGTAATGTTGATTAGAGGGAAGCAGGCCGTACAGGAACAAACCCGGAGGTCTGTGTTAGCTGTCAGGGGGCACGGACAGGAATTGTGCTCATTCCTCCACCAGAAGATAGGCTGAACTTGGGTGGATTCCTCTGCTCAGCCACTTGAAGGGATTTCATCTCAAGTCCATGTGTTACCTAACAAGGGAATACCTTTGGCGGTTTTTGCTGAAGTTTTTCAAACCAGTTTCCTGCTATTTCTTAATATGCTAGCATGTGAGAAGTTAATTCAAGAGTTTCCTAATTTTCGTGTTTGCAAAGGCTTCCTCATGGTCCCTCCTCCCTCCCCATCATGCTGAGTTTCGGTCCGGGTCCCTCGATGCGGATTTGGAGTAACGCAATCGGGCACCATCGGAAGAGCTGCGGCACTAACGCTCCCTTTCAGGGCACTGAGGTGCTAGGAGGCCCAAGCGCTCATGGCACTAAGTACTATAAACCTGCAAAGGAGATAATGATCTCTGAAAGGAAGATAAAGAGCAGGAATACAGTCCGAAGCTCGGGTCCTACCAAGCGTCGCTCACCGCTGGGTTGCAGGCACGCCGCCGCTTTACAGAAACAGAGCCTAAAGCAAGAGCACAGACCCAGTGGGTATGCGGAAGAGGCAGGTACGGATTCAGGAATGCTGTAGCATTGTTGACAGCTTGAGGTTTTAAACCAGGTCATTTTCCAAGTAGAAAATACTTTTGAGTTATACTCATCTTCCCACATACACATCCAGGGTTGTGTTGTCCGTACCTGCAGCTGCCGTGAAATACACGGCCGTCAATTGAAAACTGAGCGGCACCACCTTTACGTGCGCGGGGAGCTTTGTTCGGCAGCACCTAAGGGTTTCCATAGCAGGCAGAAAAGCATCTAGCAGTTCATCACAGGAGTAATCACCGCGCAGCCTTCAAGTCAAACCATAGACCAAAAAACACATCAAAGAATAAAACGGATATCCTAAGGTCAAAGCCTCGCTCAGGCTTTGCTACTTAAGTCTGCGAAAAGGCTATAGAATCTTGTCATCCCAGACATTTCAAAGAGATCTTAGTACGGCAAAGAAACGCCACCAACCCCAAACCTCCTGTTCTATCACCAGGTCTCAAATCCTTAATATATGTGCTTCTCTCATCCACTCAAAATATTCCTAATTTATCTGATGAATTCCACCCCTTCACAATCTTTCCTCCAGACTAAGAAGGAGAAGGAGGAGCATCATTGCACAGGTACAAAAATGCACCTAGAGAGAGAACTACTCCCAATGGTAAGACATAAATTGGCTGGAGGAAAAAAATACAAGCCAAGGGCCAGCTGAGGAGCTGAACCCGAGTTTTCCTGGCACTTGTGATTATTTTCTGGTACGTGAGAAGTTGTCTGGCCCTGTTTTCCTTTTGCTTTCTTAACTGCCCCAAACAAAAAGGGATTAGAGGAAAGGCGTTCACAAGTGGAAATTTCTGCTGGGTGGATAATTCATCCTGTGCTAGCTCTCTCCCGCTTCCAGGGCCGGCCGTAAATTCACCTAACAGAATAAATATAAATTGAATTTTAAGGTATAGAGGAAGCAGTAACCAGTTTTATGGAACTACGCTCAGCACTGCCCTAGTTGGTCTACTCTTGCCAGGAGCTGCAAGTTCCCTGAGTCTAAGACAATTCAGAGGGGAGTGTTTTTTACCTGGAGAGCACGGTTTCTGACAACTGTTCTGCTTTTATGTCCCTCACAAGGCATTTTAAAGTTTCCTGCCTGTATCAGCAGGAAGCTCTATCTTGCAGCAGCCCTTGCGCATACTGATACGTGCTCCGACAAAAAGCGAGCGAACCAACCCTTTCCGAAAGGCCAGGAAACGCTGGCAGTTGCACAGCGCTGGAAGCCGTTCCTATCTGCGTTTCCCTCCGCGGACGAGGGGGTGACAACTCTATGCTCTCCTCCGAGCCTTTTAATTCCGCTCCAGCTCTCAGCCTGAAGCGAAGAGAAAAGCAAAGGATATTCTCCACGTGTGAAGGCTGACTCGAGATAAAAGACATTTATTTGAGGGAGATAGGCACCCCTTGTGCCATCGGGAAGCTTAGTGACTTCACACAAGTATGTACAGCAAGCAAGTCTTGGGTACACGTCCACCTCCACCCCCAAGAGCAAACTCCCTGGCTTACACGGAAGAGACGAATGTATCCAGAATCCTTGAATGGGACCTTTCCATTGGAAGCTCCTAAATACCTTTTAAGGCCGTAAAATCTTAGCTTTAAAGCACTAGGAGCAGGCCACAGAGCTGAAAATTTAAAAGCCTTCAGGATCTTTCCACTCCGCTGTTTACAAAACACGGGACGGTAATATCCAACTAAGCAGGCAAAGTATGTTTTCTGCTTTCTCCCTTTCTCGAGTTTCCAGCGAGTATCGCGTAGGAAAAAGCAGACAGAGCTCTGCAGAAGGAAGCCTTCCGCAGCGTGCTTCTCTCCCTACACGCTTAAAGCCAAGCCAGAACCTTCTAAGAGAGCCTTTAGATTGATTCCCTAGGAAGGAAAAAAAGCAAAACTAATTTGTGATGAGAAGGCACAAAGACCTTCAGTCAGACGGAAGCATTCCTGAAAAGCGAGGGGAAAAACGACCCAATCAATTCATGCATCTGCCCTACAGGGTAAACAGCCAACTTGAGCACAGTCTACAAATCCTAAGTATTACTAACAGCTTGACCAAAAGCGGATGTTTTTTGTATTTATCTTTGTACTCGTGAAATCCGATGAATGAAAAAAATATGTTGGACAGGCCCTGCCACCAAAGCAAAAAGGACCAAAAGAAGAGTGGGTCGCTTTGCACTGCTGCTCCCAGTGTGAGGTTCGGGTCCGTCGCTCAGAGAGTCAACTCGCTGAAAAAGGTTGTTTCAGCTGGCCGTAGACGTTCGAAGAAATGAAAACAAAAGAGGTTTTCTGGGTTTCAAATTTACCCAAAAGGCTCACGTCTTAGCCCTCACAAAGCTTTGCTTAGCAGCCCATAAAAAAACTCGTTTTCAAAATGATCTGTCAGTAAAGCAGGTTTCTGGAGCTGTTAAACTGTCTTAAGAAGAAATCCACAGCCATTTTTCACATGGGGAAAGCTCCCTTTTCAATACCAGGGCCCTGTAAGCTGAATGCTCCGTATCCGCTCTGTCTGTAGCTGTGAGCCATGGCATTGCTATTGCCAAGCAGAAGGCAATTCCCTTTCCCCCTCGCTTTTCCTGAGGGGACCTTTCTTCTCCTTGCCTGCTCCAAAAGGGGACAACAACTCTCCCCTCGCTCTCTCGCAACTTGCAGAGCTGCTTTGGTCCATGGGTACTTTTTGCCTTTAAAAAGCAATTGGGATTTTAGTTTCAGGCGGTTGGAAGTAGGAGACTGGGAAGCTTCTGACTTGCAGTAGTAGTTGTGTAAGGACTGGCGGCCAGGATAAAGGGCCCTTAGTCCGGAGTTTTGGTTTGCCTTCCCCTTCTTCCTCCGGAGACCTCGGGAGAGGTGAAGGCCCACAGGCTCTTCGGAGGAGAGCTGCCTCCGGTAGCTCCCCAGCCATAAAAATTCCTGCTGCTCTCGCCGAGGGCGCAATAGGTTTGCCTTTACGCTTGGTTTAGGGTAAGGAATAATCCTGACTCACATCAGCAGGGATGAGGTCAGGGTGCTCCGAAGGATTAGTTGCTCCGTGTCTGTAAACAGTCCAAGATTTACCAATCCTTAAGCTGCAAATGGAGGGAGGAACCCCCAAAACTAAAAACCCTTCTGAAGGTCCATTGCCCCACAGACCCAGTAAGTACGTGGCCCCTCCTGAGCGTTGTGATCTTTATTCCTAGACTGATTGTTGTCACTGGCGTGATGGAAACTTTGGTGGGACAAGTAAAATAGTACATGAACTCCCGTGGACCTACTTGATCTGGAGCCAGGCAGCAGCGCTGCTGTTTTGATCCCGAGATCCCTGTTTTTGACACCTCTGCTTTTAATCACCGGTGTCATCAAGCAAGCCTCAACTTGATCTTTTGGCAGCGAGGCAACGAGTGAAAACTCCTCCTCTTCCTCTCCCCTCTGGCCCCTTTGAGCTTTTGTGCTCAAAGTGGAAGGTCCAAAAGGGAAAAGTATTTCATTTCTCTGCTGCTACAGCAGAGACGGACCGAGCACCTTTGTTAACAGGACTGTGGTGTAACCCTGTGAAATCTGCCTGCAGACAACATATGCCCGGTGTTAACTTGATTTAAAACATGCACCTATACCACAGACTTCGTACCCGAGGAACTCTGCAGGTAGGAGTCCTGTAGCCCTTTTAATCTCATTTTATATACCTTTCTCAGAGAAAACATTAAGTTCCTTTGCAGGCAAGCGGAATGGGAAAGACAATAAACCATTTGGCTAAATACTAGGCATAAAGAGCTGCAACGCCATGCAATCATAAAAGGCCATTAATCATTTACATCAGGAAATGCCAAAGTAAGGGTGAACACACACCGCCTTATCTGTTCCTTGTGTACACATGCAGGTTGCGAGCTTGAGTTAAATCACTTGTGTGCCTGACACACAACGGCTAGACAGGGTTTGGTTCCTTGGCCCTAGGTGCTGACTTTGTACACCCTCAAAAATCTGTGTTCATTCATCATATGCGACTTGTACCTACAACTGTTTGTAGGTGTTTCTTCAGCTTGGACCATTTTTATTGGTGCTCGTTTAACTTGTGCCCTTGAAAAGAACAGAATTTGTTTCTTGTAGAAAATCATATAAAGCATTTTTGCCCTACGTAAGGCACTTCTGCCTGCCTTTAATCAGATTTTCAGTGACTGCCTCAGACCCTGGAGAGAAAGCTTTCTGTAGTGTCTGAACAACGTTAAAGTCACTTCTTGACTCTCTGTAGGGAGATGCACAAGCGGCTGCAAAAGTTGTTATAAACAAGATTCCAGAGCAACTTTTCTGGAGAGGTTTTCTTCCAGTGCTGCTCTTTTTTTACTCAGAGTAACTTCAGTTTGGGGTGGGGTTTTTTTGGTGGATGTGTTTTGGTTTTTTTTTCCCTCTCAAATAACAGAAACCAAGTCATGTCCGGTACCTTGTCATTACAGGTAGCTGTCACGTAGCCCTTCTGTGAATTTGTCGAATTTACCAAGCTTCAAACAAAGCCAGTGTGTTCAGCCAACAGCCTTACACTCTCTTCTCTGCACCTCGCGCTTTGAGATCTACTCCCAGGCACTCCAGAAAGAGGCACAAATGAATCCAGGAAATCCTCTGCGTATAAAGTCTTTGTGCCATCTCCTGTGGGATACTTCAGAGTGTTTGGTTTGTTCCCTCTGAGTCGTTTGATCTTTTGGGGGGGTCCTGAAGCGGGAGGTACAGGTGTGAATTTTGCTGACACAGACCTGAGACGCACAAGCCTTTTAAGATGGGGAAGGAGAGCAAGAGAATTCCAGAAACATTGTCACCAGCTAAAGATACCAATAAACAAATGGCTTAAGAAATTCTGTGCTTTTATCTTTCCAGGTGAGATGGAGAAGGTGTACAGACAAATCACTGAAGCCCGACGCATTAATCAAAAGGTGAAGTTGGAAGGTACTGTCGCTGCCTCTAAGAATCTACACTTTTAAAAAAAACATGAATGCTTTGTGGCCTCCATCTCCTGTTTTGTTTATTTATTTATTGTCAGGTTAGCAAGCAAAACTGGCTCAGCACAGGGTCCAGCCGGCAGCAGGGCTGGGAGCAGAGCAGCGCTTCCCCTTCCGGCACCAGCAAAGCTCAATGCGCTCAGCTGGGACAGTTGCACCACCAAAACAGCCCGCTGTGTGTTTTCACACATACATTAACTGATAAACTGATAAAGGGAGGAGAAGGCACACCTCGTGGATTTCATCCCAGTTTCTACACGGCTTTCCAGAGCGATGGAAGACCTGAGAGCAAGGTAAGTGCAGGGTTAAAGGCAGTGTGCTCCCTTAGCCAGAGCCACCGGTGGTGCACAGGGGACAAACGCAGGGTATCTTTACGGCGCTAGCAAATCTGCTTGAGACAGGAGAAACGCTCTGTTAAACTGAAGAAAGGAAATAAGGAGCACCCGAGCCTTGATTACAACAGGCTATCATCAAGAGAACCACAGAATCTGGGGAAAAAAAATCTATTACAAGAGGCTTAGCGTTTAATGCTCTGAAGTAGTAAATCCACAGCAAATCCTCCTGAAACTAAATATGCCCAAGACATATTTTAACTTATTTTTTTAAAGTTGTCTCAAATGCCATCTTATGCTCCCAAACAACTAAGCCCCACCATTACATTTGCTTTCTGGCTATTCTGCAAATCAGGCAACAGTCAGTGCCTCGAGCGCCCTTTTGACATCCCAAAAGCTCTTCCCAATAAATAGTAAGCAAGCCATTTATTCGTATTTATCTTCCCCTTTTAAACCCAAGTAACTGAAAAGTGTCCAACAGATTAAAGCTGATCTAAGCAGGTCTGGGATTTTTTTCAGCTAAAGAAAGTGTGCTCAAAAATTATGCACGTTACTGACGCCTAATTTTAACACTTAAAAACAGAATGGCCTTGGAAAGGTTATAATTAGAAAAAAGAAATATATTTCCCCATTTGTGCACACTGACTCTGGACAAAAAAGACAGCGGCTCCTATCTAAATTTAAGTTTTTCTTCTCAGCGTTTTAGATTTAAATTAAGTAAAGACTTACCCCAGTGTGGAAATTAATTAATTCTTCTCCAGTGGTGCCTTTTCATTTTATTACCAGAGTCCACACGCAGCTTGGGATGGCTTTCTGCCTTATTTCTATTAAAACTGGTGTGAAAGCTAAATATTACCATGCTTGGCAAACCTGATCAAAAGCCTGTCTCCCTCTTCGTAAAAACAAGATTGTCACTGAAAAATAACCACAGTCCACATGGGAAAAAAAATAAATATCCCAGCTTATCCCATGAAATGGAAGTTTTATAAACACCTCTGGAGGGAAAAAAAAGTAGCAACTAGAAAGTCACTTACTTCCACCAGAGAATTCCCACTGCGAACGTGACTGAGCTCCTACAGATGGTGGATGGGGAAAAGAGAGCCACACACAGAAAATACACCCTGACCCGTCGTCCCTTCCAAGCCAGGCAAATAAATGACCGCTCACACTACATCCCTGCGAGCACGGTGCTCTCCTGCCAGCAGCACTGCTACCAGGATAGGGAAAAACACCCTTTCGAAAATGAAAACAAGCTATATCAGTAAAAGTGCGCTTTTGCAGATAACTGCTTCTACAGCTGGGACTTCTGCTGGCACAGCTATGTCAGTCACGGGTCACACTTCGTCACAGAGCTCGCAGACAGAGCTGTGCCAGCAGAAGTTGGCCATATAGACCTGGTGGGAAACTCAGCAGGCACTAAAATGAATCGGTAAAGTTTCGTGCTGCTGCCAAACTAAGTTTTTCTAACAGCCTGAGGATAGGTAGTCTTACTTCTGTGCTGCTGACACGTTAGGATCTCGGCTTCCAAGGACAGGAGAAATCTAAACTTAGCTCAGGAACATGGCAATACCTGTCAGTTATTTACATTGTACTTTATCCTTCAATTAAATACATAAACTAAATTAGAAAGAGCCCCTGTAGGAAGGAAAGATAAAACGGAATAAGTTAGATACTGCTGCACTCAGAGTAGACCGCCCTCGCTTTTAATAGTAAGAAAAGAACAAAACTGAAAGTGTTTAGCGGGATTTGTTTAGCTGACAGCAAAGCACTGCAAAATTCCCCCTGTTCAGTTAAACCAGTCAAATTCTAACGGGGCTTTTGTCGCCTTCAATCATCTTTGAAGACAGCGAGCAAGGAGATTTAATGCCCGAGTTGACGCTCAAACAGAGGTTACGTTTGGGTGAATCGACACCATCCCGCGGGTCGTGCGTACGGCCATGTGTATCATTACTCCAGAGCACAGACCAGCAAGACGTCAGAAGCGTGCGCTGCTGGTCTGCTCTGGAGCAAAACTACAAAATCAAGCTGTAAATAAACTCCCACCACCCTCAGTGGGGGAAGAGAAAGCTACAAGCGAGCGCTTCGGTGCCTCCGAACCCGCTGGCGTTCAATAATGAATAAAGCCGTGCGAAGCGCGGGGCTGTGGAAAGGAGAAGGGCTACGTACAGGAAGCCAGGTCAGGCTGCGGCGCTTGCACGCAGCTCAAAGCAAACCTCAAACGTAAAGCCTGCCTTTATCTTTTGGGAGATATCGCCAGCACGAGGCCCTGCCTCAAGCGGGCTGCGTGTTTGAGGGGCAACGTTCAGCCCTACAAATTTACCCCCCGCTTCCTATTTTGATAGGGAGAACGCAAAAATAAAATCGCTGGCAGTGCTGTGTTTGTAAAGGCCGTGCTCCACCTTCATCAGAGCCTTCTGGCCCTCCGAATTGGGATACAGCTTCTAGGAATTCCTGGGGTTGTGTCACAGGGAAGACTTTGTTGTTAGAAATAATACTTTTTTTTTTAAAAAAAAAAAAACACTAAAAAATATACTTTTTATTGGGGAAAAAAAAGCAGCAGGGCAAAAGCATCTTGAAGGAATGGCAGAGGCTAAAAATAGACACATTATCATCACTTTCATTATCAGCCATGTCTACACACACAAGAAGTATAACTCTGAGCGACTTCTTTTCCCCTCCACGTTAGTTTTAGTTTGCAGGGGAGCACATTTGTGCTTTGCTGAGTGTTGCAGAGAGGGGGTGGGTGGCACAGCTATTAATTAAAGTGTAGCAACCCCCCTGCTTAAACAAGGCCATCTGAAATTCGTATCAGCAAGCCGGCTCCTGAGAAGTTGGAACTCCACGAAGCAAATACTTAGCCTATTCAATGTCTCAAAAACGGCCTGATCAAGGCTACCCGTCTAAAGATTTCAGGTGGTCAGATAAAACTTGCTGTGGCTGAGAAACGGCAGAAAGCCACCACCATATTTACCAAGAGCACTGAAGTTTAAAAACCAAGCCCCAAACTGTCCCAAACCCGCAGTGTTTAGAGGCACTGTTTGATTTGCAAGCGCCGAAGCCCTGCTTTTATCGCAGGTGACATTCCTGCCACCTTCCTCCTACGGGAGTGCTGCAGACCACGGGGAAGAGGTGGTGTCCCCCCAAAACTCCTTCACCTCCCCCCAAACACCCTCCCCTCCCCCAAAACACCCTCCCCAACCCGGCTGAGGGATCACTGGGGTTGTCC
>VXBO01008596.1:166298-194210 GCA_013400135.1 Rhinoptilus africanus | reverse complement strand
GGAGGCCAGGCGGTGAGAAGGGGGCTGCTGGCCCCCCTGGGGTTGGGAAGAGGGGGAGAGCGGGAGAGGGAAATGGCCACCGGCCAAGCCGGGGGGGGGCCGCAGGGCCAGACCTCCTCTTTGAGGGTGCAGGTGGCTCCTCTTCAAGCGTCGCTCCCCCCTTGTTTCTCCGCAGGCTCCTTTTTCTTGGGAATCGTTTTTCGGCACCCCAAATTCCAGTTGTCCGGCCCCGCGTGAGAGGGGGGTTGCTCTTCTGGGCGGCTGGAGCAAGGAAGCGCAGGTAAATGTGGCTCCAGCGTTAGAGCCCCCCTCTTCCCTCAGACACACCAATGTCCCATCGGTGGCCCTTTCCGCCGGCGATGAAGAGGGAATGTGGGCCTACCCTGAGGGAAAGATGGGTTGAAAAATAAAACAAAAGCAGCAGCCAGGGGGGAAAATGGTGCGGGGAGGTGTCTGTGGGGCAGCAGGCGGTGGAGGGGGCACGGGGTGGGATGAGATCAGGGCCAAGAGCTTTTTATTCGAACTTGGTTTCTGCCTGGACTCGCGTCGGACCGAAAAAGCTCATTTTATGCCCCGAGAGCGGGAAGTGCAGAAGGAACCTCTGCGATAGAGGCAGGGGGTTTGACGGAGAGTGGGCTTCCATCCATGGGGAATGGCTGCACCTTAACCCTGAGTCTGTATTTCCCTCCCAGGGCCAAAATCCGCAGCAGCAACGCTGTGTGTGAGGAGCCGGAGGCTCCCAAGGGACTGAGGAGTGACGGAGGACGGCCATAGAGGAGGCAGGTTGTTACCTGATGGCAGTTTAAACAGAGCCACGGGGTGAGTCTTGCGTTACATCCGAGACAGATGCGCCTTGTGCCCACTCAGAAACAGCCCCTTCCCCAAACCCGCTCTGCCTCTAAATTCACGCTTTTTCACTCCTTACTGAGACTTTAGAGCCGAGGAGAGGGTTGGGGTTTTTTTTTTCCCCTCCTGTCACCCTCACGCCTCCCCATCTCCGTCCTCTCCCAGGACACCCAGTGTATACTCACATTGGACCAACCCATATTGGTTGTCCACTCATTGTCCACGGCACAGAAATCTGATTTTAAAAATGACGATTCTAGTCCAAGAGCTCTAGTTTGTGGCCGATACCTGAACGCTTTAGGGCACAGTTAAACAAAGCCCTCACAGGGGGACGCTGCTCCACGAGGAGGTTTGTGGACCAGGCGCATTGTTGCCCAACCCATTTGCGAGGGAACGAGTGATGGCAGACAGAAAATCTCTTTATTGAATTACTTGGGACTCGCAGCAAAACACATGCAGAGCGAAAGGGCCAGCGTTAACCCTCGCAGATGGTTTGTTTTTTTTTTTCCGGCGGGAAGGGGCTGGTTTCTGAGGGAAGGCGGCTCTGCCCGCCCGCAGGAGACACCGGCCGCCATGTTTGGTCTCTGTGAGGCAGGCCCAGCCCACTGACCCCTTCCCGGGGGGCGTGTGTGTGTATCAGTTTTAACGGAGGTCGCCTTCCAGGCCGGTTCAGACCCGATCTGGAGGTTTTTAATCCGTCGCCGGCAATGCCCTCCTCCGGGGGCAGGGATAGACACCGGCAGCAGCGGAGGGGGCGGAACGGAGGAGCAGGGACCCCGGGAGGCACTTCCGGCTGCCACCGGAAGCTTCCCGCGCTGCACCGCGGCGGCACCGCAAGATGGCGGCGTCCGTCGGACGCTGCTTGTGGAGAGGTGAGGGAGCTCCGGCGTTTTTCTCGCTGGCAGCTTTTCCCCTTTGGTGGCGGGGCAGGGGGACCGGTTCGGGCAGGGGTGGCGGGGCGGAAGATGGGACATGAAGCGGGGGCGGCCCGGACGCCTGTCTGAGGCGATGTTTGCTTTTCCTTCGCAGCGCTGGCCCCGCGTCGCGGGTGGGTCTTCCCCGGACTCGACCCGCGTCTGGCCGCCGTCCCCGCCGTGCTGAGCGCCGAGCCGGCCGCCCGGCCTTATGCTGCCGCAGCCAAGTGAGTCCGTTCATTCCCTTCCGTCTCATTTCTCTCCGCCTTTGGGTGGTTCCAGCGTCAGGGTGCCCTCGGAGTGTTTGGGGGGGGATGTGTGATGTTTTCCGTGTTTGCAGTGTCGCTTTAATAGCCGAGCTGGCCTTGGTGGCATTCTGCAAGTTGTTAGCTCCTCAAGAAACAGCCTGGAGAGAGAAAGTCTTGAGCTGGGCTTGCAGGGAGTGTTTTTTTCTTACTGTGGCTTACTCTGGTAATAATGTAATGGTGATGGGGAAGGATTTACATGATATTTCTGGTGTGTGCTTTTAGAGGGTACGGCTGGATTACAGCTGAAGGTGTACTGTTAGTCTGAAAGCTGGTGAGCTTATGAGATTGGTTTCAAACAGTTTCTCTTCTTGCTTCAGGTTGCTTTTTATTGTTTAATTTGTCATCTCTTTAATATTACAGCATAAATGGGAGAAGTAAAACTGACTTCTGTGTTCAGAACAGTGAAGTGTGCTGTACAGCAAGTGTTCTGAAGTGTTGTAGACTCTTTCACCATAGTTAACAGAGGAATGGAATATCTAGCTATTGATATTTTTTCCTTGATTTGAGAGCCTTTGAAAATAGGTGGGAGAATAAGGATTTGGGCTAGCATTTTTTAACTGCATGCAGAATGATACAGGAAAGGGAGGAGAAACCTTTTTTGAAAGATGAGACTGCCATGATCCACTGTAAGAAGAAAAGAACCCCCACAGGCTTGGCTCCTTCTGTTAACCAGGAAAAGGTGTGTGGGATGTGCTTGTATTTAGAAGCAGCTCAGGTGCAGTGCCGGCTGCCAGCCCGTGTGAAGGCAAGACCTGTACAAGTGTGAAGCCTCAAACCGGTTTTGCTTTGATATGGTAGGATGTCGTTAACTCGGTTTCATGCCGCATAAATGTGGCTATGTTGTTTGAGGAGCTTAATTGCCTTCAGACTGTTTGATTTCTGCTTGTTCATGAATTTAGAGGTGCTGTTCGTTTTTGTGTGGAACATTCCTTGTTACCTACTTGTGACTTTATAAGTAAAGCATGACAATATTTACTTTTTTCTTTTCGAATATGTGCCAAACTCTTCATTTGATGATCTAACACTATTTTTTGTTGGTCCTAGAACCGCAAAAAAAGGTTCCCAAAAGGCCAAGCAGGAAGAAACAAAAAAGAAAAAAGTGACTAGGAGGTGGCGGCTGATGAGCAAGCCTGTGGATGATGTGTACTTAACGTGGTATTATGAGCGGCCCTCCTATGATGTGGAGAAGGCTGTGGGTATGCTAAAGAAGTTTCAGGAACTGGACTTCACGTACCCCAAACAGTATGTCTATATTAACGTATTCCTAGATATGGCGCTACAGAAAAAGGTAGGTTGGAAGCGTATACAGATTTTTATGCTTTTTTTCTTCTTAACGTGGGAAGGCTGTGCTTTTAGTGCAGCCTTCTTGTCTGCCTCTTACAGCTTCTCTGATGGGCAGAATNAACGTGGGAAGGCTGTGCTTTTAGCGCAGAGCAGATGCTGCCGTCAGCCTTCTTGGCTGCCTCTTGCAGCTTCTCTGATGGGCAGAAGAACGTGTGCTTTTGCAGGTGGCTTTGTGCCTTTATGCATGCATAATTATTAAACATTCCTCATGTTCTTGAGCTGAAGATAGCATCATCGAGGATTTTGAAAATAGGCAGTTATGTGACTGAAATTCATGTCTGGACAGAACCGACCAAACTAAGCTTTGTATCTGTTCGTGTTTTCCATTAAAGGACGCGTTACCAGAATCACGTGTGTGTTTTTTTCTGGGATGATTGTTACCAGGAGAAGCGAGAAGACAAGCTTCTTCCCTCCTCTGTCCTTCACGCTGTTTTGAATTATTTTTTTAGTTATGTTCCTTGAAAGTATGGTATCGCTTGTTTGCCTATGACATTTTTGATTTAAAGGTGTCTAGCCCAGTTCAGTCTTTCCCTAAAACGCCTTCTGCTTCCCCCATAAGTAGAAAATACCTAGGCCACTTGAGTGTTGGTTTCTTTGCAGGCGTAACTACATATCCCTTTGGTAAATCGGGGGTCCCTTAGAGCTAGAAAATAAGTTCATGCTTAAGGAAATGCAGAGCTCTTGCACCTGCTTGGGGAGGCTGTGTTGTATTCATAAGGCTTGGTGAGAGACCTATTCCTTGCTGATGTTTTCCATTGGCCGTTACATCAGAAATATCACTTAAATATTGACTGCACCTGAGCCTGGTAGCAATCCTACGCTGGAGTCGCTGATCCCAGCCTTTTTCTCTTGGGCAAACTCCAGCATAATCAATTCACATCTCTTAGGTCTGAATATATACCAGACATAAAGAAGCCGTCCAAACTTCTGCATCATTCTTGCTTGTTAACCCCTGTGCAAGGAAATTGTGAGGTAGATTGCTGTTCAGGGCACTAACTCTGTGTGATTGTATAACTTGCTCTTAAGCCCTGATTTCTTTTTTTGTTTTTTTTTAATATTTTCCTTTCTTTACTTAATAGAAAAAAGTGGATCCATTTGCAAGCAACGTTCTTCTTCCGTATCGTTTTACAGATGAAACGAATAAGGTCTTGGTTTTCACAGAGGTGGGTAAGCCTGAATTATTTGCTTTATGCATGTTACATATGCTCTTGCAACTAGTTCCCATGCAAGTGCTATACCTTTTACACACTCTGCACACAGTTTACAGAACTCTTCAATCTGTCTAGGATTCATTTTCAGCAGCGTCTTAATGTGTTAACAAGCATCTTACAGGATTTCCTTCATCTTGATAGTTTTATGTATATGTAGTTTATTCTGGTGAGTCACTGGGGGAGTAAACATCAGCATAGATGTGACTAAGGAAGAGATGATTCAAGATCACTTGTGGAGTAAAACCTTTGTCAGCTTTTTGTTATATAGGCGGATGGTTTAGCGTAGCAGCTGCGTCCAACCCCGCTGTCTTAGTAGGACGTGCAGATCGGAAGCGGGTGTTATTCATGGTAACTGGTGCTGTAACCGGGTGCCTTTTGGGGAAGGAGAGGAAAGTAACTTCTCCTCAAAAACCCTAAACAATTTAACAGCCCTCTGCCCCAAACCCTTTGCTGTCCTAGGAGTTTGTGAAATGGTGTGTAGAGCAGTTGTACCATCTGCGTGAGACTAATTTCAGCCTCTGCCGCTGCCCTTTGCCAGTTAATCATTCTAAGAGAACAGACCTACGTATGCATGTACGAGATTATCCTAGAGAACTGTCACAGACTTAGCTGACTACCGTTTGGGCTCAATTTTTGTAAAATTCTGTGAAATTCTCTACCTGAGCTACTAGGTGAGTATCCTCCTATAGAACGGAGGGCTGACAAATGACCCGAGCATGCCACAGTCTTTGATGCTCTATCTCACAACCTTCTCTCTTCACTCAAGTTGGTGTAGGGTAAGAGATCCCTTGCTGTGTGAAGGTGTGTATGTGGGAAAAGGCTGAGCGACTGAAACACTTGCTGATTTTGGATAGAAGTGTGGAGCTATTCAGTTTGTTCTTGTGCGGAAAAGTTGATTCTGGCTTTGAGTCAGGAGTATCTGCTTGTATCAAAAGCTTGGGTCAAAGTTTTTACAGAACTGAAGCCTTTGACCTGTCCATATTTCAGACTATTAAAAGCAAAACCTTACAGAGGACAGATGGGGTTAATTTCTAAATGCTCTTTAAAGCCAAAGTTTAGTAACAGTTTCAGCAGTTGAATAGCCTTATTTCACAGTGGTTTTTAGTGGCACGTTCTGAGCTTTTCTCTAAGCGTAGAGAAAGATGTTGGCTCCATCCAGCGGTTGGTTTGTTGTAGTTTCCAAGGGGGTGGACATGGGAGAGAAAGACCTTTTGACAGAGCTCCTCAGCAGATGGGATGGGCTTTTCTCCTTCATCTCCAGTAGAAGCTGACTATAGACTTGACTATTGCTTCTTATCAGGATCTGGCATGAGGTGGAATTGCTGCCTCTATATTAAATCACCAGCATTAGATATTTTTGGTCTTTGATTGCCTTAAACAGTTTTTTCTTTCTTAACCTGTAAATAGCCTGTTCTCATACACAGTTGTTCAAGATAAATCACTGATCGGGTGCCATTGATATAGACTAGTTATCAGTACAGATGTTACTAAACTTGTGTTTTTTCTCTCAACAGAATGAGCAAGAAGCTGAAATAGCTCGAGAGAATGGAGCTGCTGTTGTGGGAGGAGTGGAATTAATCAAATGGGTATTTATTTTTTTTGTTTTTTAAGAATCATATAAATATCCTAACTTAAGCAGTGACCTGGGGGGAGCAAGAAACCTCACGTCCAGTAAATGCTGTGTTTGTAGGTTGGCTTGTGTAAATGCTGTGCTTGTAGGTCGGCTTGTGTACTGAGGTCATTTATTGTGTTCCTCAATATATTTAATTGTTTCCACTGTAGATTTTGGAAGATGAAATCCAAGTGGACTTCTACGTAGCTGTTCCTGCAATAATGCCTAAGCTAATACCGTTAAGGAACAAACTAAGACGAAAATACCCAAGCACAAAAAGAAGTGAGAATCGATTCTTTCGTATAAGTCTAAAGTACTGAACAAGATTTAACTCTAGAGATGACAATGAAATTTTTTTTATGAGAATGTATAATTATATTGCGTATTTGACTCTCTGTGACTGAACCACTTGTTTTGTCTTAGTTAAGGGTAGTTTTATGAATCTAGAACCGTGCTTTTCTCCTACAGCAGGCAGATGTAGGACTAGAATTAAGGTAAGTTTGCCTCCTTGTTGCCCCTATGCTTGTTAGTCCTGATGAACCATGATAGTATTCTGAAGTTACCCTGTAAAACAGAAACAATATGGAAAAAACATATTCACTGATAGTTGCACTGTCGAACTGTCGTGCAATTGTGTGGGTATCGGCTTCATGTCTGCTGCTGATCCTTCTGGCTGTTCATTACTACTCAACAACGGAGACTTCGGTCTCGCAGTGCTTTTATCCTCCCTCACTGACTTAATTTATTTTAGCTGTGTGTCAGGGGTCTATTTCAAATACGAAAATAAGAGGCCTGTTTTTCAGACACAGAGCCAATGCCAACTGTGTGAAAGCACTCAGGCTTGAACTGTATCTCTTACTTCCCTGACCCAGCTGTCTAAATGTTTTACAAGCTGCAAGCAGTGTTTTTAGGTTGAGACAAACCTATTAACCTGTCCAAAACACTGCGCGAGAGGCTACTCCAGATCCTTTTTGGAGCGCCAATGAAGGCTATATTATGCCATTAAGAACTTGCTTTGTAGACGGTTTCTCTTGAAGTCATCAAAAGATGCGTGGGAGAAGTATTGCTTCTATTTGGAGCAATTGAGTGATGGTGTAAATGTGTCAGACACATGCTTGCAGCTGAGATAAGAAACAACATCTTGACTTGTGGGAATGGCTGGTTTTGGCCAGTGTGTTCCTCGTAGTGCGTAACCTTGCTGTCACGTAGTTGTAGGCTTTGTTTTTAAGGAAGACTTGAGTCTTGTTCTAAACTGAACTCAGTAGGTTTTCATCTTTCGCATTGTTTTGAGGGCATTAGGTAATAAAGCTTTGTTTTATACATCCATAAATAGGTTCTTTATTGGAAGTGAAGCCTGTGCTATTTATGGCTGCTCATTAATGAGGAAGGAGGGAAGACAGAAACGATTTACATAGTATGTGCGAGGACACTGTTGTCTTGTCCATGAAACTGCTTTTTTTGTTTGGAATTTAACTGCCTTCATTGAAAGATTGAACTCGCTCTTTACTAGTATCATGCTTAGCCCTGCTCATAAGAATTACTCAGACAACTTCTTTGCTTTTTATTTTAAAAATTAGATTCCCTGGGCCACGATATTCCCAAAATGCTGCAACTGTTCAGAGAAGGTCTTGAGTATATGGTAGAAGACGAGCGTGTAATCAAGACAAGAATAGCAAGAGTAAGTTATATATGCACTTCCTCATTTTTCTGTACTGTGCAGAACTAAATTTAGTATTAAAACAGGGAGAAAGACATCTTTATAATCTGTGTCTTAGCAAGATTTTTACCAATGTTCTTTAAGCAACCCCTGAAGTAAATGGAACTCTTTGTTGTGTGACATCTTCAGCTAATGCGAGCCCTGTACATCATTAATATGTGATCATAGAAGGTGGCTCTGCTAAAAGTGAGAGCAAGGCATACCTGATGCTTAGAAGTTAAGGATGCTGAGAATGGGCATCCGTATGTTGGCAAGGAATCGTAATAATGAACAAAATGGCATGAAAAAGGTACTATTCCTAGTCATGTCCTTGTGAGGTGACATCTTAACGTAGGCTTCCATTTCCTCTTGCCTTCCCCAGTGCTTTTCAGTGAGTGAAATGCAGCTTACTTGATATTTTTTTAAGTAAATAAACTATGGGTTGTAAGTCCATGGTCAATATGCCAGGTGTATCAAGAAGTGCTTGGTTTAACCTAATAATTAAAGACTTGTTTAGTTTTGATAACTTTTGCTCTGGACCAGAGCAAAAAGTAAGAACTGTTTGCTTTACACCTGAAATCTAAAGTTAATATGTGCTTTGCTGCCATATAAGAAAGCGGGTTATATGGTAGGTTTTTTTCTTTTTTTTTTTTGGTTCCTTCCAGGCCTTAGTATGTTTTCCTTAATGTTTTCTTTCATTCATTTATTTTCCCTGCTCCAAACTGTGTGTTTTTTGGTTTTTTTCTGTCTCTTTATAATGATGCCTAACTTTTAGTTTAACCCGTGCAGAAAAAGAAGTGTACGTGATAGCTAACCCCTGAAGTTTTGTCTGGCGCTGTTAGAGATAAGCAAGTTTATTAATTGGGGCTAGCTGCTCCGAGTTGAACGTGTGAATTTCAAGGCCTTGCTTGTCTATATGATACTCAAAACTGAGGTTCTTGGGTCTGTTCTGGTAAAGCGTGTTATATATTACACTGGGATACAGGTAGGAAGTATCTTCATCTCTTTGTAAGTTTAATGGACTGTGTGAAATGCCTCAAAGCCATAGATGAGTCTTGGTTTCAAGTGTTGTGACTGTATTTTTTTGCTTTGCACTGCTTAAATTTTAATCGTTAGCCTGTAGATCAGGCTAAAAATACTTGCAGTTTAAACTCACTGAGTAAGATTCTTTTTATTTAGTAAAGAAGAAAAAAAACATGTTTTAAATAAGGGTGAAGGAGGAACTCTGATGTCTTGACAGTGTTCAGTACAATTGCAGCTGGTTCTGCTTAGTGTAGTGTCCTGCAGTTACGGTGAAAACTTAAAACCGCGTCCTGTTACTGATGCAAGGTGTCAGTGTCAGAGATGACCTCAGGTTCTGTGTCTGAGGCAGCTCAGCCCAGCAGTTTTGTGGCACTTCAGAAGATTTGTTGCAGATGTTGCTCTGTACAAGTAAACAATAGGTTCTTGTGAATGAGCTCTTCCTCTAGGAGCAGTAATAGCACGATGAGGGCTTGCTTACAGAGAGGGGTCATACCTGCTAAGTTGATGTCAGCTACGTGGCAGAGGTGACTCTAACGCTGCACGCAGAGTGCGTTGAGTTGTGTGCAGCAGGATGATTCGGTGGTTATGGCTTGTGTAAATCATCTCCACCCTCTCTAGCTGCTATCCTTTACCTGACCTAGTTTTCTCACTGTTTGCGCGGTGGTGCTGGAAGGAAATGGAGTGCAGGGGAGGCTGTGAGAGCCTGGAGTGGTTACGCATATCTGCTCACGGCTGAAATCAAGAGCTTTTTAAATTTAAATCGTGTCAGGGAGAAAATAATAATTTATGTATTGCACAGAAGGATGAAGAACTGTTGCTGTATTCAAAACAGTAGCGTAGATGGTTTTGGGAGTCTGCCAAGCTGGTGTTTCTCAAAGAGATGGTTTCCCTCTAGTGCTGCTGTCTCACGTTGCTTGTTAGTTATGGCCAGTGGCTTGATGTAATGCTGCACTCCCACATAATTCCGCAGCCCCAGTGGCGTTTGCTTAGTAGTAATTGAGACATCTTTTGAAAAGCCCAAAAGTTTGGCAGCAGTTAAGTTTAATTAGTAGGTCTGAAGCTGTGACACTGGAACTGTAAAATGTTGTTTTAAGACATGGAGCTTAAAGCAGAAGGGAGACAAATGAAGGCACTCGGGATATCTCCTTCAGAATCAAGCTGTCAGCAGAGGATAGCTCTGGAACGTTGTTTCATTCACAGGGTTAGCAGTATGGAGAGAGATGTGCTGAAACAGGGATCTCAGACTTGGTAACCGGAGCGTACAGGTGCATGGAAATGAGGCTTGAGGCAGGAAATAGAAATGCCAGTTTGTGCTGAAGTAGCATCTGCCTTCCCTGGGTGTTAATGGGATTGAAGGCCTGACTGTGATGTCCCTTGAAAAAGAAGGGACATTCTGCATAACTTCCTTTATCCCACAAAATGCAGACACTCCGTACTGCTGCTACCACGGATCGTAGAATCATAGAATTGTCAGGGTTGGAAGGGACCGTAAAGATCATCTAGGTCCAACCCCCTGCCCTGGGCAGGGACACCTCCCACTAGATGAGGTTGCTCAGAGCCCCATCCAGCCTGGCCTTAAAAACTCCAAGGGATGGGGCTCCCACCCCACCTCTGGGCAACCTGGGCCAGTGTCTCACCACCCTCCTGGTGAAGAACTTCTTCCTAACGTCCATTCTGAATCGACCCATCTCTAGTTTTAATCCATTCCCCCTAGTCCTACCGTTACCTGACATCCTAAAAAGTCCCTCCCCAGCTTTCTTGTAGGCCCCCTTCAGATTCTGGTGGGCCACAATAAGGTCTCCTCGGAGCCTTTTTTTCTCCAGACTGAACAACCCCAGCTCTCTCAGTCTGTGTTCACAGGAGAGGTGCTCCAGCCCTCTGAGCATCCTTGTGGCCTTTCTCTGGACACACTCCAGCATGTCCATCTCTTTCTTGTAGTCGGGGCTCCAGAACTGGACGCAGTGCTCCAGGTGGGGTCTCATGAGAGCAGAGTAGAGGGGCAGAATCCCCTCCCTCGCACTGAAAGCACTGAGTTAAATAGCTGGCCATCATCTTGGTTTGCAGAGTGTTAATCATTTTGTGTTAATCATTTCTCATCTTCTGCCAAGTGTTTTCTGCCCTGCCATGACTGCCATTCCCTACACGTGTGATAGATTTGAACTGCCTGGGAGTTAAGTCTGCGGTACAGTTTTAGTGCTCTGAAGGATCTCTTGATAGATTTCTCTAAGTACAGTTTAGACAAACAGTTCTGGAGTTAAAGCTAGTGTTACAATAGCAGGGCATCTTTTTGTTCTTCATTTTCATATTTAGCCAGTTGAAGTCTTCTAAAGATCTCCTTAGAAGATGAGAAGCATTGAGACTTCCTGAATCATGTTTTAAAGATGATCTGTTTTGGTGAAACTTGTGCAATCCTGAGTATTAATAGGCAATTTCCCGTTAGGCAGCAGACTTAATGGGAGGCTCCTTGAAAGACAAATGTAATGTATGTCCTAATTAAATAATAAATGTAAAAAAAGAAACAAATAACTTCCTTGAACCATTTTAGAGCACCTTGTGCTGCTCTAGATAGGTGTCCTAAACTTTAGGTGGAAAGATCGGTAATAAATAAATTCTGTGTTCTGATTGTAGTATATATTGTCATTTTCCAAGGTACTTTGTAGTTAGATTGTATTTATACAAAGTGTACTAGAAATGGATTTAGAGTTGCTGCCTCCGCAGGCATGGTTATTCTTCAGGAAGGCTCAGGATTTAAAGATATTTAGCTCCGACTGCAATCCATCTGAACAGAGTACTTGGCACAGCCTTGAGGACCTGGTGCAGAGTACTTTTGTCACTTTGGTGAAGGTTTGAATTAAACTAAATAGCGAAGTGCTGACAGCAGTGACTGTGTACACACAAGGAGCTGCTGTGGAATACTTCCTTGGATGCTGGACTATTTAGTTGGATGTGGAAGCTATTTTGAAATACTTGGAACCCTCCAAGCATTACCTGTCTTCATTATGGAGCTGTCAGCCTCTCAAGGAAATTACGGTGTGTGATCTCTCGGGATGTGTCATGTTGTTTGACTGAATGCAAGTCGCTCTGTCCTATTTTCCTGTCTTAACAAATACAGAGGATTAACTAATGTCTTTGTATTCTGAGTCTTGTCTCATCGTGTGTTGTACTTCTAAATACTTATGAGGCGTGTAACTTGTTTAGAGCAACTTGCAAATTCTGTCACTTATGAATGCTTCTAGAATTTGTTATAGGTGACGCATGCCAAGTAGCTCACTCAAATGGTACAACTGAAGGTTTGCTGAAGACCTGAACTTCACGTAAGGTCTGGGAGCAAATGCTATTTGCACTTCCGTTTGAAGTATAGGTTCTAATTAGTTATTACCAATGAACTGGTTTGTTTAAATGGTTCTGAGTATTCCTTTATTTTGAATTTGATACACCACGGTGAGCCTGTCAGCAGAATGAAATGCTCAGCATTAACAAACAGATTGTTATATCTGTAAATTTGTGAATGATTAAGCCCATGGCAATCCGCATAACAATGATAAAGACAAATGTGTTCTGGCCTGTGTAACAGAGGAAGTGCATTTGGGTGGTAAGTCTGCCAGAAGAGCCTAGAGAGGGGTTAATGGGCCAGATCTGGGGGGGGAGTAGACACGTATAATGGTGTTTCTGTTGCAAAGTAATGCACACATTGACAGAGAAGTGAGATAGTAATAAAATATGCTCATGCTGCATTGGGAGGTGGCGGAGAGGAAGAGACCCCAGTGGTGCCTGTACGCTGCCCTGGCACGGAGTTCTTTCTGTGAGAATAAATGCTATGATGTTTCTCAATTCCAAAGGTGAAACCTCCAGAAAAATAACTTGATTTTTCATCCAGGTAGAGATATGTGCATGATAGGGGTGAGACCAGTCAACAAATTAAAAAAAGCATAGCAGGGCATTACAGCAGCCGAACATTAAGTCTGAGAAATGTATGTTGAGCTGTGCAGGAGCTGAGAGATGGGTCAGTCCTGGCTTTGACTTGAGGGGATTCAGGTGGACGTGTCTCTTGATCAGGAGTTGCACGTTCTTGAAGAGACGAATAGCAGTCATGGTTTAAAGTAATTGGTATAGGATGGAAGATGGCGCTATTAATTTTTTGGCAGCAATGTTCACTTCCAAGTTGATGTGTCTGAAGCGAGGTGTGCTTGAGTGCTCGTTGGAAGAGGACGTCAGGCAGAACGAGGAGCCAGCAGTCCACATTTTTTGTTGGAAGGTCACAAATGTCACGCACAGGAACCAGGGTGTGTAAAAATAGACACAGAACTGGTATATATTGAGAGCTCAATGATTCCAGGTACTTTATGTAAAAAGTAGGCATTCCATATAATATGTTGAAATGGGAAAGAAAAGGGGAAGAAACTTTATAATATTTAAATGGTTCGTTTGGTTCTGCTGCTCAAGTTCTTAATACCTTCAGTTTTAGATGCTTGTGTTTTTTCACATTATCTATTGTGTGGTCTTTGAACTTCTTGAAGCTTCTTTCCTCAAATACTTTATTTTAGTATAATTTTTGAAAAAAACCTGTACATATATATTGATTTTTAAGACTTTTTACCTCTTTAAAGCTACATATTGTTGCAGAGCCATAGGAATCTCATGTCCCAAGTAGAGATATGGAGAATAATGATGAGCATATAACCATGTATAAAATAGTTTTTTCTCTGAGTCATTTGGATAAGGCTGTTAATGGGATTTGGAACTCCTTAACAGGGAACACAGAGAAACAAAATCTATACAAATGTAGAAAAAGTATGTACCCAGTGCTTTCAGATTTATTAATCCAGGCTTTAAGTATCACCGTGGCTAACTTGTGCATTCCCCTTTTTTTAGCTGGATATGCCTACTGAGCAGATAGTTGCCAATCTAAAAGCAGTTATCCAAGACATCTGCAAGTTCAAGCCATCGACTCAGGGTAAGTAGTTGTTTTTCTGACACGGTAGATGAAGTTACAGCAAAGCAAATTAAGAACTGAGTGTTCTTTAATGGGTTGTTATTAAATGACCTCACTGCTTTTGCATGAGTAGTGTCTGCTCTCATTTTTATGAACTCTCATTGCACCGCGACACTACCCAAACGTCTGTGTGAGGAAGGAAGGGAGGTGATGTGCAAAACTAAGCTTACAGGCTTGATGCTTAAATGGATTAAAGCCATACAAGGAAATCATCGTGAGGAATGGGGGTCTTCAGCATCTGTGTGCATTGGTTTTGCCCCACTGACATGACGCTGTTGTGGTTTAATGCAAAAAACCTGAACCCGGAATCCGCCTGCAGTTGCCTTAGGTAAAACCTGTGTTTCGGTTGACGTCTAGCCTGATGTTAGCTACCCCGTTTGAAGGTGTACCACCGCTTTCTTTTCTACAACCAAGACAGTTTTAAAATTTCTGCTGCTACAAGGGAAAATATGTTAATCCTTTTTTTTTTTAAATTATTATTACTTGATAAAAGGATCAGGTTACAGAAGAACCAAGGTGTGAATTCTGGGTGGTGTTCCTGTGGGTTCTGCCTGCAGAACGTAAACATCTAGTGCACTATCTGCTCTTTGTCATAATGAAATAAACTTTAAACAAGTGTCATCTGCTTTGCTGGAGTGGAAATGGTGATTTATGAACGTAATTTTATGGAAGAATAGCCTTGTTTAAACTAAGAAGACAACTTTTTATATTCTTGTTGGCTTAATGTCTGCAAAAAGAATAATCTTGCATCCCTTCCAGTGATGCTGTTAACAGTTAACTACTGTACGGAGAACAGGCTGGGAAAAGCCAAGGACACAGGCCTTTCGAAGCATTCCAGCCCAAATAAAAAGTATAAGGGGTTGTTTGACTTGAAATAGGTGTAAATAGAAGCAGAAAGAGATGGTATTTCTATCCTTAACGAGTTTATACATGAACTATACCAACCTCGTTAAGTAAGGGTGACCTCTTCTGGTCTTAACATTTCTACTGATTTTGCAATGTCAAGCTTGATTTTTGTGGTCTTTTACTGGCTTAATTGTCAGTATTTGCTGTTTGTAGGAAGCCAACTTGGTAGTTAATATATCTTTACAACGATGGAGTTGAGATAAGCTTCTAGCTATCAATGCCTTAGACCAACGAGTTATTAGATATCAGTTCCTTTCAGACTTTCCATATGTAATAGCATGTCTTCGTGCAGCTGTGTATTTATCTCTAAAACAGCATTCCTCTGCGAGTCACTTGATCTAATGCAAGACTAAAAATACCACCAGGCAAATGTTCTCAGAGTCTAATGTAGATCGATTTCATTTTCCACAAAGAAATCTGACTATTTCTGTAGTAGTTCTTGTCAAAATGTTCCCATGGCATTTCATGGTGGGATCCTGAATTAGCAATGGTTTCTTTTGTGCTCTGAGTCATGTAGGGATATTTGGGTAATAGACAGACTTCCCTCCTCCCCATGATCTTGCCAATCAAGATTACTTCCCAAAGTGAGTTTGCCTGTATTTCATTTTTTTGGAGGAGTGTGTGTGAAGCTTTACTGGTTTGTTCTAAGGCCAGGGAGCACTAGTGATGCCAACTGCTGGCAAGTTACCAAAGGAATAAGGTAGCCATTTGTTATGGTGCTGGAGTGGGAACTGCATTTTGAACCCAATCTGGCAGGGTGGATGTTAAACTCTCGGTACTGAAGGGATGTGTCTGCAGGTGTAGTTCTGATTCTGGTCACCTGCTTGACCCAGTTTGGATTAGTACGAAGACGGATCAACCTGGAGACATGAAAAGTGGTAGAGTGACCAAATTGGTGGTGTGCTTTGTTTTCTAGGTCCTTTTGTGCAGAAGCTGGTTATTAGATCTTCAACCAGTGAAGGTTTGCTATTGAACCTTGACGGACTTCTACCTCAGGTGGAGAAAGCAGAAGAAGAAAAAAATGCAGAAGAAGAGCATGCAGAAGATGAAGAAAGACATGTCCGAGAACCTGTTAGTACCTGATGTCTTTCCTTCTAGATCCGATGATCAAGCTTGGAAAGCCAATGGTGTAGTCAAAATCATACTTCATGAAAAGAAAAAAATAAATCCAAATTGTGAATTTCACCTGTAAATTCTGTGTAACAAGAAACATTGTCTCAAACAGGAGTCCGATGTCAAAACGGAAGACCTTTTAAATTCCTTTTTCTTTGCATGTAATAGTTCTTGCTTATAATAAAAGTATTTCTGTAACTTCTGAAGTATTGCCATCCACTTCCCACAGTTGCAGCCAAGAGGCCAGCATGTGTTATATCTGTAGTGATGGGGTTTTTATTCTGGGAATTGCAGGATGTTCAGTGCTTTTGTTGTCTTGACTCAGTCTTCCCCCAGAGCAACTAATGCAACTACTTGTGGAAAGCCACTGTATAAATCACAAATGAACAAAACTAGTTTTTATTTGCCATTCCATTTTTCGCCCAAGTCAGAGATGATGTTCCTTTTGAGTCGGTGGGAGTACCGTTTGCGTGATGCTTGTGATATCTCACTTTGTTTTTATTTAATTACCTAGATACCGCAGGGATAATACAGAGGATTACTGCTCTGCTGCTTTGACCCTCTGAATGCAGGTTAGTCTTTGGGACAGACTGGAATAGGTGAGGTGATTCTGAAGAAAACCAGGATGTATTCTGAGGGAGGAGTGGCGGTGCACCTTATCTTTCAAATAGTGCTATTTCATCTGTGCATAACTGATACGATGCCCCTCAGAGATGAAAAGCACGTACATAACAGGACCAGTGAGAAGCTCGGGGCTGTGATTCTGGGCCAGGTTAGTCGTCTTGGAGGTACACTGGGCTCTGTAGACCTGGTTAGAAGACACTTGTTTTCTAGTGGTTGGGTGGAGGCTCCCCATCCCCTCTGCCAGTGTATGAGGGGGTAGAAAAAAAGGCTGTGGGATTCACCTTTGGTTACCTACCTGCTGAACTTTGTTCCTCTGACTCTTAGTAGCTATGCATACCACCTAGGTTTAGCAGAAGATCTTGAAAAATAATCTTTAATTGCAATGGAGGGCTCTCGTAGCAATAGCCCCGTTTGACGTTAGTGGTAGATTCCCAATAAATAATTTGAACTCTTGTTGGGGTTTGAGCTCTTAAACACATCAGAAAGCTCAACTTGGTGATAGTTGCATTTCTTGCACAGTTAGCATTTGATCTTTGGGGCTGGTTGGTGTGGGTCAAACAGATTAAAACGAAAGCATCAACCCTTTTTCACAAAGGCCAGTCTTGAGTGCGCTTATGATGTCATCTTACTGTTCTGCCTGATTTAGTTCAGTCTGTGGCAATTGCTGCGACTTCTTATTTTGCTTACTGTGGCCTCCTCCAGCAGAGTTCTTAATTACAAACTGGGGACCAGCATAAATATCCATGCAGCTTTTCGCTGACTGTTTAAAATAGGTGGGCTTTGCTTTGCTGCAGAATTTCTTTCCCAGTTTTGCCCACGTTGTTTCCAGCAGGTGGCATTCTTGTTCCCTTCTGTAGAACTGTTAGGGAAAGAGTTTCTTAGTGGGTTGTTTTTTTTGTTTTTTTGTTTTTTTTTTTACTTTGTTGCTAAACATATGTTAGTAAAACTGCCCCCTAAAATGCAAGGTGCTTCCAAAAAGGGTTGTCTATTTACAAAAGGGATGAGCTTATCCAAATCCGGAAGGGTGGTTTGTGTTTGCAGCTTTAAATCATTCCTGTTATTGGAGGCAGGGCTCATTTTTCAAAGAGGTTACGCATAGCTGTCTGCATAGAAATTCTTGTCCTTCCCATCTGAAGCATTTAGCAGCTGTCAGACAAGGTGCTTGACAGATTACTGTTGGGCCACCCTGCTGTATTTTTGGTTGGGATGCTTTGCTCAGAGTTTGATCAGAAAATTCTCTTAGCAGTAAAAGAAGGTTCCACCCGGACTTCAGCAGACCTATCGGGTAGTAGGTGGAAAAAGCAATCCCAGGGCACTTCAATAGCCATCTAAAAGCATTTGTTACCACGGGTGGTGCTCATATGCCTGCTAGAAAGAAGAAAATTGAAACTGTTGCTTTTCGACGTGAACAGTTGATGTGGCTGGCAAAAATATTCAGATCAGTTCCATGATGTTAACTGCCCTAAACATCCCATTTGGCCCACATCTTTCACCAGGAAGTGTCTGGTAACGGTAGTTATTCATAAGTGTCTTTAGAATGGATAATGTCTTTTTTTTTTCTTATTTTCCATGTTCCTCTGTTCTGCAGAGGGTCAGGTTGTAGAGTTAAGCTTTTTCAGATCCCTAATACTGAATAATTAGTCTAATAATTTCTGATCTGGAGCACCAGGCAAGTTTCAGAAGATAAGTGAGGTGAGGTAATCCAGAGGGAAGAGGATTTTTGAGTGTTTTTCGATTTTGTGGGTTTATTCCCCTCCACCCTGTGCCTTAAGTAATTGATTGTACTGAGTACTGATGGTTGTGTACTGGCAAGTCTAGTCTGTGCCAGCATGGAATGGGGCAGCAACTTAATCCGCCTGCAGCAAGAGGCTTGATTACTTACGATGAGTTTTACCTAGATGGTTTTTTTCCTAATTAAAAAAATAATTATATTGCACAAGCGCCTCACGTGCAGTATGTCTGGCTTCTTTAGCCCAAGTTACAGCGTCCTCGGCGAGTACATCACTTGCGCTGTAAGCGTTTCCTACCCGAGGTTTGTGCTGGGGATGTGGGCTTGCATGAATGGGCAAGATCAGGCCATGGGGGTGTGCTTCCCTCAACTCCCATGCATCCCAACTAGATCATGAGTGGTTGATTAATACTGACTTTTAGCAAAAGGTAGGATATTGTTTTACAGGAGCTTTTTTTCACCTTGCAGATAACGTTTTCTGCCTGTGTGTAAGCAAGGAGTGTTTTTATTACTAAGGAATTACACATACAAGGAATATTATGAGATATTTAGTAGTTAGGTGCTGGTTTGTGACCCGAAAGTAGCAAGCTACCTGTTGGTATAGAAAAGGAAGGCTTGTGAGATCATTTGCATAGGTTTCTTGGTCTCTTCTCCATTTTTTTTCTTGGATTATTTCAAAGACTTTACTATCCATTAAGAAAAAAAGCCGTCCTGCCCTTTTGGAGATGGGTGGCTTTTCAAAGAAGTGTTGCTTTAGCATAAACATACAGATGAACTTAAATCATGAGCGCTCAGACTGCTCGCTGTACTATCAGAGCATAAAAGTGTGGAATAATAAACATTGCTGCAGAAATCTATACTTGGAAAATGCGAACCCTCGGGGAATACTGTAAATCTGAGCCTCTAGAAGTCAGGTGATCAAAAATAGTAGCTCATGAAGTTAGCAAATTTTCAGGTGCGTTTGTTCAGGTGTAGTCCTGTGGTTCTGGATACGTGTTACTGTGCTACTAATTGATAAAGTAACAATGCCTCTGGTCTGTGGAGTACTGAAATAGCCTTATACGAGCTTTTGTGTATGTTGTGATTTTTAATCTTGAAATGCTTGACTGACACGCAGGAGAGATGAAAGGGAGGAAGACAACATGAGATGATTCCCCTTTAATAAGCTTAGTCACAAAACATGGGGAATGGGAATTGTACATGTGGTTCTTGTGCCAGTATGACTTAGAAATCAGTTCAATTATTACAGTAGCATAACTAAAATGGCATCGCTGGCTTCTAGAAACTAATACTAGTGTACTCATTGCAAAACGTGGAGTTGTAATGCTTTAATTGGTTCTGATTAGTTGGAGCAGTATGTAAATAGGTTACGGGTCCTGAATAAGTTCTTGCAAGTCCTGTATAGTAAGAGGCACCCTTTTTACCAGAGTTCCTTTTCATGAGTGCTTAATACTCCTTTGGTAGGTAAATAGAGCACAGATCTTCTATCAAAAGCAAAATGGCAGTAGATCAAGACCTGGTTATGCAAATAAGCGGTGACGGTGACACAAGAGAGGACGTGTTATGAGGCATTAACCAGTCCATGTTACCTGCAGTAAGTGGAAATTTATTTCAAGTAAGTTACTCTGTAGGGAAAGGAGCTCTAGGCCAAGTCTTTGCAATTACTTGGGCATGAGAGCACGTACTCTTGGGGCCTGCGGAGCAGCTGACGAGTTCCTAAATGTTCTCTGCTGTTAAGAAACTGTACCTTGCTATGCATGCTTGGACCTCAAGGAAGAAGGGGGAGATGTCTGGGAGGGTGGCTGGAAGGAGGGAACTGTCTTCCAAAATACCACAAAAGCGAAGAAGGCCGATGGCTGTGCCCCAGTTCTCTCCCAAAGGACTTTGTGTTTTTCAGTGCATTTACGTTTCGTTATCTCCCATCTAATTTTTAGCAGCACAATCCAAGCTACGCTGCATTTGCTTGGCAGCCTCATTTCAACTGAAAATACTTCTTGGGGAAATGCCGGGTTACAGCATTTGAGATCACAGCCTCTTTGCCTCTAAAAAGCGTGCTCTTACTGATGGCAAGAAAGCAGAAGTTGATGTATGGGGCTTGGAATCTCCGTTATTTACGAGTATTGAAGAAGTTCACTGAGGTTCCTTGTGGAAAAAAGGGAGCGCTGCAGCCCATTTAGTAACGCAGATGATGTATGATTGCTTTTAGATTTGTCTTGTAAGAAACTGCTGTTAGTTTAACTAAGGAGAAGCAGGCAATGAACTCGTATTCGCAGTTAGTGCTTACAGAAACATTTGTCCAAACAAGGAAGAAATTGCCATAGAGGCATGCACGCAGTGGTGGGGAATGAAGGGTTTAGGCTGACAGTCTAAACCTAGACTTGGACAGGAATTAGTTGCACCCCAAGAAATTTTGGTTCTCCACAGGTCAAACTGAGTTCGCTGGTCTTTTTGCCGTAAATTATGGCATGGAGGTAAAGTCAGAAGAGCAGGACAGGGATGTTAAAAATACCACGTTCAAAAGTGATGCAGGGAAGACTCGCCTCTCCATACCCTCTGGGTATTTGCCAGGGTGCTGGCGGTTAGAATTAGCGCTAGTCCCATAGTTACTGTTGTCCTGTGCTGTAGCAGAGCATAGTCTTGGAAATGTCAAGTAAAATCAGCCTTGTACACCTCCCGGATTGAACTTGTCGGGTATAGACAGTGATGCTCATTTCCCAGGGACAGAGCTGCCAGGTTGTGCAGTGTGTCTGCCTCCGCTTTCAGCGTCAGGCTGGTTTAAGAGGTCGGGCTGAGCGCTTCGTTTGAAGTATGTAAAAATGCTGGGCGAAGCACAAGGCCCAGCCAGGCAATGTCACTCATGAAGCTGGTTTAAAAATCTAACTGTGCCCACAGGGGGAAGGTGTTCCTAAGTGCTGAGACAGGCGTTACGGATGGTTGCATTCATTTTCTGTGATGCCATTGGTATTGTCAGCCTCCAGACTTGGGGTGAAGCTAATACTGTAGCCCAAATTCTGTCCGTATGGTAGAACTTAGGTTGACTTAAATAGGATGGAGGTGGGGAAAAATATCTATTAAGACTGACTAAAAATTCTCTTGGGGTAAACACTGTTATTTTACAAGTCCTTGTTTCTGCTAGTACCTCAGCTTGCAGGTGACGAGAGGCTTCATCCCACAGCTCCGTGAAGGGGCAGTTATCAAAGTGAATTCCTGATCTTGTACCTTGCAGTGTGTCTGCAAGTGGTTGTAATGCTGGGGGGAGGAGTGCTGTGTCATTCGGGTAGAAAGGAGGTTTGGGGGGAGAGCAATGTCCTTAATTCCTGGCACTGTAGTTAGAAACTAGGATTTTTATGCCGTGAGGATAAGCAGCATGGGCATTGGTCCATCAGGGATTTATACTAGTGTCCTTCTGAGAGGCGGAGGCTTCATGGCAGCCTTGATCTGGGTACACTCATTAAATTTCAAGGTTTAGTACTGTCTTTGATCGGTGGCCTTCAAAATAAGCTGCTTGTTTTTAGGGTTACCTTTACCCCTAGTGGGTAGTGTCCTGCCATTTAGCCAAGGCGAACGCACTTATTTGTGAAGGGTTTGAGAACAAACATCAGGCTTTCTGCTAGAACTGCCTGTGAAAAATGGGGAAGTAATTGCAAGAGTATTGAATTTCTTGGTCTCAAATCTAGTGATGTTAAGCATGAAGTTCTTTAGCTCCAAGAATATTTGGAAAACAAGGGGTAAAACCCAGTCTGTCCAAACTGCCTGGTACTGGGCAATGCTGGGTCAAGATAAACTGTTGCTGCACGTGGCGACTGTGCAATGCAATATTGCTTCGGTCACTGGCAGAGCTGGACACGTGGGTGT
The DNA here is from genome assembly GCA_013400135.1 of Rhinoptilus africanus. Lineage (NCBI taxonomy): Eukaryota > Metazoa > Chordata > Aves > Charadriiformes > Glareolidae > Rhinoptilus > Rhinoptilus africanus. The sequence goes on along the minus strand of VXBO01008596.1, from coordinate 172,036 downwards.
CAGGGGTTGTGGCACTGACTCGGAAGCCTTGGTGTGACCCTCAGTGGGGTAGCAGGTCTTTGCGTGAACCTCTGTGTTCTTCTAGTGGGCATCTTTATACTAAAATCCTGCCCTTACGGTGTTTATTTGCAGCTGGAGTTGTCAAGGTCTTTATATTGTTGAAGTGGAGAAACACTTGGGGACTGTTCTCTCAGCGTAAAGAAGGCTTAAAAGGAAAAAAACCCCAAACCATAAAGAGTAAATGTTTTCAGAAAGAAAAAGCAGTGATTAAAATACTTTGTTCTTTCCTGAAATCTTCATCTTGCCAGCAGGAGGAGTCCTGCCATTGCATTGCTAGCAGTGTGGACTCCCGAGTCACTAGGCGGAAAAGAAAAGAGAAGGAAGGCAAAACTTATTTTCTTTAGGATGCCCCTTGTACAACGTCAGGGAAACATCATTTCCCAGTATTAGTAAAATTGGTTATGAGAAGAAAAATTTGGAAGTGACCTGTACACAGGCTAGCTACTATTCAAAGCTTTTAGAGAGGATGGCATGCTAACCGGATAGGCAGTGACCTTCTGCTAGAGGTGCCCTGTGAAAAATAAAGCTTTATTTTGGGGATTTTGAGCCGTTGTAAGCATGGTTCCTGTAACAGGGCTTTCCCAAGCGCACCTGCTTTTGGCTCCTAAGGTTTGTTAGGGATGGAGGGCACTTGGTTTGCAGGAGGGTCACTTTTCTGCTTCTCAAGAGCTTTCCAACGGGATTGTGAGTAGATGAGAAGGCAGTGAAAGTTCGAGTTGTTCATATTTCAAGAAAACTAGTTTCAAAATAATTTTTTTCCCCAAATCCTTGCAAGCATCCACTATCAATAGATAGTGGCTTGAAAGAGATGCATTTATTTAAATGGCCTAATCTCACTGTGTCTTAAAAACGCTTATGAACAAAATCTGTAGTGCTGTATGTCCTCTCCAAAGGTGTGTATTGGTCAAGAAAGCCGTCTTGCTTACCTCTGACAAAAAACTGGCTGAAATACAGTTTGTAGTAGTAAAAGGTGGCTCGGGTGTATGGGGCTTCATGCTGCATGGGAGAGAGTTTAATCTCCCAGCCTTATCACTGCATCGGAGTATGAAGAAAGGAAGTTGGTTTCTCTTTGGCCAGATAAAAGCCATTCAGATCTTGATCTCAAACTTAGACTAGAAAAAATCCTTTCTTTTTTCAACTCAAGAAGTAAATCCTTCATCCTTCCGGGTAATGCAATACCATCTGTGAGCAGCCACGAACACATTAAAGCCAAGCTTCTAGTCAGTGACAGCGTCTTGACATGTTAGGGAATGAGTGTTAAGTCCTCTCCCAAAAAAAACTTGTGCCACTTTATACGGCATTTGTTTACTTTTCATATGAGAGCTGGAATTACCTAGGGCACAGTTGCAGCCTCTGGCAAATGATTGTTCTGGGCCAAGGAAAACATCCACCGGTAGAGATTTCCAGTCAACTTTGGCAGGGTTTGGAATTCAGCAAAGCACTTTGATAACAATCAAGGGAGAATTCGTTTTGCTATTTAATATTTATTAGGAGACTTGCATCTGGTGTGCAGTTTTTAACTCCAGGGAAGGGAAGAGGATACAGCGTAATTTGGTTGGTTGTGGATTGTTTGTACCTGTAGCTATTGCTTCCTTTGCCCTGAGTTTTCTCCATGGAGAAAACCATCTACGTTTGTGGGGTTTTTTTATTTCCCAGGGATGCTAAAAGCTCTGCTCAGCGCAAGCGCAGCACTGACAGTGCTACTCGTTGAAGAAGGTCAGTTTGTTATACCACTCTCTGGGCTTCAACAGATCAGCTTGTTCTTAAAGAAGACAGAGCAAAAACAGATATCCAAAAAATAACTAAAAATCAGCTCTGGCCAAATTCTGCTCGCAGGACAGGCTGGACATGTTAGCAATAGTAAAAGGAAGAGCTCTGCAGATTCTGGCCTCGTGTTCACCTTTTTCCACTGACAAGCAATGACTAGTTTGACCAGAAGTTAGAAGTTCAAAGGGATTAAATGTAATTAATAATTATAAAAATAATGTATATAACTCATTTATATAATTTAGCAGCCTTAAAGAAAGGAGTGTGTTTACAGCAGGTAAAATTTGGAAGAATTTTTAAATGGAAGAACTGAAGTGTGAGGGATTCCAGAAGCGGAGAATTCGCACAAAAATCCACTTCATAATTGTCTACTTGGTAGATTTTTTAATTGTCCCAGAAAGCAGCTGGCTTGGTACAAGTTTAGGACTACATCTGAGTCTGCTTCTATCTGACAAGTTCCTATAGGAAGGTTGCGATCTTCTTGGGAAGGCTTAACCCACAGATTTCCCAGTATGGACCACATGGGCTAAATTCCAAGAAATTAGTGAGATTCGGAGAAGAGACCCCAGCCAGTGGAGCTGGAATGAGACGGATCCTTTTCAGAAACGTGTTTCTTCAGCTATTCCGTGTAAGTCTGTGCCAGCACATGCCCGCCTTTCAATGAACATCCTATCTGTCTCCAATTACTCAAACCAGTGATTTGCATGCCAAACTGAGAAACAGATCCTTAACGCCAGCGTGCAGAAGATTGACCTCTGCCTGGAGATTCGATGAAAGGATGGTTAAAAATGCTTTATTCCTAAAACCTCAGTGACTTGTTGTGCCACTAGCTCCAAGATCCGTGGCTGCAGCTGACAGTTGGGTCATTGGCTTGCAAGATGCACCCTTCAAGCTTTCAGTCTTAGAAAAACCTCCTGTTTCTTTAGACAGTTGGAATCTTATTTTGGGGTTTTTATTTGTTGTTAACTTGTAAATAGACTCAAACAGAAATAGTGCTTTGGTATTGAATTAGGAGTTTCAAAAAAGGATATGAAGGTGACAGATTTACAAAACTTTGAATTTCTGAAACTGTGTGGGAGGCTGTAGTGCAAAATTTGAGACATGTTTTCTTTTAAGTGCGTATTTTCTTTTCCAGAGGGAAAAGCTCTTCATTCATATTGTCGAATGGGTAAATTTCCACAATTATGTAAATCAGGGATCTTGAGGAGTTCTGACTTTACCAGCTTCTTTGGAACAGTGTTAATAGTAATGTAAGTTACTTGTGCGGTCATCTCAAGTGATTTAAAACCCGTAACACCATCTGCCTTGATAGATGGTGGTGAAATACCTCTTCTCTCCAGGTGATAGAAAATCTACTTCTTCACGTCTGGTGAGACCAGGATGGTGTAAATGCTAAACAAGGAGTGTTTTGCTTCTCTATGTGGGTACATCAGTGAGGCAGGAAGGAGTTCATTTCAACGTGTGCTTTTCTCCTCTGTCACACCAGGACTTTGTGTTATGATCTAGAATAGCTTTGTTTAGGAGTGGGTTCCTTCAGGGATCAAGTATCTTCTGTTGCTCTGCTTGGATCTTCCTCTTGTACCCTGCTGGCTATTAACACACACCTAAAGGAGCTGCCTTGGTTGGCTTTGAGGTCTCTTGAACTTTCTCCTTAAATCCCTTGGTTTCTTGGTAGTAGGGCTCAGGAGAAAAAAGCATGGCAGCAGAAGGGCTGGACCTGGTGGGCATAGGTGAGAGCTGGAATTAGGAAAGTAGGAGAAATAGGGAGGGGGAGGATGCAGCCGTACAAGGGAAACAAACTGTAAAAGCCTAGAGAATAGTAGCAGAAAGGGGGACAGCAATGTCAATTGGTCAAAAAATGTGCAGAAAAAACATTTGCTTTGCGGCTTCCTTCTCTCTGCGCATCCCTCCCCCTGAAGAAGAGGGCGGAGGGAGAGTGAAATAGACTGGATGCAACTGAGCACAGCACTGAAAAATACACCTGAAGGGAAAAGATCAAGGAAACTGACGCCCAATCGCTTATTTCCGTCTGTTTCTTTCTATCTTCAGTAGTAGGGAAGGACCTAGCTTGCTTCTGTGAATGTACTGGTACGAATCACAATCTCACCGAGCGTATGAGCAGGTGATAAATTTTTGTGTCAGCTGTTAGGTGGAGTGGTGTCCATCAACAATCCCTTATCTTCCTGGATTATGCTGCCTCTTGGAGCCTTTCTCCTGCACTGCCTGAAACGCTCAGCCACCAGAGGCTGCCTTTCTGCATCTCTTCAGATGATCCAAAGCTAAAAGCCAGACTGCTCCGCAGCTGTAACTTAACAGGAGCTGTGCAATTTGGCAAGGTAATGGCAAGAAAATATGGGCAGCATTCTCTTCGTTTGCCTTGGTTGTACCAGTAATTAACAGCGAGGACAGGAGGCCAGCAGAGGTGTCCCCCTGGGCGGCTGCTTTGTTGAACGTGCACTTGGTATACGAGCGTCTCTACATGGCAGGCATCTCTTGGACTTCACGCATCTATTAAGTTAATGAACCCTCTATGTGCCTGGCTCCCCTTGCTATGAAATATCTGAATTGCACAGAATTGTTTGTTTGGTTAGTGTTTGTGTGTGCAGTGGTAGTTATTATGTCTCTCTCTTCTCCTATTTTTATAAAAAGTACCTCCTGCTAATAGTTAATGAGTAATAACCCAGCCAAGCACTGAGAAACTCATCATGCAAATTGCTGTTTGAATCTTGGAGCGGTGCCATGCTGGAGGTTTCCCTTCGCACATTTGTTGCTGGAATTGCAGTACGGTAATTAATGGCATACAGTCCTGGAAGAAAAAAAATGACCTCCAACTCCGAGTTCAGCATGGCAGTGTGCATTAGAAAGCGAATCAAAATTGAACAGATTGAATTACGATGAGGAATTACTGTTAAATTTAGCTGGTATGGTTGCATTTAATCAGACAGGCTTTGTTTAAAGCAGGTGAGAGAAGGTGGCTGCAGAATTCCAGCTTTGTACGGCTCACTGACTGCTCCATGATAACTGGGATACTGCTGTGAAGCAGGTACAAGGAAATTAGCTGAAAACGATTACTTCTTCCATAGACTGGTAAAACTAGAATCACTTCCCTCGTTCATTCCAGTTTCAGGTTTTTGCATGTAGCAGTTCAATGGCTGTGACTTCACAACTTGTGGCTGGTTTTCTTTATCCCGTGACTTAAAAAGAACCCAACTTGGATATTGCAGAAGCAGGTGGAAAAGTTGGCTCCGGTGTGTTCTGGTGAGCGTGCAGAGCTGGAGGTGTGATATTAGGATGGTTTTTTACCGACTGGCCGGGAGCTGGTGAGTGCCGTGGGCACGGTGTGTGTCGGGAAGAGCTTTGGGAAAGAAGCTGTTATAATGGGAAGAGGCGAGCTTGGACTTTGGTAATTTATTTTCTTAGTTGGAGTGCTTGATCTGTGATTGCTGATGCTCGAGTCTTCCTTGATAGAGGTTATCTGTAGTTAGAGGAAATCTACCTAGTGGGTGAGGAGGGGAGGAACTGAAATTGAAGGAAGAAATTGAAAGATTCTTTCAATGGAGACCTGAATGAGGGGGAAACAGTCCTTCTAGTAAACAATCCATGCCCCATTGATATTATCTCTTTATAATCCTGCAAACGAAAGCGAGATCCAAACATCACTACCGAAAAGCGACGCAACCCCTAGAGATGACCTCTCCCTTCCAGCCCCTCCGTTCGTGACCGGGATAAATCCCCCCCCCGGCAGCTCCCTGTGCTGGGAGAACCTCCTGGGGCTGCACCCCTTCAACGCCATCGCCTTTTTGCCTAAATCGTGGGATAAATGGGGAAACTCTCACTGCTGCAGGCGGGACGGGCTGCGGCTTTACCGGGGAGGAGGAGGAGGAGAGCCTTCCCCCCCGCCGGGGGAGGAG